>JANRMT010062792.1:22049982-22106065 GCA_026402145.1 Polypterus bichir lapradei | reverse complement strand
TATATATATATATATATATATATATATATATGACAGCAACACTCATCACTCACAACAGTGACAAAACAATTACATTGACAATCATGTTATGTTATTTTCAAAATGTTTCCTTTTCTTTTTCATTACTTTATTAACACACTACTTCTCCGCTGCGAAGCGCGGGTATTTTGCTAGTATATATATATATATTCACTCATTTTTGACGTGATAGTGATAGTTTTCTTTGATATGAAAAGAAAGTTGTTATAGCTTAAAAATTTGAATATATAGTTAATGTATCCATCTTTTTAGAAAATTGTCTTAAGAGGACATACCTCTGTTCATATTATTTTTCTTGTGGTATTATGTTAACAATTTCCAAAGTAAACTTAATTATTTTACTAAGGGCGTGTTTGAGATAAAACTTATATCAGGGCAACTGCAGGTTTATTAAATGTATCTGATTTAATTGATACATTTCTCCCTCCTTTATTGTATTTTATACACACTACTGGGTCAAACTGCTGAAAGAAATAATAAATCCAGAGTAGACACACCTTGATCAGATCGCCCCAGGCAGGTCTGACAGTTTTTGGACCCCATTTAGCAAGGTTGACCTGAAAACCTTGTCTCATCCAAAGACCAGGTCATTCAGGTTACTATCACACATGTACCATCCATCATCCCAGGAGGGAGAATGACAACTTAGGTCCTGCTGTGCCCATAAACAATAATCTTGCTTTAAGTGTGTGTGTATGTGTGTGTACTGTGTGTATGTGTGTGTGTGTGTGGTGGGGGGTGATAGTGTTGTAGCCGCATGTGGGAAAAGCAATGCAGTTGGAGTGAGTGGTAAGTGAAAAATGCACTACAAAAAAGGGAATTTAGTTTAATAGTTACAGCTTATACCTGCCACATATTCTGTCTACCTAAATATCTTTATATCAAGTATAATACTTTTAAGTTTCACATAGTCTCATTTAGTGGAAATGAAAATAAACATTGAAGTATAACCAACTGCAGCGGTTTGTTATATGTAGTTTAGTTTTGTCATTGCTGGAATATGTTATATATATTATTATAATATAAATACAGTTTCTAAACGTATCCTTTACTCTAAAAGGTTAACATTAAACTTAATGTTAACACAAAAACTTAACTGAAATGTAAACTTGCACAGTGACCTAAAAATCACAAAGACCATTTATAATAATGAGAGATGTTCATCAAGATCAGTTTTAAATTGTTACATCAGTATGCAACTGACATTCAGGAAGGAAATGAATAGCAACTTTTTATAATAAATCATAGAGATAATCAAATTAAATAAAAAATCTCATAGTAATTAACAAAGGATTTTTGAAAAAAGACATACATGTAGCAAAAATAATGATAATTTAACCACAGATAAATAAAAGACTGGATTCACTACATGAAGAATTTTCAGTTTCAGTTTAATGAGTATATTCAAGTGAAAGGCCCACAGCAAGCAGTAACAATGGTAAAATTTTTAAAAATGGTGTCTGATCAAAGTCATTGTTCAAACCTCTAGCATATAATAAAATAAAATAGTAGAAGTAAAAAAATAAAACATAATCAAATCAAATTACATTAATGTCTTTTCCAAAACAATAATATAAATTACTTCATCCTCTAACTTACATTATATAAACATTGCTTTTTTGTATTTGTTTGCATATTGTTTGGGATATTTTTCTCTTGGGCGGCACGGTGGCGCAGTGGGTAACGCTGCTGCCTCGCAATTAGGAGACGTGGGTTCACTTCACAGGTCCTCCCTCCGTGGAGTTTGCATGTTCTCCCTGTGTCGACGTGGGTTTGCTCCGGTTTGCAGTTTAGGTGTATTGGCGATTCTAAATTGTCCCTAGTGTGTGCTTGGTGTGTGTGTGCGCCCTGTGGTGGGCTGGCACCCTGCCCGGGGTTCGTTTCCTGCCTTGCACCCTGTGTTGGCTGGAATTGGCTCCAGCAGACACCCGTGACCCTGTAGTTAGGATATAGCGGGTTGGATAATGGATGGATGGATATTTTTCTCTTTCTCATTTATTGGACTGTTCTCTTTGTTCTTGATTTTTATTACATGCAGCTATTTTTGTTAATTTTCTTTTTTTCAACATTCATTATTAACTCTTGTCGCTGTTTTTCTATTGCAAACTAAAGTTCATCATTCTTGAATAGATAAATTGCTTTTCTGCCTTGCCATTATAACCAACTGCGTTGAAGGGTGAGTTAGCACTGAGAGTGTTGCGGGATAGTACGGAGAGAGGATGTGCACAGTAGAAGTAATGATTGGGCGAGTGGTGTGGAGGGAAGTGGTCAAGGCTGAATAATGCAAACATGTCAGAAAATGTTTTTAATATAATAGAGATAGAGAGATATCTGGATAGTGAGTATGCCTCAGACACCTTCTTAATTATGCTTTTATGTTCACTGGTAAATATCTTTAATGGTGTTGTGTTTTATAATCATGGAGATGTCAACAGCTTTATGACATTGTTGCTTGTGCACATAATTCATTGTGCAATCAGAAATCTACAGTTGGAAAATTTAAATAGTTTCCCACGTTTTGAATACATACTTCTTAGAGAAGTGGTAAATTTAAGGAAAGGAGGTGAAAGTGGGTCGGCCTTAATATATACATACGGTATATTTCAGGTCCACTTAAAAGCTCAAAAATAATTACTATATTTTCAGATCATTAGATCAAACATGCTAGTGTCAATTATCTACTTGTTCAACTCTAAATAAGCAGAACAATTTATTGACTTCAATATCGAAAATGTATTATCAAGTGTTAAATGATAAATTTAAACAGTTCCTTTTCATGTATGTTCACCTTAACCTTTGCTATATCAGATATTGGCCATTCATCATTTGCCTTCTGGAAATCAGACTCAGTAGAAAAAATCAGTATTTTTTTTTAAAACAAACCAGGTGTTACCTAACTATCCTGTTTAATAATAATATACGTCTTTGTGTATCATCCTTCACAGATGACTCAAACATGAGGTTCTTTACAAAGTGCATAAAAATTAATTTCAAAGCAACAGGGAGTAATGTAACATAATTCAAATACATGATAAAGCATAGTAAGATAAACAGAGTATTATAGCAATATATTTAAAGCACTTTGAGCTACACTTATTACTTATATGAAAATGTGCTATATAAAAATGTTGGTATAGATTGATTTTAATTGTTGACATATCACAGCAGAATAATCATCAATACATTAGGTGTATTTTAGGTATATTAGAAGTCAACTTAAGTCAAGGAGCAATTTATTTAACACACAGTAAGGCTCACAGCCAGACCCAAAAAAGGTGTTTCATATATCAAGAGCCACAAAACTAAAGTTCATCGACAGTTGCAGGCTATATGAGATTGGCTGAAAATCCTATAAGAAGTTTAGATATGGTAGGGATTACCTATAGGAAGTTAGCAAACCTACATGCTCTTCAGTGAACCTGCCATTAACAAGGCAGACAGTCATCAAGAAATATTTAACATCATCCACCTTCATACTTATATCAGTAAATACACTTTCACAGTATGGGTACCAGTTGTTCTTTTCTAAAACACTAAGTAATATTAAACCATTCTGAAGCATGATTAATCCTGTTTAATTTTGCAGGAGTACTAGAGGTTTTTCTAGCATCATAGGAACCTGGGACACAAAACCAGTCAATCACAGAGACCACCCACCCACACTTACATTGGGTCAGTTTCCAATTAACCAAAGATGTGAGATGAAAAAGAAAAATGCACCCAGAGGAAAATCCAGGCAAGCACAAGGAGAACTTGCAAATTTCTACACAGACAACAAACTGGATATAAAGCTAGGAAACTTCATGCATGGCAGCAGCTTTTCAAACTACTACACCAGAGCCGGATGGCAAGAAAGCTGGAGTCTGTCCCAACAATCTCCAGGTACAAGGCAGGAACAACATCTGTACAGGGCACACACTTACCAGGTCCAGTTTAACAATGCCAATTCATCTAACATTCATGTCTTTGGATAGTGGGAGAATACCCAAGGGAACACATGGAGAAAATGCAAGCTCCTTGTTAAAAGGTTGCAGTGCTACCACTGTGCCATCGTGCTGCTCACTTCACTATAACTAAAAATATTTTTCAAACAATATGTTATAAATATATCTACATTTTTGGTGAGAACCAGTGCTGTTAGATTAAAGATAACAGCAGTGAGATTATTCTAGCAACATGAGCATATAATTTAAAAACATTCAATATAAGCAAATTTTCAATAGCAAAATAAAACCTTAGTTTCAACTAAAATTAGTCTTACCATGAAACTAGGATGGCAAGTGGATTTCTTGTGGGATAATGTCCTATATCCCATAGACTTGTAATTAGTTATTGATTGCACATTTGAAAAATTGGTAATTTTAGTAAGAACATATTTGAGAGACACTGTCTTTTGTTTTACCAGTTGATATAAAATCATTAGTATTTTGGTAAACCAGATTTTGTTTTGCCACATAGTAAAATTACTTTATATTACCCAAAGCCTTTTCTTAATAGCTTTTCTAGTTCTTAGTAAACCAATGATATGACTGTTTAAATGTTATTTTTGCTAATTATTCTATTTGTCTGTCATTTTTTTCAAGCAACTTTAAGTCTGCACTTTACCATATTTAGCATATTTGGCAATGTGTTAATTAAAAATGGCCCAGTTTGATCTCAAATCACTGATTTAATTGGAGGTAGCAATAATATGCAGTTTGAACAGATTTTATAGTGCAGAAACGTAATTTTGGACAGCTTGTGCTGCCTCTTCTTTTGGCATTCTTTGCTGGCCTTATTTATAATAGGGTACTTTTGTTCATAGAATTTCAAACACTGATGTTATGTGCAATAACACTTCTTTTTATTCACCTGTGAAGCCTGCTAAGGCAGGCTGTTCTACATTCAGGTTGAAATAGAATTGTATTTGTTGCTTTGCTGAGCCGAAAGAATCATGGAGTAGATAGCTTATTTGCTAGTGGTAATGAACAACAGTGCTAGAGAGGTATAAAGGGGGTCAATCGAACGGGTCATGCATCATATGGGGAGGCAGATGTTGGAACATATTGTAATGGATTACAGTGCTGTACTTGAGAATGTTTTGTAAGGGAAAAAAGCAAGAAATATACAGAGACTAGAAAGGAAGAACATTATAAGAGGTCTAATGATTAAAACTTTATACAACAAATAATGAATATGTGGTTGTGTGTTTATATATATATGTATGTGTGTGTGTGTGTGTGTATATATATATATATATATACAGCATATATATATATTTACTGTGTTTAAACGTATATAAATATGTATTGTATAAAGTATATGTGTATATGTTTATGCACGCACACACAAATTTTATTTATATATATATATATATGATTTGTAAATTTAAATGATATATACAGCATATACACAATTACCTTGTAATATATATATTTGTGTGTATCTTTATTTTTTTGTCATACATTTTCCAAAAGATTTTCTGTAACCAATTGTCAGCGGTATGCAAATGAGCTATGCTCCCCTACAAAGCCAACAGCACAAAATACCATCTGTTTACACTGTCACACTATGCCTAGAAAAAAGTTGGAAATGCAGGTGAGAGGTTGAGAAAAACTACATTTATCAGTGCTTTGAATGAACAAGATTTTGACAGTGTATGTCAGCAGGGCTGTATACCAAGTATATCTGTGACCATCCCAAACATCTGTCTCCCTTGAATATACTGTATGTTTAACAGTTGCTAATCATAGGCACTGTACATCTCTAGTACAGTAGAAATGACAATTGATAAAGAAGTACTAAAGTCTGTTATTCTGGACATTAATCAGGGCCATGAGAGGCTAATCCTCCTACACATGTCATTAAAAGCGCTCCTAATAAAAGGGAGTATATAGCCATTAAGATATAATGCACATTTAGACAGGATTAAAGCTTTACTGTACTGCACAATTTCTATATAACAAGCAGTGAACAAGTTTCATTGTCTGATGCTTCTTGATTATAGTTCATCATGTGCCTACTGGTTGAAATATGTTTAACATCATAAATAGTGCTCTATGTGCAGAACTAAATTACTCCTAGGTATACACTCTGCAATAAAAAAATCATGTAACCATTACTTTTTTATTTTTTTTATTTTAAAAGCTATTTAGTTTGAACACAGCTGTATTTGCTATTTGTTGATTAGAATTTCATCACTAGATCCCTGGAGCTGGGGCCTGTCCCCATGCAGATTGAGCACAGGTGTCAGCCATGGCTGGGGCATCAGACTGTCATAGAGCTCACTCACTTCTTCAGGACCAAGTTAGAGTCTATCACACCTGTGTGCTGTGAATGCACTGTAAACACATGCAGACTCTACACAGGTAAGAAATATGTCAGAATTTGAAATCAGTATCCTGAGACAATGAGGCAGCATCTCTAACCAAAATACTACAATCTTTGGGCAGGGTGTACAGTTCATACTACTTAACTCTGCAGTAAATGTCTGAATGTGCAATCCCTGTACTCTGTGCTTATAGCTAATAAAAATGAGATAGGTGGTAGACCTGTTGTATCCAAAATGCATCATTAGGTGCTTTACAGACAATGCATAAATAACTTAATGTTGCAGATAAAAAAGTAAAGCAATACAAATAACATACTGTATAATAGATCAGGCAAATGTACATAACAAGTACATATTGCAGCAATGTTATATAAAAAGTAAATTGGCACACAAATCAATTAGAGCTACTTTTAAAAATGTAAAAAGTATGTTTGACTTTAAATTATCTTGGGAAACACAGGTACATTTGCTATTTTTTTTCTTCTCTCATTTTACTACATGGTGGTACAGTGGGTAGGTAGCACTATTGCAATATGAATCAAGAAGTCCTGAGCCCTGTCATAGCCCTAAATTAAGCTTAAGCATGTTTTACTTTGTTATGGTATACTTAATTATTGCACTTCTTGAAAAGTTAACTGAATTGTGATTACTTGTGCAGTGTCTTCTGTACCATAGTAATGTACATGAAAATGACAGGTTTGGTTGCTTCCACTATCCACATGTTGCATAAAAGTCATACAGTCCTTTTAGTCTTTTAGTCTAGCAAGTTTGTTTCTGATTTTGCCAAGAGTAATATCAAGTGATAGAAACCAAAGTGCCATCTAAAAAGTTCAACCCTTTTAAGATGCACGGTACCTTGGTAATGAGGATATTAATGCTGTTTCTCAATGGATCAATGGAACAGTACATTTTTAGTGGATGTTTATGTAAATATTACTTGAAGTGCACATAATGGGCTAAAACCAGTTGCCTGGCATATCATAATTATTTTATTATTACTTTTCTTTCATTATTTTATGTTAGGAATTAGGTCAAGCCAACTAACTGCCAGTTCAAATATAAGCTGTGAATATAATCAAATATGCAACTCCATAGAGTATTCTAATAACTTCCATAAATATTTTTGAATTATTTTATTAAAATGCATATAGAGCAATGTATTGTAAACATTTTATTTTTACCTCAAATATTGTACATTTCAATAATGGTTCCTGTACTTCTTTGAAGAATGAATGATCCTGTAATATTTTATAAATTAAAGATGCCTGAACAGACTAACCAAGATTATAGGCTGCAGAAAAGGAAATCTGAATCTTAAAAAATGAACTTAATTTTAGTGCAAAGAAAGTACCAACATTTCACTTATTGGGAATTTTGATAAACAGATGTATCAACCAAACAGATATGATTTTAAACCCAGTGAGAATGTGCATTAACATATATCCATCAAAATCACATGGTTAAATATTGCAGTTCCAGGTGTTAGGTGTTAAAAGACTTGGGGGAATTGAGCTACCCTTTGGACTGCAAATATTCTTATTTGTTTTTAGACATTTAACAACAGCTCCATACCCAGTTATACATTCAGTAAAGGAGTTGAAGTAATTACAATTTAACAATGTAAATAAACAAATACGGTCTCATATACACATATAGAGTAACAGAGCTTGGCTTTCACATGCCCCTTGCTGTAATTAACTCAGAAAAATATCTGTTGTGTACAGATGACTTATTTCATTTTTGTGACTTTTTTGCCTTAAATTCTTCTCACACTCCCTCTCATTTTTTCAGTATTTTTCAAACACATTTTTTCTCCGCCTCATCACTCTTTTCATTTCTTTCAAGCAGCGTTCTCTCCTTTCCTGTGATTTTTGCCAGTCATTTACTTGGCTTCTTTCTCTGAGCTAACAGCACTATTGACGACTGCCTGCTATCGCACATGCCCTGTGCATGAAGGTGGAGGGAGGGGGGGAGTTAACATAAACATCAAGTGCTCCACCGCCCACAGGTGTGATGTCACAGCAGCTGACTAACTGTACTGTCCTTGCAGCTCTTCAAAAAGAAAATGCAAATGCCCCCTGAGCTCCTAGATTGGACATTTTGACTAAGTCATTAAAAAAAAAAAAAAACTTATTTAATGTCAGTCACCCTGCACCCTTGGAATCCTAGATTATACCTTAATAATACTGTATATGTGAAATTCTGCATGTGTTTGAGCATTTGAATACAAAATAGGATTGTTAAGGGGATAAATATTTTATCAGCATGTCACTTTTTTTAAAATATATTTTAGATGGAGTAAATACTTGTTTTGTATTTTTTGTGAGTTTCAAAAGAAAGACATTTTCCTATTTAATTATTCTGAACAAAAAGAGGAAAAAGTTCATTGTAGGAGATTTTGATAACATAAAGGACTTAAATACTGATCAAAAAAATGTCACAATTCTGTATTACAACCAAAGGACTCCAGAATCTGTCAGCCTCAGTTAGCACTTACAGCTCCAAAGACACCTCTCTGGCAAACACTATGTCTTACAGTCTTGCTTATGGCTAACATTTACATTTGGCTGCCTTGCCACAATCTTGCTAATTTTTGTAGTTTTTATTTATTTATTTATTTTTCACTCTTATTGTCTCCCCTCCTCCGTTCTTGCTTGTGGATGCCCCAGGGGACACAAGTGTCACTTCCTTTATATTCATCTGCATCCTTGCTTCCGTCCCTCTTGGCGCGGGCTCAGCCTCTCAGCTGCTGCACGTTGTAAGTGTGTAAGTGGCTGTCACTTGCTTCATGCTTCTATTCAGCCGGCTTGACTGATAGGCACTGGCCCTGTAATGGAACTCAATTCAAAGAGCAAATAAAGCCCTTTGAACCACTGGTCTGAATACAAGATGTCAGCAATTTTGTATGCTTCACCTCACCAGGGAGCAAGCTTATGCTCGTGCACAGAGACAACCAAGTACTCTTTTCAAGTGTAATTTGATGACTGTTGCCAATAACCATAATTTTCAACTTTTTTCTAATTTGAAATAAATACTTCCTATTACTCCTATTATTAAATTAACAAGTGTTAAAATGGTATTTATTTCTAAGATTTGCATAAACTGGTGTTAGTTTCCAGTTAGTGCTGTTGCCTGCTGTGTAAGAGAAGGAACTGACTTTTAGCTTACAAACACTGTTTTTTTTTAGTGGTTATTCAAATAAAACCACGTCTGAGTCTTTATTTCTGCTTTGACAACCTGAAAGAATCTTTTTTCTTAACATGTATAAAACAACAATCATGCACCTATATAGAATGTATTGTGTCTTAGGGAAAGAAAATAAGATTCTTCATTGTTACCAAGTTGTTTGAAGTCATCTTTAATCGCAACATAGAAGAACTAGCCTTTTTAAATGGTAACTTGACTAAGCTATAGATGTTAAGGAGACATTGCTTTCCTTTATCTTTTTTTTTCAGAAAAAAATGCAACTTTTTTTTTTTTACTTTGGATTGCAAATGTTTTGTCGTAAACAATAATGGTGGTGAAGTAAGTGTATGTATACTGTATAATATAAATATACTACATAACCTTGACCTTGACAGACAATCTACTTATGGCTTTTTCTGCAACTGTTGAGGCAAAATTGGCCCTGTGACACAAGGGGATAACACTCAATACATTTTTCCATGTATTTGTTTCTCTCCTAGAATGCAGCAGGATGGGACATTTCTCATTCATGTGTAACGTTTGCTGACTCCCTAGAGGAATGGCTAACCCAAGCTGATGTGACAGCTTCTATCCCAAAAAAGTGCCTGCCTTTAAAACATAAAGCCATCAACAAACTAATGGCTGATATAGCTTTTACATTTTTGCTACATCTTCCTTTTCTGACTTAAATGGGGTTTTTATTAATTTATTCATGTTGTTTTTGTTTCCTTCACTCCTATCTGCTCTTCTGTTTTGCAGCAACTGTATGCGGCACAGCTAGCAGCTATGCAGGTGTCCCCAGGGACCAAGCTCCCAAATTTACAGAGTAATGTGAGCAGTACACACTCTCCAAGTAGTGGCACAACAGAGAAATGCAGGGGTACCCCTCCTCCCAAAACCAAGGTACTGAATATTAAATTATTTCTCTATGTAATAGGTGTTTTTTCAAGCTTATTTACTTTCTTATAGGTAATTTAGAATTGTTTGTAAGTAGCCAGTAGTACTACCAATAAACAGTTTTGGGTGCCTTCAGAACAAATTAAGTTATGTTGTTTTTGTACTAACAAATAATTTGGGTTTAATTTGTCTGTGGTCATTTTAGACAAGTGTGGTATGCATTAATATTCTGTTCATATCTAAAAATGTTCTTCAAAGATTCTTACATGTCAGTTTGCATCAAAGCAATTCTAATTATGGAACAAATAATTTACAGTCAAGCTCAGCCCTTCCTATGCTCTTACTTAGTGCAAGCTGAATGCAGGATGGCTATGTTTACAGTGTGATTATAGCTCTACAATTGAGTGTCAAAGTCTTAGTCCTAAGAATTGATAGGATACTAATGTTGTAGTTCCTCATTTTGCAGTTTATGCATGAAAAACTGAAATATTTTGGAATAACACTGAAAACTTTGAGAAGTTCTGACAACTGCTGCTATCTCACAACTCCATGGATGCACCACTGCCCCTTCCCCCACCAACCTCAGAAAACTGCAATGACTATAAGGGAAGGTGTTTGGAGCAAATGCCTACCCATATCCATTCTCATGTATGTTTGGACAGAATGCTTACCCATATCCATCCTCATGCAGAGTTTCCTCCGTGGTGTCCAGTGGTTCCCAGTTAATCTCCAACCCTTTAATGATGTAATAGATAGTTAGAGAGATATGCAGACCATAATCATTAAACTGCCAACAGGCTGTTAATTATTCTGGTCTTTTTCAACTGTAACATTTTTGTCATGTTTTAAATTAGAGAAGCAGTAGACTTTTGTTTTTTGTTTCTAATTAAAAATAAAAGCATGACCTGTTATGAATCATTTAAATATTAAACCCGTGTATTTCGGGGAAAAAAAGAGAGAAATAATGTTTATTTTACAGAAAGAAATACAATACCCTTTGCGTTGTTTTATCTAGATATTTCACTTGAACCTTGTTGAAAGACAGCAGAATAATTTTTAAAGATTAAGAACAATCATTGACCTCAGATCCTGGCCTAAGATCTAACTCATCGATTTTACTTGGTCTCCTGCCAAGTAATGTGTCACAGTTCAGTTTTAATAAAAGCAGGAGATGCAGTTCTTAGAGTGACAGAGGGTGACAGATGTTTCTGTTCATCTTGCATTATCATATATATGGAGTGGCTTCTGTAGTCATGTGACCAACACCGTTGTATGGACTTGACAGAACAAGAAAAATGAAACCTATTTCTCACATAATTCATGTACAACCTTATTAAGAGCTGCAGTTTTAGGTTATATTATGGAATGTGTAGATCTGACATTGCTGCACATGAGGATATTTTTCCACCCTCACTTTTTCACTGATTCCTCCACTTAGCAGCGTTTTAACTTGATTTGTAAACTGAAGGTGACATGTAAATTTAAATTTAAAATGTTCTGTGGAAATTCCCATTGGAATCTCCTACCTCATTTACCATGGTCTTTTGCTTGTATACCCAGCTGTTTGGACTGAGGCACAAGTCAGCTAATTGATTTGCCCCTAAGGTTGGTACATTAAAGGAAGGTGTTCATCTCGGATATGCAACCAGGATTTGTTTGCTTTTAGCATTATTTAGCAGTTTTTTGACGATTTCCACTGAAAAACAAGCAATATTGTCTTAAACTAAGGACGGTGAAGAACAACAGATTCGAGATTTTGAAATTACTGTTTTTAAAGTCAAATATAGGAGGCACAGATAAAGCTGCCTTGTTGCTTGACCTCCTACATTGCTTTTCTTGTGGATGCTCATATTGATTAGCAATAGGGCATCAGCATGTACCGTTCAGAGCAGCATTACCAGCAAAACATAAATCTTTTTTTTTTTGTGGTGACCAGAAGGTGACCTGTGACCTGTCTGCTGCTGCAGTTTATAAAATGTGCCAGAGGTCATACTGATAAAATCCTATGCATACCGTAAAGCAAAATATAGGGCCTACTTCATTTTAGATACCTTTGTATTGGTTTCTGGGTTCAGTGATAGTGATGACTGAAATGAATAACTACATTGCACACAGATTCTTGGTAATTGAAAAGTCAGTACGTGATAAGATAGTAGCTGACGCTATCATATATTTGTATACCGCTTCTTTCAAACAGTTGATTGCATCCTACCACTATTATAAAGCTGTTTGGTCTGTATACTGTAGCATTAGATCCCTGCTATCTGCAATATCATCTGAGATGCAGCAGAAGCTGACAGTTTATGAATCTCTTGAAATATCTGTGTTTACTATGTGTTCTTCCAAAATTCCTGTATTATTTTATTGAAATAATTAATACAGTACAGAAACATTTTTTATCTTGAATAGTTCTCAACATAAATTATAAAAAGTCAAAACTAACAAGGTAAATGTCATGAACACACAAAAGCAGTTTTTTTGATGTCACATACATGCATAGCATTTTATTTTCTGTCCTCTTTACTTGTATGCCCTGCTGAACCATAAACTACATAAAGGAAAAGTGCATAAATTTGCTTATCTTTTGTGGAACAATCCATTTATTAACATTTGTTTAAAGTCAAATGAAAGTGAACTTTTTGATATTTTACAATTTGGATTTCAATTAAAACAGAAATCAAGTAGATTCTTAATAACTTGTAAAACATTGTAATGGTTTTATATAATGTCTGCCGGAAACGTGCTGTATATAATACATGTGTTTACGATCATTTGAAGTTAATTTGAAAGTTCGGTTGTTTATAGTGATAATCAAAGAAAGCAACTGTCAGTGCAGCAGTTAAGATAGAAACAGAATATGCTGTAAATAAAGATAAAGCACAAAGGAATCAGTGTTGGGGTCTTGTTGGATGCCCCTCATATTGTCCAAAGGACAAAGCTGCTGCATAGTTGTGTCAAAGCAAAACAATATGTGATTGTCATTTTTTTAAGTAAAAAGTACTCAGTGGTACAGAGCTCCAATTTTCTCAGAAGATGGTCCATATGTGAACATTGATGTCCAATTGCTCTTCAGGTTATATACAGTAACTCCACGACTGAAGTCGGTACTTCACAGGTAGTGGACGTGACCTCAGTGGTCCTCCGGGATTTTCCTTTTACTTCATTCTAAGGAGACAGACGGAACACATTTTAGTAGTGAAGTCACACTTAATTCCTCCTCATATTTTTCCATCACAAACCCATAAAATGATCCCCATACACACATATCTGACAATGCAGTATGCTAAACTGTACTATATATCAAAAGCAGTAAACACATTCAGTATAGTAAATAAAGTAGTGTAGCATGTACTTATAAATAATGTAGGGCAAAAAAACAAGAGTGAATGTCTCAATTTTTGAATGATGTAGTAATTAAACTTGAAGAATAAGTTTCTCCCATGATCAGATAGAGATGTGTAATGTTGAGTTACAAATCAATAAACAGGCTAATCTGGAAAATATACATGTATTGTATTAAAGAGGTTCATGAAGAGTTAAAAAAATACTCAAATAAGTGAACCCACATGGTGATATTAGTGATTTAACACCAGTTTGTCCACAGTTGGTGGAAAAGGTTGGACTTGAGAACAAGAATTTGCTATTTCCCATTCTCCACTCCTTTTCTTCATAGTACTGTTTTGCTAGATTACCAAAAACATGTGGTTTATTATCAATGCATTTCTTGAAAATGTGGTTGTTTATGATTACTCCGTTCTCATGTTCTACATATTCATGTTTATTCGCTCTGTTCCCAATTGTTTGAATAAGTACTTTAGCACAGTGGCTTAGGCACTGGACTTTAAGCCACCAACTTTTGATTCCTATCTCAACCTTGCTGCGCGATATGGAGCAGTTACTTAACCTGCCTATGCTCCAACTGTATAAAACCTGTAAATTAATATAAGGGATCGGTCAATAGCAATTAAGAAATGTTATTTTAATAATGTTCCCGTTATGTAACATATAAGAATAAACTGTAAAAGATAATGCAGTTAAAAATTTAAAACCATGATTTGAAAGAGGATCGCATTTTCACAGGTGACAAAAAGGTGAGAAAACCTTGCTCATGCTGGATTGCAGTTTGGTAAGATATTGTTTTAAATGCTTATTTTCTTGGTTTGTTAACAAAATTAAGATAACTGGAAGATTGAAAACAAGCATTTTGGGTCCTTAAAACATGATTCAAGCTAAAAATCAATTAGCATATCGACAAAGATGTGAAAACTAGTGGCCTCTTAAAATTGGCCAACATTACATAGCTTGTAATCATCATTATTTATAGTGTAAGGATAACACAAAGTGAGCTTTTGTTATAATTAGCACAGAAATCACAAGGTGCCTTACAAAATATGTAATAAAATGTAAAAAATGGTGATTGGTTTTTCAAATATGAAAAGTAGCATTCTTTTATGAAATGACTACAGTGTCATTTCTTAATATTATGAAGTTTTATAAAGTAATTGAGGGTAAATACTAACCTTAACCCCATTCCAAAAAGGCCAGGCATATTCTAAAAAGTGACCTTTCAGTAACATTTAAACATAGTTTAAACTTATTTCTTGTTACTGCGGTTTGCTCAGACAACCAGTAGTTTTTAAAAGTTAATGAACTGTCAAAATGCCACATTATATGATGCATAGGTAGCTAAAAAAGCAAAATCTTTTGGACAGTGTACTCGTACTTTTTAATGTATAGCTATTTTTGTATTACACTTGTAAACATTCTATGCTGCCATAAGGTTTAAGTTTGGTATACTGTTATACATTTATTAATGTTGTTTGTGCATATATATAACATATATATACTGCTGGTCAAATCTTTTAGAACACCTCAGCTTTTCTAGATTTTCTTCAAATTTAATCAATTGAAATGAAATGAATGACATGAAATGGTGAAAAGGTAAGCAGTAAATGGCCACAGGTTTAAATTTAAAGTTTAGGTTAGCAAAAACTGAAAAAAGTGAATTTTCAGAATATTACAAATGGGCCTTCTTCAAGGAAATAACTAATAGGTTACAACCTACAGATGTTCTGCAGAAATTAAAGTAAATTAAGACTTGCAAGTTGAAGCAAACAATTTGCGCAGGTGTTCCAACTTCTATTAATTCAATAAAAACCCTCTGCCTGTCTTAAAGAAGAGTTGGAACAGACTATGTTACTACACCCTCTGAAGTACTACTTGGACAATATTCCAGTGATAATGGCAAGAAAACAGCAATTAACAAATGAAATGACACAAAGCATTCTTACCTTTAGAAGTGTAGACGTTTCTTTTCACTTCTTCAAAATGTCAGTGAATACTGTGGCTTCCTACACAATCCAAGGGCATTTGAAAACTGGAAGAGATCTTGCAGCCCCAAAGTCACAACCCAGTCAGAAGACAAGTTTCTGCAGGTCACCAGCTTGTGTGATAGGCACCTCACTGTACAGCAGCATCAAGCACAGCTTAACAGTGTTTGAAAAAAACAAGTCTCAGTTTCTGTTGTGAATAAGTGAGTTTGTGCTACAATTTTAACAAGGTGAGTGGCAGAAAGCAATTCCAGGGAGGACAAAATAAGAAAGCCCAAAACATACCTCCAGGCTATGTCACAATACGTTAAAAGAAAAGAACAAGAAGGTACACGTCAAAACATGGAATAGTCGGCACAGTCTCCTTAAGCCACTGAGTTAGTTTGGGATGAACTGAACAGGAGGGTGTTGGGAAGATCTTTCTGGCCACTTTGATTTCCTTTAAAGAAAGAATGCCACATGTGTGTTTATGGCTGTTATATCAGATGTTACATCAGCAAAAGGTGGCTACTTTAATTAATCAAATATTTGAATAAAATTGTGTACACTTAACGATTCCTTGAGTTTTTTATTTGACATTGTGTATTTGTTCTATGCCTTGATTTCATGAAATTGGTAGTATATATACAGTGAATCCAGAAATTATTCACAGCACATCACTTTTTCCACATTTTGTTATGTTACAGCCTTATTCCAAAATGGATTAAATTCATTTTTTCCTCAGAATTCTACACACAACACCCCATAATGACAACGTGAAAAAAGTTTACTTGAGGTTTTTGCGAATTTATTAAAAATAAAAAAATTGAGAAAGCACATGTACATAAGTATTCACAGCCTTTGCTCAATACTTTGTCGATGCACCTTTGGCAGCAATTACTGCCTCAAGTCTTTTTGAATATGATGCCACAAGCTTGGCACACCTATCCTTGGCCAGTTTCTCCCATTCCACTTTGCAGCACCTCTCAAGCTCCATCAGGTTGGATGGGAAGCGTCGTGCACAGCCATTTTAAGATCTCTCCAGAGATGTTCAATCGGATTCAAGTCTGGGCTCTGGCTGGACCACTCAAGGACATTCACAGAATTGTCCTGAAGCCACTCCTTTGATATCTTGGCTGTGTGCTTAGGGTCGTTGTCCTGCTGAAAGATGAACCGTCGCCCCAGTCTGAGGTCAGGAGCGCTCTGAAGCAAGTTTTCATCCAGGATGTCTCTGTACATTGCTGCAGTCATCTTTCCCTTTATCCTGACTAGTCTCCTAGTTCCTGCCGCTGAAAAACATCCCCACCATGCTTCACTGTAGGGATGGTATTGGCCTGTTGATGAGCGGTGCCTGGTTTCCTCCAAACGTGACGCCTGGCATTCACACCAAAGAGTTCAATCTTTGTCTCATCAGACCAGAGAATTTTGTTTCTCATGGTCTGAGAGTCCTTCAGGTGCCTTTTGGCAAACTCCAGGTGGGCTGCCATGTGCTTTTTACTAAGGGGTGGCTTCCGTCTGGCCACTCTACCATACAGGCCTGATTGGTGGATTGCTGCAGAGATGGTTGTCCTTCTGGAAGATTCTCCTCTATCCACAAAGGACCTCTGGAGCTCTGACAGAGTGACCATCTTGGTCACCTCCCTGACTAAGTCCCTTCTCCCCCGATCGCTCAGTTTAGATGGCCGGCCAACTCTAGGAGGAGTCCTGGTGGTTTCGAACTTCTTCCACTTATGTATGATGAAGGCCACTGTGCTCACTGGGACCTTCAAAGCAGCAGAAATTTTTCTGTAACCTTCCCTAGATTTGTGCCTCGAGACAATCCTGTCTTGGAGGTCTACAGACAATTCCTTTGACTTCATGCTTGGTTTGTACTCTTGACATGAACTGTCAACTGTGGGACCTTCTATAGACAGGTGTGTGCCTTTCCAAATCATGTCCAATCAACTGAATTTACCACAGGTGGACTCCAATTAAGCTGCTGTAACATCTCAAGGATGATCAGGGGAAACAGGATGCACCTGAGCTCAATTTTGAGCTTCATGGCAAAGACTGTGAATACTTGAGTACATGTGCTTTCTCAATTTTTTTATTTTTAATAAATTTGCAAAAATCTGAAGTAAACTTTTTTCACGTTGTCATTATGGGGTATTGTGTGTAGAATTCTGAAGAAAAAAATGAGTTTAATCCATTTTGGAATAAGGCTGTAACATAACAAAATGTAGAAAATGTGATGCGCTGTGAATACTTTCCGGATGCACTGTATAAATATATATTGATTGATTGATTGATTGATAGACAGACGACTTAGGTTAGTTGGCCACGATGGTCCTTTGTCTTGTGTGTCTGTCTTCCTACTTACCTATCTTTTAATTACTTCCTTTTTTGCTTCTTTACCTATTATTTGTTTATTTACTTGTACTATATTAGTGTTGAAATATAATTTGTTGTATTAAAAATGTATTGATCATTCTTGAGGAATTTATTTTTATTTTGCATTTACCTGAATTTTACCTACACTCATCACTCTCTCTCATGATTTATAAAGAATTACTGAAAAGTTTGTTAGTTCAGTTTCACTATAGGTATGAATGTTAACCAGTCGATGATCCCTGGCCAAAATATTTCCATTTTCACACTGTCAATATTTGTGTCTGCACAGATATGTGAATATGCACACACTCAAGTTCCTCAACTTTTTATTTTCATATGTGCATCTATTTAAAATATAACAATACATGATAAAAATATATATGTTACTTTGGCTTATAAATTTTACACACTGCTATTGATTTTCATGGTCAGGCAGTCTTTATCTTTGATTTGCAATAACTCCTCAAAGTTCACCATTTTTACACTATACATATGCTTTATTCTGGGAGGTGAACTTTTTTCCTTTAGCTTTTAATATGTTTCAGTTAATAGTATATGAATCATACCTTTTGTATTCTCATTATAGATTTCTTACAGAAAGGTTTCCTACCTGCTGTTTTTCTGATCACAGACTGAAGGCATTTGGCTTAGAATATAATTACACTCTTTTCAAGTAACGCATATAGTTCACACAATGCTTGGCCAATCACGGTAATTCTTTCTCATTGCCATTATTCAGAATGACCAACATCCCCCTCATGGATTTTTTTTTCATTGAAATTTCAAGAGCTTTGCAAAAAACCATCATCTGTAATACATACGCTGGCTTCATAAATAGCAATAAAGCCTTAGTTACTTGCACACAATAGCCATTTTTTGTTTTAATTGTATGTATGTTTATAAAATATGGGCAGAGTGGTGGCTCTGAGGCTAAGGATCTGCGCTGGTATCCCAAAGGTTGCTGGTTTGAATCCCCATCAGTGCCAAAAGAGATCCTACTCTGCTTGGCCCTTGAGCAAGGCCCTTAACCTTCAATTGCTCCAGGGGTGCTGTACAATGGCTGACCCTGCACTCTGATCCCAAGGGGTTTGCAAAAACTAACAAATTCCTAATACGAGAAATCATATAAGGCAAAATAAAGAACCCAAAAAAAAAATTCTACTGAAAACTAAAATGTCTTAATGACTGCATTATTTAAATTATAAGGGTAACAAAGAAATGCTGCTCAGCGACTCATCTAAGCTGACCATTTCAACATATGGGTTCTTTCCTTTTGTTTAACAAGCAATGATTTGAATTGTAATACATAGTACAAACACTTAAATGTTTTGTGTTGTATAGGTATTTTCATTACAGCAGGGAGTCTATCTTTATATGTATAAGCACTTCCATAGTTAAAATTTTGTAAACAAAATACCAAGCTTCACACAAAAGCAGGAGCCATGATATATAAGCATAAAGTGTAGCCCATGAAAAAGGCAGGGATAAGTGACGAAGAGGAGTGACACATATTTAGGTAAAAAAGGCTAATTTTAGAGTTAAGTGAGCATTTGAATGTTTGAATCATTTGAGTTTTACATATGAAAAGAGTTCCACAGAGTTCATTAAAGGTTTGCTGATAGTTATCCTCAGTAGTATGAATGTTTGCACTGAAAAAAATAAACGTATGGTAATATTAATTTTACCATACTTGGTAAAATTATTATTAAGTACAGAAGCACAAACCACTTCTGAGCATGTCTGAATCTGCTAATTAGTGCTAATAAGCTGGTAGATTATTATGACATTATGATTAGAAGATGGTGCAGCCTAATTAAATGAATTTGTTCACTTCCCCCATCACAATTTGCTACACACTTGTACACTTAGAAGGGTCACAGACAGATTATTAAGTTTGGAATGTGATAAGGCTTACTTAAGGCTTACTCTTTAACAAAAAATATTAAATCTTATACTGGTTTACCATATCTTCTGAAAAATATTTTGTAAAACTCCATTCCTCCATCTTCTAACCTGTTTACTCAGTTCTGCATTGTGGGGAGCCAGTGGTAATGTAACTAACTCTGGGTACAGCAGCCTATTTGGAATAAGAGAAAAATTGAAAAGTCTAAATAGCTTACTGTAAGCTATTATTCATTTAATTGTATATACAAACACAAGATTCAAATAAAGGTTTTTTACTATTGAAAGCTCTGATTGTTTTTGTTATGTTAATAGAGTGTATCATTTTCCACAACTTTATTTTAGCTGCGTCATTGTCCTTTTCCATATATGTGCCTTTCCTTAAATTTCACAATTATCTCTTTACCTCAAGTAACTGCTGCTTGGTAATCATATTTTTCTTAAATAATTTTATGACTACTACAGAATAGTGCATTGTACCCTGCTGGAATGTGTAATGTTCAACGTTAATGTTGTCATATTTTGGACAAACAATGTTAACTGTTTTAAAATCTTCTTCATGTTAAACTTTTATGCTACCTAGATAGGGTGACATATAAACAGATTAAACAGATTTGAAAATGGATAAATGAATGGATGAAAAAAATGGGGAGTTTTATAGAAATGCAGCATAATATGGCATAATTAACTGCCACACAACCATAGTAATTCTCTCAGATATCCTGCAACCCAGGCATAGATTAAAGAAGTTGGACAGGAAAATGATAGATTGACATCGATAGTCATTAGAAGGTTTGCTAGCAAAAAAAAAATCATTCTGATATTCTCTAACATAAGTTTACAAGGAGTTTTAAAAGTGTTTATTGTACTTTAACAATACAATATTTGACCACTTAACTGAACTACCTCACTATATTCACTTATAGTTTCTAGTCATTATAATAGTCTGACATCAGATTCATTTCTCTGAATGTAAAAACATTCAAGAGAATTTAGGCCGGTGAAGGTTTAGTATAATGCAGTAGTCAAGGAAGAGATCAGTCTCTGGAGATTTTTAACCATTACAGTTATCTTTTCATTTTCTAACCTGCTTAGTCAGTTCATGGTAATGGAGAGCTGTAAAATATTTCATGGTATGAACAATCCCAGGATGGATTACAGGATACTGTATGTTCATACAAACATCTAAACATCTAAACCCACTCATATAGTGAAAATTTACAGTTGCCAAATGCAGTAACTTTAGAATATGGGGCAAACATAAATCTTAATAATATCATCTTCACAATATTTTCGCATAGCAAGTACATAAACAGTAAAGCTGCCATATTGAAGTCAACATAAAGTCTTAAGTAAGCAGAAGATTTGTTTCTGTGTAAAGACAATTGAATAGCAGTGTGTAAGTTTTATAGGTATGCTTTATACTGTACTGGATTAATTCTTCTCAAAAGTTAGAAACAATAAGAAATGTTACATTTCTTCTCTGTTGATAAGTACAAGATAAGAAAGACATTTTGAATGCAAAGGCAATTATATACCACAGATAAGACAAATAATAGTAAATGACAATATTTAAAACATAATCTACAAATTGTAAAAGGCAGTAAAAGAAAATGCAGAAGTCAAAACTAAGAGATTGTTTCAGTGTTTAGCAGTAAATGAAAAGTCAGGATGAAAGTGAAGTGTATTAAAAAAATAAGAGGAAACATACACAAAAGAAAATAGTAAATATGCTAAATTAATATTTTTCTTATACTTTCACCTATGAGAAATTAGGAAAATGCTCAGTTGCCTCAAGGAATGTTAATGCAGTACTAAATCAAGAGGTAATATAAAATACAACGAGGCCAAATCTAGTAACTTTTGGCCAGTTATGTTTGTCTGTATCATGGATACATTTTTGAAAGCATTTTTTATACAGCAAGATAAAGAAACATATATACAATATACTGTAGGCATATTTGCAAGCGGACACCATGGTATTAGACCTTTGTTTAATTGTAGAGGTTAGGATTATATTGACATATTATTTCTCGTGGTTCTTAAAAGGTTTGGATAAGGTGCTTCAAGAAAAGAGGCAAGATAGACACTAAAGCTAGTGTTAAGAGTCGTTGAGCAGATGAGTAAAGATTTGGTTCAGAAAAGAAACATTTTTCAAAATGAGTAATGTTAAAAGTGGAGATCCTCATATATGATTCCTGTTGAAACTATTCTTTTTAGTTTATGTAAAAGACTTAAGTGAAAGTATAACTGGTTAAATTTGCAAAAGACACTCAAGTATGTGGATTTTTACAAATACAGTGATCCCTCGCTATATCGCGCTTCGACTTTCGCGGCTTCACTCCATCGCGGATTTTAAATGTAAGCATATCTAAATACATATCACGGATTTTTCACTGGTTCACGGATTTCTGCGGACAATGGGTCTTTTAATTTATGGTACATGCTTCCTCAGTTTGTTTGCCCAGTTGATTTCATACAAGGGACGCTATTGGCGGATGGCTTAGAAGCTACCCAATCAGAGCATGTATTACGTATTAACTAAAACTCCTCAATGATATACGATATGCTTCCCGTGCGGTGCTTGATTGTTTGCTTTTCTCTGCTGACGGAGGGGGTGTGAGCAGAGGGGCTGTTTGCACAGAGGCTGTTTGCTTAGAAGATATGGACGCTCCTCTAAAAAATGCCGCTTTATCACGGTGCTTCAGCAAAAGCACGTATTGATTTTTTGATTGTTTGCTTTTCTCTCGCGCTCTCTCTCTCTGACATTCTCCGCTCCTGACACGCATTCCTTTGAAGAGAAGATATATTTGCATTCTTTTAATTGTGAGAAAGAACTGCCATCTCTGTCTTGTCATGGAGCACAGTTTAAACTTTTGACTAAAGGGTGTTATTTCATGTCTAGAGGGCTCTAATAATGTAAACAGTGTGGGAGAGTTTATAAGGGCTTAAAATATATAAAAGTAACCATACAAACATATGGTTTCTACTTTGCGGATTTTCATCTATCGCGAGGGTTCTGGAACGCAACCCCCGCGATCGAGGAGGGATTACTGTATTCAAAAGTTAAAAATAGCTATACTTGGCCAGTGTCTATATTTGGTCATTTGGTCATACATATGGCAAATATTGAGTTGCATAATTACAAAAAAGCAGGGTTTGCAATATTTCTTTATGAAAATGACTTTGAGTCTCAGTGAGTGCATTACTGTCCACTACCAGAATGTGTACAGAAGCAGTTAAAATGCTTATTTGGTATTGGAATATATAGCTTGTCAAGGAAGTTTTTTTCTTAAGATATAAAATGTACTTGTAAGGCCAAATCTGGAATGTTGTGTGCAGTTGTGGTCACAGTATTACAAAAGTACATAGGAGCACTACAGAAAGTACACAGAAGAAATACAGAAGAGCTACTAGACTTATTACTAGACCTTAAGGTATAGGCTGTGAGAAAAGCATCAATGAAATTAATCTTTTCAGCTTAAACAAATGGAGATCAAAAATGACGTGACAGAATTGTTCACAATTATGCAGTTAATTTTGTACTATCCTTCAACTAGAATATGAAGGCTACTTTAGGGTAATTTTTAAAGACTAGGGGGCTTCGCCCCCTGCTCGCTTCGCTCGACAACCCCTGTGTTTGGTTTTCAGGATGCACACTTGTAAGATTTTTTTTTTTTCTTGGAATTGTTGCTATTTCATTAGTTTCACTTTTATTTCAGAACTTCTGTAAAAACAATATTTGGAATCTTTTGTGTCCCAATATGCTGAATCTTTTAAATGAGGTCTGTGAGACTTGTGTTTAATGGCTTTGTACCATAATTTAGGATAGGTTTTTCTGTTTGGAATTTAAGCACAGACAAAATGATCCACATCATCAGCAGTTAATATTTTTTTTTGCAAAGTAACCAACAAATGCATGTGAGCTAAACCTCGTTTTTAAAATTCTCTGACTTAAACTAATTTCCTTTTGCTTGCGTCAATGCGATCTGTACTATCTTTTTTTTGATACTATAGCGACTGACATAATAAAGGTCACAAAAATTCTACTTTAACAATGGCCGACTACATAACTCCAAACACAACTTTCTATCATCCTCTTCAACCCCTCCTCCCACGGGTCTCGCCTCCCCCTTACCGCATCAATCAGCACCCAGCTATCAGTCTTCCGTGCTGTACTTTGCCCTTCCTTGATCGGACCTAACAGTCACTTAAAATAAAAAATGCTTCAGCTTGGCTGGGACGCTACAATACTTTCGAATTTTACTGCTTTCATATTCTGTACCTTTCTCTGCATGTGTATTGCTCCTTGGGTCTCTTTTCTCTGCGCTGCTCTTCTTTGCTGAGAGCACAGGATCTGTGTGTGCCACGTGACTTTACATGACTTTACATGACTGAATGTTTTGCCTGTTGTCCGTGCTCTTATTTGATAAGAAGGGCATGTCTTGCAAGAATCTTATGTTCCACGTCCCCGTGAGACTGCCCTGGGACAATCTCTTGGCACCAAGTCTCATGTTTACGGTCCATGTTTATGGCTCCGTGGCAAGTCTTTTTTGTCTCCCGGGTCTTTAAAATGTCTTCCGAGAACTTCTGAGAAGATCACGTATCGTCGCCTTGCTTTTCCATTCCAGGATTTTTTTTTATATATAGAGAGAAATGGACATATTGCATATAGTGCAGAACTGACCTTTCTGTACTATTCTTTCCTCTGCATGTTCTGGAGTACGAAAGAAACACCACCATGCACCAAAATGTGGAGACTAGGCACGGGGGAAAAAAAAAAAACACGGTCACTGATTACAACTGCAAGAAGGCATGCGAATGAATATGAATAAAATGAATAATGTTGCATCAGTGCCACAGTGTTTTCCAAAATGTACTATACATGTCATAAAATGAATTATTCCAAATATCATATATACCTATTTCTCTGTTTTTTGTCAGTGCGGCTGTGACATCATGGACCATGAGGTACATACTAATTCAGCATGAGCATTAACACTCAAAAATAAAACTGAATATAAAAAATACAAGTGACAGTGAGATACGAAGAAAACAGAGTCACCAGCATTTGTGTGTCAGCTTTTATCCTTCCAGATCAGAGAATTTCCAGTTCCATTGTCTCAAAACAAAACACCGCTCACATCTATAGTTATTCCCAATTTCAAATAAAAACTAACACTGTCAGATCTGTGGCTTTGGAGGGCAGGGGGTTGTATCGTGATTGTGACTGAGAAAATAAAAGTGAAAAAAAAACCACTAACAAATGCAGGTTTTTATTGTATAATATCAACAATAAGAGCAGCTCACTACTCAAAATTGTAAACTTGCGAGAGACCCAGGATCAATCCCACGACTTCTTGATTACAAGTCGGCAGTTACTTACCGCTGCACCACGGAGGCTGTCATATTGCACTTGCACCTTTTGTGAAAGTGTTTATTTGATATTTGGACTTCAGCCTTCACACATATATTTCATGTCTACATTTCGTCATTTATTACTAAAACATTAAAATAGAAATATGTTTCAACGATGTGTTTACATAGGTTGTTGTAGACATGGAACACATATGAAATGCATGTGTTCCAAATAACAATCTGTTAATTCCCCCCTAAAACTTCACCACTTCACTCCAAGATAATCAATACTGAAAATGGGAGATCTTCTTGCCCTTTCTGCAGTGGTGGTGGGGGCGGATGGTATAGCAGGCTGCTTGCTGCTTGTGTTGGTCGACACATTTACAAGGCAAAAGATGCTGACAAAGAGGTGCGAAGGAATTTAAGGAGGGCTAGGTTTACAAGTTTTTTCGTAGGCTTTGGTAATTCTAGTGTTAAATCAGGATATAACAGTTATGAGGCAGCAGCCCTAACCACTACGCTATACTAAAGAAAATCCTAGTTTATATTCCCTTATGAGAAAGTGGAGTAAATATAGTTTGAGCAGTGTCCTCAAGCCTTAAGCAAAATTTATTCAAACAATTATAAAAGAGGATGTGGTAAGAAATACCTATTGCTAAGATTCAAATAGTTCATCCATCTGTCAACCCAATATAAAATCAAAAGACAAAAATCTTCCGCATACTTAGATATAAATATTGATACAAAGGGAGAACAGTCACAAATGCATTAACTTTTTGTCCACACATTTACAATATAATGTGCAATAAGAACAAACTTGCCACAAGAGACACATAGACAAAAGAACTGTTTACTCAGCAAAAAGTCAATTGGGCACTTTTTTGTTTAGCTTTGCCAAGATATATTTAGTAAGTCCAGTGTTCTCTCCAAACAGGTGGTTCCAAAAAAAAGAGGTGTGTGTTAGGAGAATTGTTTTTCACACTTTGTGTCCTTTATTATAAAAATTGCAAAAAAGATCTGCCTGAAATAGAAACTGGACCCACCCATTAATTCATTTTCTGAGTCCACTTTTTTACAGAAGGCGTCATGGAGCGTTAGCAATAATGGCTGTGCATTGGCTCTGACTGTGACTGGGTTGTCAGTCAATTTTTGCACATACCAATGTCTTTATATTAAGACAGAAACCCAGAGTCCTTAGAGAAAGTACTCTAAAGCAAGGGAACAAGCTGCAGACTCCACAAAGAACTTATTACAGCCTAGAACTGAAACAGAGCTTAAGTGTAATGCTTATCTGTTTACCTGCTGTCAAATAAGATGGGACATGCCATCAAGTAAGATGTGACACTTTGTCAAATTAATTAGAGATTAGTTAGAAATACCACATTTCTTATAAAACAATACATCCATCAGTTTTCAGTAACTACCATATAATTGTCACAGGGGAGGTTAAACACCAGCAAACTCAGGTGCAAGCCATGAAAACAATATTGATGGAACTCTTAGAAGAGTGAAAATGCAATAAATTTCAGAAATGTTCCTAGTATATTCAGTATCTACACAGCTCAGACAAATTTTAGTAGATGTTTTGTGATGCTTTTGCTGTGTACTTTTTTAAAGCTAGAAAAGTATCATTTCTTAAATATAGAATTATCCTGTTTGTTTACATTCCATTGGTGTAATGTATTGTACACACTTTCTAGATTATGGAGAATTATTAGGAATAATATGAGTTGAATGCTTTTTTTTTTTTACAAAAAATTAAGTATATTTTTTACATGTCTGAAGAAATTATTCTACTGCATTGCTGAGCGTACTTCAGGATGTGTTTCTAATACAGTATACTCTTCTTGCAGAAATGGTACTATCTAAAAACCTTTCTTCTCCTTCTTCACAGTAGACTAATTGTGTTTTCTTTAATCAGAGAGGGAGTGTGTGTGTGAGTGTGTATGTTGGTGTTGACTGCAGATGAGCATTATCTAATTCAGCCATCCTGTCATGTGAACATCCCTGCTTAATTTAATGCAATTATTTAATCAACAGGGATAATATCAGCAGCATGATTAATTTATAAAACATGTTTCACAACTGCCTGTACCTCTCTGTGCTTTTATTATCTCTCCTGATAACTTCACAATGTGTGTTTATGAAGGAGCTGCCAATTTGTTTTGCCTTGTTCCCTTCTTCTTCTTATAGTGCATGAGACTTCAATCCTTAGAAGATGATTTATTTTCTATTTTTCTTAGGCTGCTTATGCTAGTTACAATAAGACACCATCAAGTACAACTACCAATATACATTACTGTTCCTCTGTATATTGCATTTTGTACATGCTTTGTTTATTTTTTGCTTATCTTTTTGTGGAATTTGAAGATCTAAGCATACAAATAATTAAAAAAAGAACTGTAATGTTATAATCTTCATCCAGCTTCTGCGAGTTGTGGTTTATCTGATTTTCATTCCTCTTAGAAGTCATCCCATTTTTGCATTTTCAAATCAGTTTCTTCCTGGTCAGTTTCAAGAACAGCCAGTGTTTAAGCTGGTAGCAGAAGTCACAAAATTGAATCTTACCTTTGGTAGGATTCCAATTCATTGCAATACTCTTAAAATATACATTTATTGCTAATTAGGATCTTGATTCATATTTAGGAACTTAATGCTCATCACCTGCTTAATAAGAACAAATACAATTAAAATTGATAAAAATCTGGGATGGTGAGAATCACATACTGTAACAAGGATCACATTTAGACACCTGTAAAGGTGATGGCTGCCACTTTAACAAACATAGCCTACAACAGAGGCCAACCAGTGTGGTCCAATGAACGTCATCCAATTCTGAAACTGAACCTTAATGTAAAGATGAGAGGCACTCTATTTGTGTATCTCTGTTGTACTCTTGTGAGGCAAAAGAACATCAATAGAAAAATGACACATAGTTCCTGCTTTTCTGTGCTTTGTTTACTTCATTTGTGTAAACATGTGTATGCTAGATGCAGTGAACTTTCTTACAGTTTATTTTTGGAGCACTGTTTATATTCAGTATAAGGATTACGGCTGTACCCACGTGACATGATTTACATTCTGAATAATCTTGATAAACATTTGCCACCTGCAACGATGCTGAAACAGAATAACAAAGCCGTGGTTTTGGAACCTTTAGCTGTTGTATTTGGAAATCTCATAGATGAATAAAGTGTATTGTACGTCGTTTCTTCAAAATTGCACATTGTTATGTCTTAGTAATGTCAAACTGATGCATAGTAATAAGGTAAATATGTACAGTAATGGAATGTATACTCTTTTCAGCAGTCCAAACAGTTTGTACTCTGTATGTAATATGCAACAGCATAGTGCATTTATACTAACCACACAAGGAACAGTTAGTATACCATATAAAATTCAGAGCATTTGTACTAGTTATAAATGTGTTCAATGATTAACATATACAGCACTTTAAATCTGAAACCCTGATTTCTGTTTTAGGATGAGGGTGCACAGCCACTGAATCTCTCATCTAAACCGAAGCAGTCAGACAGCAAATCACCAACATCTCCGACATCTCCTCAGATTCCTGGATTGAAAGTGAATCCTGGGTCTTTAAAGCATGGAATTTCAGCTACTCTTGCCAGCCCGCCTTCCAGAGTCTCCTCTATAGGTATGTTGTAGACTTTTATTAAAACTGAAGGCCTGATAATCATTTATATTTTAATTTTGATCTCTTAGCTAAATTGTTTGAATTGATCATTTAAAAATTGCTTAGAAAATAATATGGAACATTATGGACGGCAGGATGTTCAAGCTTTCTGTTTCATTTCATAAATGCACTGATTTTATTGTAAGACAAGTCTTACAAAATATAGCATAACAAGAAGGGCTATAGAAGGTCTGAAGTAGAAATGAGGTAAAGTCATTGTCACTCAAAAAAATAAAAAACACAAACAAACAGTTATAGCTATTAAACATTCAATAATGTCAGTACAAATACATTGTGAATCTGAATTGTGGAAAATATAAAAGTAATTATTGTAAACATTATAATAATGGCACTACCTTATGTCATTCATTTATTCCATATTTAAATGATACACTATTACAGTATTAAAATTACAAAGTATATTTAATTATGTTTGAAGACTTCCTTGAAAGTTATCTGTTGATTTTATGAAAGCTTTATTATGTAAGTTTTCAGAAGTTATTTTGCTCCTTTTACTACTTCTTATGAACTACATAAAGCACAAATAGAAAATTATTAATGAAAAGTTTTGAAAAGATATAAAAATTGAATGACTGTTATAGATTAAGCCGCTATACTGAGTAAACCTTATTAAAAATAGGAAAATTTAAATATTATTGCTGGATTTAGCATCAAAACTCTAAGCAAAAGAGGTGAGTTCACCTGCTGCAGAAGGTATGACTTCATCATAACAATCTTGGTACACCTAACACTCTGGTTGTGTAAAACATAACAAAAGTATCTGGCTAACCTTCAATTTTCTAACTCACTTATTACAGATTTCTGATCATGGTTGGCTGGAGCCTATCACGGTGGCACTTTTGCACATGTCAGGAGTCAATGTCAAACTGGGTAACATTCTACTGCAGGGAGCACAAATTCATACACAGCTCCACTTATAAATACAGGGTAATTTAAGAATCACAAATCAGTCCAACCAGCATTTTTAGGATGTGGGTAGGCAAGCTGGTATGCCCAGAGAAATAATTCACTCAGATATGGGCGAGAGTCTATAGATTATACATTGAAAGTTACTGGGTATAGATTTGAACCCAGTCTTCTACATCTGTAAGGTAGCAGCACTAACTACTGCACTGAAGTTGATTATGCAGTGTGTATGAGTATGCATAAAAATGGTGTATATAAAGTGTATGTAACACTAGCACCTTTGTTGTACTTAAATCTGTTAAACCGTTTTGTATCAGTTGAACTAATTCATCGAAGGCAAAAGAAACATTATAAAGCAAGAAAATGACTTTGGAAAACACTGGTTGATAATGATCAGCCTAACCCTCCATTCATCTGTTCTTTTTTTTCATATTCCAATGCAGGGATCTGAAGGGCCTAAGTCCATTCTAGCAATATTAGACAAAAGGTGCTCTACAACTTCAGATGGGACACCAGTCCATCACTGGGCATAATTCCCACACTCTCACACACTCTCTCACTTGAGTTGTTAGTTGTCCAAACTTGGGAATGTGGAGTAAATTCAGTTCTTACTTTTTATGGTGCCTTTCATTTAATAAAGGTTCAACATGATTCTCTATGCTTACTACTGTATAATGGGTTGACAGTTAATTATAATCAATACAATATTTACATAGGTATACTCACAAATCGCATAAAAAACTTTTTCTAAGCAATTTCAATGATCAACAAGAACAATTCATCACAATAAAATGTCTGTAAACTATGTAATTGACACTAAAATATTTAAAGAAGACCCACAAGAACACAATAAGAATGTGAAACCTCCACACAAACAGTAACCAGGTTGTGATTTGAACAGTAGTCCCGGAAGTAGTAAAGTAGCATTGTTAACCACTGTGTCACAGCTGCTGTAATTAAATCGAAAGCAGTGATTATGTAAACACATATTTAATAAATGTGTGCTATGAGTGTTAAGTTTCACTAAACAATTATGATTGATAGAGCAATTTGTGTAATTTATATTTTCCCTTCTGTCCACTCCTAAGTGAAACTGTGGATTTGTATTATGCCGTTTCATTTTAAGAAAATAGGGTCACAGAGTCAAAACTTTTCACATGTAACAGAGTACAGTAAAATTCTTACTTGTAAATGTTCTAAAAACTCTTTTATTATGATGAATAATGTTCTGTTTAGTTTAGCTCATTTTTTTCTTCTACATTATTTTTATTTTAACTAAGAAACATCTGCATTTTAATACTTTTAGAACCTTTTGCCATTTTTATTCTAGGCTAGAGACATTGCCCTTGACTACATTATACAAATTAAATTTGATTAATAGCAAAAAAAGTCTCTTATTGTGTATCCAACATGTGTATGTTAGAAAAACACAATTTGGTGTCAGAATCTTAGATACAAAAAACATAAAGTAGAGAAACCAAATTAAGGCTGCTCCTTGGCATTGTGTTTTGCATTCAGTCCCACCGAAACACCCTATCCATATAGAGTTGGCATGTCCATGTGAAATTTCACCACATCCTACATATTTCTCAGAAGTTCCCAAATCTGTACACATGACCCTAGAAACCCTATAAACATGCAGGTTAGATAGATTAGCGAGTCTAAATTGGTCCAATATGATTGAATTGTTTTAATGTGCGAGAGTGTACCTTGCTACGGAAATGACACCCCATTGAGAGTTGCTTGTCATCTGTTCCCAATGCTTTTGGAATAGGCTGATGGTCTCCAGTTAGAATAAGCAAGTTCAAAAAAGGAATGAGTGAAATTAAAAAAAAGACTCTTTGTAACCTTTTGTCTGTTAAGACTTCAAATGTGTATATCAGATATTTCCTCATACAAATGTTGATACAGCTCTACTTCTGTGTATCTTTATGTGTGTTAGCATGCCAGTACTCTCAGCGTTTTCATGATGATCTTGGTATCTTTTATTTACTATTTGTATATTAGAAAAATTTTAAAAAGCCTTAACAAAAAGTGTAACCAAAAGATGTTCTTAAATTAGTATTTCAGGGATATTGGATTGCACAAATAAAAATACAGTTTATGACACTTAAATTGTCCTCCTCTGTTTTAAAATAAACAGATGATCTACAGGAAGTTAACAGGATCAGATACCGGAAACCACTTATTCTGTATCTTCATTTTTTTCGGATCATCATTTGCATATTTTTAAATGTGGAAAACTTTCACTTTATTTAAAGTAAAGAGGTTGTTCTGTTAAGCATCTATTGCCAATTAGAGAGCAGAATGAAAACAAAACCCTTGCTTTGCAAGCAGGATGTGTCATCTGATGAGATTAGACAAGGCTCTTAAAGAAATGTACTTTCATGTTGTAGACAAAGAAAGAGCATTAATAACAGCCCCTTCCCAACACAGCAGTTAGCCATTTTAGACTTCCTTTCTTTAATCTCTGTGTTTTTCAACAAATCATAGGATTTAATAGCATGTTTTGGCAGATTAGTGGATTTATGGGCCAGATGTTTTTTGTTCTAAAAAATGGATTAGGGTGTAAAGTTTGTTGGAATCTCATGGAACATGTTGAAGCAAGCCGTTCATTTTGTATGCAATTAGTGTCTACCGTCTGTCCTACAATCCTTCCATCTGTGAGTGAATATTGAGTTAGATTAAGCCCCATACCCCTGAAAGACATTAACTTGCTTCTGTTGCAGGTCTAGCTTTCATACAGCCTGCCTGCTATAGTTTACATGTATTGAAAAGGACTGCTTGCAAGCAGTATGTGAGTCTTGGTCTCTTTTTTAACAGCCTTAAATCCCAGATAACTTATTAATTTACATTAGATGTTCTAGTCCAACTTCAGAGAATACACTTGTTTCGCCTAATCTTCCTTTATTATCAATTTTAAAATTCTTTTTTATCAATTACATAGCTGATTATAAATGTCCACAATTCTGCATTATTCTGCTTTTTGTTCACCAGTTTTAATTTTAAAATTGTTGTTTTCAAGCAATTGAAAAAGAAAGCAGAAAATATTTATCCAAAGTCCTTGGACTTCAATAGTTATCAGAGGTGGCCCCTGTAATTTAACTGAAACAGTTTAGTTCAAGTACGTGTAACACATTTTTAAGCAAGCTCTGCCCTAGATAAATGAGCAAAGGTGTGTGTATTTCCAGAAAATACACCTTGGGCCATCTTCAATAAAGTTCATTCCTGGGTAGGTTCCAGGACTGTTTCCCTGGAGTGTTTCCTTTAAAGATGTCCCAGGTCATGTAATGAGAAAGGGCACTCCTCTTCCTAGTAGTAGTAGAAGTAGTAGCAGTTCTTCTTTCATGTGTGGTATATAATGAAATTCTTAATTGCATGTGTAGAGTTGTGTCCTCATCAGGCAAAACAATCTTCCTTGGACTCCTGGCTTCCTTTTGAGTGTTGTCCGATTCTAAAAAGAGAGCAGAATATACTATGAGGCATCTGGAATATATATATATATATATATATATATATACAGTGCATCCGGAAAGTATTCACAGTGCATCACCTTTTCCACATTTTGTTATGTTACAGCCTTATTCCAAAATGGATTAAATTCATTTTTTTCCTCAGAATTCTACACACAACATCCCATAATGACAACGTGAAAAAAGTTTACTTGAGATTTTTGCAAATTTATTAAAAATAAAAAAACTGAGAAATCACGTGTACTTAAGTATTCACAGCCTTTGCCATGAAGCTCAGAATTGAGCTCAGGTGCATCCTGTTTCCCCTGATCATCCTTGAGATGTTTCTGCAGCTTAATTGGAGTCCACCTGTGGTAAATTCAGTTGATTGGACATGATTTAGAAAGGCACACACCTGTCTCTATAAGGTCCCACAGCTGACAGTTCATGTCAGAGCACAAACCAAGCATGAAGTCAAAGGAATTGTCTGTAGACCTCCAAGACAGGATTGTCTCGAGGCACAAATCTGGGGAAGGTTACAGAAAAATTTCTGCTGCTTTGAAGGTCCCAGTGAGCACAGTGGCCTCCATCATCCGTAAGTGGAAACAGTTCAAAACCACCAGGACTCTTCCTAGAGCTGGCCAGCCATCTAAACTGAGCGATCGGGGGAGAAGGGCCTTAGTCAGAGAGCTGACCAAGAACCCGATGGTCACTCTGTCAGAGGTCCTCTGTGGAGAGAGGAGAACCTTCCAGAAGGACAACCATCTCTGCAGCAATCCACCAATCAGGCCTGTATGGTAGAGTGGCCAGACGGAAGCCACTTCTTAGTAAAAGGCACATGGCAGCCCGCCTGGAGTTTGCCAAAAGGCACCTGAAGGACTCTCAGACCATGAGAAACAAAATTCTCTGGTCTGATGAGACAAAGATTGAACTCTTTGGTGTGAATGCCAGGCGTCACGTTTGGAGGAAACCAGGCACCGCTCATCACCAGGCCAATATCATCCCTACAGTGAAGCATGGTGGTGGCAGCATCATGCTGTGGGGATGTTTTTCAGCGGCAGGAACTGGGAGACTAGTCAGGATAAAGGGAAAGATGACTGCAGCAATGTACAGAGACATCCTGGATGAAAACCTGCTCCAGAGCGCTCTTGACCTCAGACTGGGGCGACGGTTCATCTTTCAGCAGGACAATGACCCTAAGCACACAGCCAAGATATCAAAGGAGTGGCTTCAGGACAACTCTGTGAATGTCCTTGAGTGGCCCAGCCAGAGCCCAGACTTGAATCCGATTGAACATTTCTGGAGAGATCTTAAAATGGCTGTGCACCGACGTTTCCCATCCAACCTGATGGAGTTTGAGAGGTGCTGCAAAAAGGAATGGGCGAAACTGGCCAAGGATAGGTGTGCCAAGCTTGTGGCTTCATATTCAAAAAGACTTGAGGCTGTAATTGGTGCCAAAGGTGCATCGACAAAGTATTGAGCAAAGGCTGTGAATACTTATGTACATGTGATTTCTCAGTTTTTTTATTTTTAATAAATTTGCAAAAACCTCAAGTAAACTTTTTTCACGTTGTCATTATGGGGTGTTGTGTGTAGAATTCTGAGGAAAAAAATGAATTTAATCCATTTTTGAATAAGGCTGTAACATAACAAAATGTGGAAAAAGTGATGCGCTATGAATACTTTCCGGATATATATATATATATATATATATATTCCAAATTCCTCACAAAAATATATGTTAAATACAACTGACTTGGTGGGTGTGTGATAGACTGGCATTTCATGCTGGTTTTTATAGTATACATTGCACATGATACAGCACCTGTGAAACTGTAATGGCAAAACAAAAGTAAGAAACATGATACAAAGGACTACCATGTTATACTTCACCTACACTTCTCTTTACCAAATATAGTATGTTATAAATGGGTATAGTGGTACTGTACCTATTATGAGATTTCTTTATAATGTAATCTGAATGAAAACTATATTATGTACATTATTTTTTAAAATATAGCTTTTACATGAGCAGATTTGTTCACTCTGAATTTTTTGCAACAGTTTACTCCTGTGTCATTACAAATCTGAAAGATTAATCTGGCCTGAGATGGCATTTACTAGTAGATTACAACAGATTAAGAGCTGTAAGCTTCCTGAGGTCTTTGTTAGATTTAAACCCAGATAGTTAAAAAAAAATTGTAGTACCATTGCTTTTTAAAACAGATGCTTTGGACATGAATATATGTAAGACACTATTCAAATTAATAAACAGCAATGATTGAATGTAATTCTTTTCCATGTTTATTTAGCCAACAGTTTACATTCAAATTACCTTGCCTGAGATTTAACAGGTGTAAACTATGTCATGCAAACCATACTATTCTTAATTTCTTTGCTAACAGAAAATGCTGAACTGTGACAATGAAAGACCAAGTTGTACTGTGAATTAAACTTGTATAAATGAGTGCTGCAAGTTTTAGTAATTTGGCTTGTATTTCTAAATAGTATTTATCTGTTTTAATTGAGACAAATTATGACTTTTTATATTATGAAAGTTATTTTCCCCGTCCTAAAGTAATTTTGTTTCTTAATAGAGATAATACATATAAATATCATATCTTACAGATGTTCTCTGGCTTTGAGTTATAAATCTGTATTTAATGTTTTCTAATTGGAAGGCTTTTCCTTTTTTTGTTCATGGCAGTTAAATTAAAAATTCTATAATGTGTTGAATGACATATTGTAAAACTCTTTGTCAAAACGATGATCTTTTAGCTAGTGAAAACTTGTTTTCAGTTTTATTTCCTACATTTTTTGCTCACATTAATATTTCAAAGGTATATGATTATTATTTTAATATATGCTCTTCTGAAATGTCATCACATTTTATTGCACTAAACATGTCTTTTTATTACTTGATCTAGTAAATTTCATTGATTGTAAATCTGATCACAAATCCATGGTGTTTTTCTTAATTCTAGTTTATCCAATTTTTATTTAATGTAACACCATCTTTAACATAGAGTTTTATTCTTTACCACTCTAATCTAAAAAACTTGTGTTTTAGGGTTATTCTAAAATTTCTTCATGAGTGTGAGACTGAGAAAACAAAATGATTTATTAAACAAGTATTTCAAGATGTAAACATTAAGAACATATGAAAATAGGGTATGTGTATTGAGAATAGAGTGTCCACCCAAATATACCACCTTAAAGGTGTCCATAAAATGGTGAACATTTACAGTGTTGTTTTCGCACTTTCTCACTGTTTAAGATACTTTAATTCTATGCTTTTTAATAATGTATCCCTAACTAGTTCCTGTCTATAAGGTCTGAGTGTCCCAAGTTATTTTTCAACACTTAATTGTAAGCTGGCAGTTTGCATCAATTGCACCTTGTCCAATTTACAGATTTAAATGTCGTCAACTTTACCTTGTAATCTCTTTTAGCTTATGCTGAGTAAGTTCTGCTTCTTAAGCTCCTCTTTCACCATAGCTTATGCATTTCATACCTGGATAAAAGTAGTAGCTGTTACCTGGAATATGATTACACAATGTAATAAATATGATCTCATCATTTTATTATCCAATTTAAAAGTCCATCTGAAGAGATTTCAGTAGCTATAACATATCTATTAATTCTGTTAATTTACTATAATTTATGAACTAAATTGATTTTTTCACTGCATTCCTTCAGTCATCTTCTCAAACTAAATACTGCAGTATTGGTTGTTAGAATGCCAGTGACCTTCTCAGCATTATCAGTCACAATAGAAGAGCCAGCTTTACATAAATCACAAAACTATGTTTGTTATTTTTTATATAAATATTTTGACTTCAAACCTTTGACATCAGCATATTCAAAGCAAATATATTCTAACTACAGCTTGATGTTTTATGTGTTGAAATCATTTCTTCATCCATGTACACACCCCATCAATCTGCACTTCATAGATGACTATTTAGTCCCAGAGTACCTTACCAGAAGCTTTTTATATGGTCTTCTCTGCTGCTGATGGTCTTATGTTTCAGCATACTTTTAAAAGCACCCCCACTGTTCAAAATGAAGAATCATGCAAAGTCTAAAAGTCTAATTTACAGTCCAATGTCTTTCCATTATTCCATAATTTGTTCAAATCATTATTGGTTCAAATCTCCCAACTTTCTCGTGTTAGCATTGATGTCTCCCAGTAGTAACTTCCATTGGTCCAGCTTTTGTCTTGCATTTTTTCAGTTCTTTCATTACATTCTCCTATAGCCTTCACACTTGCAGTAACAGTAGCACATTTTATTTGTAAGGCACCTTTCTTTTGCTCAAAGCAATTTAATAAAATCAGAAAAACCTATAGAGAAAATAACAACACCTCCATGATGAATAACACTGAAGAAAAGCATGCCCTAGCAAGACAAAGGGAAAACTCAGCCCTGTGTACTTCAAATTACATTACTGCATGGCTGTTAAAAATGTCGACAGTTTTATTCACAGAATATGTCCTAGGTACTGCAGTATATTGACACTTACAAAACCTTCCACACAGATGAACAAAGCTGAGATACCCATGTACAAAGTATAAATTGCAAGTCATATTGATAACCAAAGCCTTCCCTAGCTACAAGCATTCAGGATTTTGTGCTTTGCCTCTCTGTAGACCACTGTGCTACACATATTCTTTTATACAAGTGAGCATGCCTGATTTGGTGGTTCATATCATATTCTATAAGAAACATATCTAAGTAAATGCACTGGGATTTTGTACTGAAGTGGAATGCAGTGTCAAACTGTAATCCCCACAGATGGCATCTTGTATGACAGAGAAATGTACAATTGATCATTTTTACATTACACATACTTAATAATATAATAGAAGTATACATTTTAAATAGCATGTAAGATACTGAAAGGAAAAAAAGAAACATCATATTGCTGACTGATAATTGACTTTCTGTACAGCAAGCTGATTTTGTGCAGTATGTCTTTTCCAAGACCTCCTTTCTTGTTGTTTTATGACTGGCACAGACGTGAATGTATACATTTTGTTTAATTGGTTTATTTTCTTTGTAGAACACAAACCATTGTGGAGTAAATGGAAGGGTGGTAATGCTCTTGTTTTTTGTGGCTGTTCCTGAGCTAAAAAGAACAACAACAGAACAAATTATGCCCTTTGCTGTGTAAATAACTCAGTACCTCAAATCAGAAAAACTTACTGAGTAAGAATAACTACACTGTAGAAGTCAGTGTGGACTTAGATATGTTAAATATCTAAAAAATCATTTTGTATTTCTCTTTGGCTTGTTTCAGACCTTCTTTCTTCTATCACATCTGGGGGTTATATAAATGACCATGACACTGTCACCAAAGCATTCCAGGAAGCCAGACAAATTAAAGAACAGCTCAGGAAAGAGCAACAAGTGCTGGATGCAAAGGTGGCCGTTGTGAACAGTCTGGGGCTAAACAACAGCAGAACAGAAAAGGTCAGTGATGTCCTTTACAAGAGTACAACCTGTTCTCAATGTTTTATTTAAATCCTGAAAAGCAGTAATATTGTTGTAGAGATAAGTGTTTTTATTGTTTTGTACACTGAGAAAATAAATGAAATAACATATATTTATGTTTTGTTTTGAACAAAAATGAAAACAAGTGAACAAGTTTGTTTATTTATGGCGCAAAAACACTTTTCTTTCTAGTGCCTATACCGAAGACAATTATGATAATATGCAGTCACAAGGAATGTTTAAAAAATGAGGTGTAAGGGGGGTTTGCTCTAAGACACATTTACAGTCTGTAAAAATTTTGAGATTGAAAGTAAGAAAAGGTAATACAGTGGAGTAAAATTCACTCTACTATTTAGGCTTTCTTCAAGGATTGCTCCAAGAAGAAAGTCCTTTTTCCTCTCTGAGTGGAAAAGACTTTTAACACTCATCGAAACCGTAATGAAAAATGACTCAGACTGCTTCTCAGAAGGTCGGTTACATTGCTGTTTTTCGTTAAGCACACTAAAGTCAGCAGTTGGATACAGCAGTTTTGAAGAAGCTTTCAGAATCCATATTGATGGTGTTCAGCAATAACCATAAACTCCTCCCAAAATGTTTCCTGTTTAGCAGAATGATGAGCCCGTAGTATTTTTTTTTTTTTTTGCATTTCTCTTTCTTGAAGCCAAGCAGGGAATTATCAGGCGACAACCGACCAAATCCTTTTAGACAGGAAGACTTCATTTTGAGTTTTATGTACTTGCAAGGCAGGCCTTGTGGTTTGATCGGGAAGCCCATTAAAATGTCTTTGATGGCATGGAAATTCATTTTCATGAAGGGCCCAGCCCGCTCTGCTCTCTTTAGCTGTGGTTACAAATCAGTCATTCATGTCTAATGGCGGTAATTGTCCTGACTGCATGTATGCTGATGGAGGTACATTAAAATAATCCAAGCTCTCAGCTCTAGCACTGCAACTTAATCTTCTTTAATGCAGATCAGCTGTTTCTCTAACACATGACACTGCTTTTTTAGGTTTATAAGCTTTGAAGATGATAAAACAGAATGTTGAAGAATCAAAGCAGAGTTTCAGTTCTTTGACCCTTAATCAGCTGAAACAGGGCAAGGTTGAAATAAGTTTGGAGTGATGTCCTAAGCTGACATCACGGTCACTGCAGCTTATTAAGGAAATGGAAATTACATACAGCTCAGAAAAAAGTACTGCTAATATGAATTATGAATAATGAATTACATTGTCCACTCACTCTGCTGATACTTTTCTGTTATTTAATAAAGCAGGCAAAAGTTACACAAAGTTCCTAAAAAGCTGCTGTCTACCCAGAATTTTGAATAACATTTACAATTTTTCTGATGTTGTTAAAATTGAGTACTAAGCAATTGTTACAGAGTGACATGGTTTATGATTTATTGTTAACCCAATTATTGAAAAAGCTGATACAAACCCACAATAAATACTTTTTTTAATAGCTACCAAAAAAGTTGAAAACTCTATGTTTGGGTTTCAAAGGCCATGCTATAATGGAAAAAGATAAATAAAAACTTTAAATTTAGGCTGAAATTCTTATTAGTTTGTTGGCCAGATCTACACTAATGTAATTTTATTTTCTCATAGAAAATGTGGAAAATATGTATTTACTCTAATTGTTGCTTAAAATCTGCAGCGGGCTGGCGCTCTGCCCAGAATTTGTTCCTGCCTTGCTCCCTGTGTTGGCTGGGATTGGCTCCAGCAGACCCCCGTGACCCTGTGTTAGGATATAGCGGGTTGGATAATGGATGGATAGATGGATGCATGGGTTGCTTAAAATCCTACAATAGCAATAGCCCCGATTAAACTAGAGAGAACAAAGTGATGTTATCTGTCATACCTGAATCTGAAAAAATACGTGTATAAACTGTGGTTATCCATCACTGACTTGCAAAAGAGCTTAAATACATGTCTTCCATGCAGTAAATGCTTTGTTGACAGTTACCTGGAAGAAGTCTTAACTTGCTTGCATTCTGCAGTACGGCACCATTTTTACTGAATATTTTGCTTACAGAAGAAAAAGTAATAACAATATAAATGCACAATGCCAGTTTATTAGCTTTTTAGATACATTTAAATTCTGCAAATTGTTTCAGAAGTATAATTTAATACCATTACATGGGATAAAATAACCCATTTCATTATAGCTTTATAGTTTACAGCAGGTCACAGTCTAATGGAGGGGACAATTTAAAGTGTGTTTTTAAAGATGCTATAATTTTGTGATGTATTCTAATTGTATAATTAAGTTGTAAATGCAACTGTGGTGCTGGAAAACAGAATATATATTAAAAAAAAGATAGGGGTCTAAAATGAAAATTAGTGAGATGCTTGCATTTGCCATGTAAATGTGCTTTAAATCTGCCTTTTTATTGAGTGCAATAAATATAAACTAGGCACATAAATCTATGTATGAATGAGCCCTCTCACACTCTCAGCTTCAAATGAATGTCAAAATGGTTTAGATAAAGCAGACACAGTGAGCGCTGTATACCAGTGCGCTAATGTGTTGATCTCCGGCTTCCAAGGATCAGCCATCGGCATGCCAGCACAGCTGGCTAGCTGTGCTGAGGTTTGAAATCACCTAAGCAATTCAAGTGCTTCACAATCTCCAATATGCCAGACAGATGGGTCACTCTCTTTGGTGATAATGTGAGTGGATTGCCTTTGGAAGATGATGACAAATGATAGCATCTTGACACTAATATTCAAGGCTTGTTTCTAATCATGAGCCCACATTGGCAAACAGTGTACAATCAGAATTGAAATCCTGATTGCTTACGAAACAGTAATCAATAAGCACACTTCAGGCTAGGTATCATTTAATTTCCCTCACCTCCCTAACTCTTGTTCATTTAGTGTATTATTTATTAGTATTCCTGTACTGACTCTGTGTTAATGAACACACATGTGCTTTTACATTATGTACATTTCAGTAAAGGGTAAAATTTCTTTTAAAACATGAATAAGATTACTTGGTAATCCTGGAAATGAAGGTTATTGCAGGTATCACAACAGTAGTCCTGAAAAATAATACTATGCACATTCTTGAAATTATATTCATTGAAAATTTGAAATACATTGAAATTAAAATTTGAGGTGAAAATTTGAAATACATTAAAATTAAAATTTGAGGTACTGTGTGAAAAGTTACAGGGACAGAAGTACTTTCCAAGATATTTTGCACTGATACCAGATTCATTGTCAGTGCTGTATCTTTGAATTTCTACAATGTCTGCTTGAGTTCATGTGAGCATAAAGTTAAACATTGCTCTAAAGGAAAAGATGCAACACCCCTTTCCTAGATAGAATTTGTTTGACCTTTGGTTGTCCCTGAAGGGGAAATTTGCCATTTTACAAAATCTCAATAAAGAACATTAATGGATAGGTAGGTAGATAGGTAAACAAAAAAAATAAATAAATAAATAAATATATATATATATATATATATTTATATTTATATTTATCTCTCTATATATAAAATCCAATGTATGTATGTCTGTCCGCTTTTCATAAGAGACCTACTTAACAGATTTAGATTGTGTTTTTTTCTGTAATTTGCTTGAACATTCTGGTTGATTTTGCGACATCTCTCATCTCACTAAGTATCATAGTTCACTTGTGGTACCGATTTATTTGCACGAATCCGAGAGAAACGCAGTGTGCTGAGGGGAGGGGGGCGGAGCAGGGCCCTCCTCACTCATATGCCAGCCTCGGGGCGTGCACCTTACCTCCACTTATCTAGCAAACGAGAGAACTACTTAATGGATTTAAATCGGGTTTTTTTCTATAATTTGCTTGAACATTCTGATTGATTTTGTGACTTCTCTCATCGCGCTAAGAATGATAGTTAGCTTACAGGAGTGATATATTCACGCTAATCCAAGACAGAGGCTGTAGGCCGAGGGGAGGAGGAAGCGTGATGTCAGGAGTGGGGAGCCGGCCAGGGCCCTCCTCACTCATTTGCCAGCCTCTGTTCGAGTCGGTGTACCTCTGAGTTTTGGAGTGTACCTTGTCTCTGATTAGCTAGCAATACCTGTTTGTTTATTGATTTTTAAAGTTTGTCCTGTTTCACTACTATGCAGGGACAGCTAGTGTGTGTATGTATATATATATATGTATATATATATTGTGGACTTGAACCCGGACACAGACAGACGGACATCGTTGGCTCCACCACACACTGTTTATTATACAAATATTTACAAGAATTACGTGCACCACAAACCCCAGTGCCTCCAGCACCGATTCCCCAATGTCCAGGCCTCACACTCTTTGTGCCTTCCTCCTGGCTGCCTCCAGTCCTCTCTCCAGCTCCGTCCTCTTCCACCTGACTTCCGCTACTGACTGAAGGGAGGCGGCCCCTTAAATAGGAACCCGGATGGGCTCCAGCTGCTTCCCGACATTCCTACGAAGACACGCCCCAGTGTGGCGGAAATGCCGGCTGTGCACCCGGAAGCCCTCCGTGTGTCCCCTGTCTTCTTCCCCCCAGCACTTCCTGGTGTGGCGGAAGTGCTGGGCTCCAGACTTCTATAGGCACCGAGGCGCCGCCTGGTGGTGGCCACGGGTCCCTACAGGGCTGGGCTTCCAATCCCTTTACCCGAGGCCCCCAAAACAACCAGGGCGGACGCCCCCTCGCGGTCTGGAGGAGGTACAAGCCCTCCTCCGGCCCTCCTGGGCGTCCTGGCCGGGCTCCAGCCCCGGCCGGATGCCACAATATATATATATATACTAGCAAAATACCCGCGCTTCGCAGTAAGTACTGCCTTAAAATTTTTATTAAGAAGACAATTAAACCTTTTTAAAACTGAGGGAAAATATACCAATAATTATTTGTTAAGGATCTCTTTGTATGCCACGTTGTCAGTTCGGCCCTCCAGTTGTAATATGACCAAGCTGTAGCTGTGCGCTAAGCTTACTCTTGAGCATGCAACGTGCAGTTGGCCATGTGAACAGTAATCTTGCTTCAAATCTCACAGCTTGGATTGCTGCTGTCATAATCGGTTTGAGTTTCATTGTTTCAATTACGACAGTATTTGTAGGACTTGTGTTGAAGAGACATTCGGCATCTGTCAAGCGTTTTTAAGTATACAACCAGTTTCATTGATAACTTCACATTCAGCTTTTGAGAGTTTAAACATTTTTAAACATCAAAGTGTCCACTACTGAAATCGTCACCTGTGAATCTAAGATGTTTAAGAGGCATTGGCGGTTTGTGGTATAGCGGGTCCACAGCTCACAGAGCAAAGGCCATTCATTTTTAAATAAATAATCACCGCACCCGAGGCGGCTTCGTGAGGGGGGCGTTAGTCTATGGCGAGCCGCGGGACGCTCGGGGGTGTGGGCGTTTCTCACCAAGTGCACAGGTGAGGAACTGCCCACATCCGTGATTGCTCCCGTGGCTAATGCTGCAGCTGTCATGGCCTCTCGTCACTTAAAAGAAGCGCGAGTCGGTTTTGAGGGAGATGAGAGATGAGAGAAAAGAGAACGGAGGTTACAGGAAGCGAGGAAGCAGGCGGTGCAGGAGAGAGACAGACACGCGGAGCATGTGGTGAGCACGCGATCAAGCGCTCGTGGGCAGCTGCATGGAAGCTGGGTGTTAGGCCAACACCCAGGCGTTTGTGTTGATGTCGCTCCCGCTGAGCGATCAGGTAGCGGGAGTGACCAGGGAAGGCGACTGGCCGCAGAGGGCCGCGGAAAGGCAGCGGAAGTCGGGAGACTTGGAGTGGCAGTCCTTGGTGTGGGCGTCCTGGAGACCAAGGAGTCCAAGTCTCGAGGCTGGGATGAGAGCCAAACCAAAGCCAGGGATCGGGAGGTCTCCAGTCTCGTAGTTGAGTGAGAAAAGGGCAGCGGCAGAGAGCGTCTCGCCTGTTGCGTGGGCCCGTACGGGAGAAGCAGGTGAGGCGCCAGCATAAAAGAAGATGCACCGGGCTTGTTGTTGGTTTAAAGAATTGCCTCCAGAGGACCATTTTAACCTCGTTTTAAAAGGATTGTTTTTTTTTTCGATTGTTTGTTTTAACCTCCACATTTTCTTAAAGGATTTATTTATTTATTGAAGAGCAGAAGCACTGCACTTTACTTTTTGGAACACTGTTTGTTTTGTTGGATTTTAAATAAAAGCACTGTTTCACTTTCAACCTTCCCCTTGCTCGAATTATTTGCCTCCACTGAGTAGCTCACTCGGTTTCATTATCGACGGTGTAGGGTTCAGGGCTTCCCAAACAGCAATGGGAGCGTGGAGCCAGAACCCGCATCGTCACACAGTTGTCCAAAGGTGTAAAATATTTGGCCATTTCGGTACACTTAAGCATTTCACTCTTCTAGTGCTCCTGTGTAGTAAAATTATCTCCTGTACCGTCATCAGTCCACACCTTGAACCTGTCCCAGTCATTCAATACATAAGACACAATGTTCCTCCGGATATCAAGAGTGAGCCTGATATGGCCGTGCAATATGTAACAAAGAGAATGGAAAAGGCAGGTGCCATCTCCGGGTATGGAAACCACTTGGTAAGTGACAGTTCTTTGATCGATGATGATCACCTCGATAGACATGTTAATGGGGGTACGGTTGGAATGATAAAGGAAATGGGTACCTGAACAATGTAAAGTAAGTCTAAAATACCTACACAATAACTATAAACATAATAAATGAACAATACAACAGCGGAGAAGCCGTGGATTAAATAAAAAGGCTGTAGTTATCAGCAGGGAGACGTGAATACCGTGGCGAAGCAAGGAGGGGAATTTAGAGACTGGAGCGACAGACGGCCTTATATAGGCAGGCAGCCAACAACATGGGAGGCGTTGGGATGGGGGACCCAACGCTGCCTCACATGGTGACCGAGCTGCAGGCTATGGACGTATATATGTACGTAAGTAGGATTCAGTTAGCGTTGGGAACCCGCATACTAAATTTCTTGAAGATGGGCCCATAAGTAACAAAGACCGTTGAAAAGTTCAATATGACGGCCGACAGTGGCATCATATCACCGAAATAAGTACCAAATTTCAGCCTTCTACCTACACGGGAAGTTGGAGAATTAGTGACGTTGGAAAGTTCAATATGGCAGCTGACAGTGGCGTCACACCACCGAAATAAGTACGTACATTGGTTTCGGTTAGCGCAGGGAAGCCGCCTACCAAATTTCGTGAAGATGGGGCCATGAATAAGAAAGTTCAACATGGCGGACGCTGCTGACCGTTATGCGTAGAATTTCGAAATGAAACCTGCTTAACTTTTGTAAGTAAGCTGTAAGGAATGAGCCTGCCAAATTTCAGCCTTCTACCTACACAGGAAGTTGGAGAATTAGTGATGTTTGGAAAATTCAATATGGCGGCCGACAGTGGCGTCATACCACCGAAATAAGTATGTACATCGGTTTTGGTTAGTGCAGGGAAGCCACCTACCAAATTTCGTGAAGATGGGGTCAGCCTTCTACCTACACGGGAAGTTGGAAAATTAGTGACGTTGGAAAGTTCAATATGGCGGCCGACAGTGGCGTCATACCATCGAAATAAGTACATACGTCAGTTTCGGTTAGCGCAGGAAATCCGCCTACCAAATTTCGTGAAGATGGGGCCATAAATAAGAAAGTTCAACATGGCGGACATTGTCGACCGTTATCGACCGTAATGACCATTACGTGTAGAATTTCGAAATGAAACCTGCTTAACTTTTGTAAGTAAGCTGTAAGGAATGAGCCTGCCAAATTTCAGCCTTCTACCTAGACGGGAAGTTGGAGAATTAGTGACATTGGAAAGTTCAATATGGCGGCTGACAGTGGCGTCATACCACCGAAATAAGTATGTACATTGGTTTTGGTTAACGCAGGGAAGCCGCCTACCAAATTTCGTGAAGATGGGGCCATGAATAAGAAAGTTCAACATGGCGGACATTGTTGACCGTTACGCGTAGAATTTCGAAATAAAACCTGCTGAAATTTTGTAAGTAAGCTGTAAGGAATGAGACTGCCAAATTTCAGCCTTCTACCTACATGGGAAGTTGGAGAATTAGTGATGTTTGGAAAATTCAATATGGCGGCCGACAGTGGCGTCATACCACCGAAATAAGTATGTACATCGGTTTTGGTTAGCGCAGGGAAGCCACCAACCAAATTTCGTGAAGATGGTGCCATAAATAAGAAAGTTCAACATGGCGGACGTTGTCGACCGTTATCGACCGTTATGACTGTTACGTGTAGAATTTCGAAATGAAACCTGCTTAACTTTTGTAAGTGAGCTGTAAGGAATAAGCCTGCCAAATTTCAGCCTTCCACCTACACGGGAAGATGGAGAATTAGTGATGAGTGAGTGAGTGAGTGAATGAGTGAGTGAGTCAGTCAGTCCGTCAGTCAGTCAGTGAGGGCTTTGCCTTTTATTAGTATATATATATATATATATATATATATATATATATACAAACCACATTGTGATTTCAACACACACCATCAATATTAAAAAGGAAGAAAATTGAAAAAAAAGATTTCTGTCTGGGTAGGACAGATTAAGAGCAAATTATTTGCTTCAAATATAATGTATTCACTTCCCACTATTACAAATGAAAGTTAGGTACAGTCTACCGAATATCATAAAGGCACCTGTTTTTTCAACAGGGAGTCACCTAGAGCCAGTTCTCATTTCAGACAGATGTTGTAATGCCAGTGAGTCTGTATTAGATTTAGAAGATACTGTAGATGGACAGGTAAAAAATCATTTATTCAAAAACTGTCATCAAAACATTTTAGATTCCCAAAACATCAAAACAAAAGAAAACCAGAGCTGTTACAAAAAGTAGTAATATTTGTTTAATGTTAGGATTGCTAAATTAGCAATAAAGTATTTTCAATTTATATAAACCACTGAAATTAACATCTTTGAAACATATAGTTATCTAAACCTTAGGGAAATTACTTTTTAAAGCACTATAATTGTACATAACTAAATATGAAGGAATCTGTATCCATCTATGGCAAATTATTGTTACACATTTAACATATATGAAAAAGAATTCATTATAAAAAATCATATCCAAAAAATCAGATTGTAACATATTAAGAAATTCATGTCCTCTTCCACTTAAGATATGAAAAAATCTACTTTTTTATTCCAGGAATTGTCCAAAGCTTCTCTAGAATTTGTCAATAATTTATTAATGCTGACCTTAAGTAAGCATGCTGGGCCTCTGTTAACCCTGTAGATGCTTCAGTATGTTTAAAGGGCAACTGCATAATGGTAATTTGATTTCATAGCCCACCAGATGGGTTAGGGATGGTGTAGAAGTTGAATTTAAATTTGATATGAAATATTATAATATTTATTATATGCACAAACTTCTGTACTATACTTATTGTAATGTATTCTTCTAAAACTAATAAATGGGTGAAAAACAAATATCATGATACTCTATTTTGAACAGAGGGGTTTATGCCTCTTAAATTCTACAAGTATAAAAACATTTATTTTAATAAAGCCATAAATATTATGGACAGAAAGTTTCTGAGCATTGGTCTTGGAAATGTTTATTAGTATGAATCTCAATACACTTAATCAATCCTAAACTTAATGCCTCTCTCTCCATAAAAATAAAAACAAAATTACAAAGACACATAACAGTTATATTGCCTGGTGGCAGATGATGTCTATCCAAAGATTTATATTAAATGGATTCCGGAGTTTAGACTATGAGACTGCTGAGATTTGTTAACCATTAAACAATATATTAAACTGTAGTGGCAGATTTGTACCCGTCAGTTCAGTACAGCTTTCTCCTGAAGACATGTCCCACAGAGTCAATCACCCACATCCAGGAATTAGATTGGTGTGTCCAAAGTAAATAATTAGAAAGAAAAGAAAAGAGGGTTGACAGGATAAAATAGCACTCACCATACCTCATGAGGTCAGAGCTCCCTGTAGTCATCAGTTCTATGAAATGTACAGCAATTTACTAACTGTTGTAGGTGGACCACCTTGCTACATTTACAGCTGGAAGCAACTAAGATCTTGTGCAATATTATACAGCATACAAAGCTTAGATATGAAAGCAAAAAAAAGTCACTTACTACTAAAGTATTTGAAAAAAAAATACAGTAATGTGTTATGTGTAAAAGGAAGCATAGAAAAGTATCTAGTGGGGATTTACACCACATCTCCTAAGCAAGATGCCAGACAAATGCTGGAAATATTACCATTTTGGTCAAATTTTAACAATGTATCATTATATTTTTGACAAATTTTAGACTTCATTGTTTTTTAGTTTTGACAGCAAAAGAAAAAGATCATACTGAATAATTCACAGCAATAAGGACCAATATGTACTTTGTATGACCTTTAAAAATGTTTTCTGACATAGAGATTCACTGATTGATCAACCACTGAGTGTAATTGTATTACTTTCACTCTTAATCCATGATTGAGCCATTCAATTTAATATCAACCAATTTAATGTTGATTTTATGTTAAAAATGTGAGAACAGTATTTATGTGTTATTATTGTGACTAGGTGTGCTACCCATGGAAGACAGGTTAAAATCTAAGTAATTAATGCAGACCTCAGTGAATTTCAGTCTGCTATCTCTGCAGCCCGGAACCTCCACTCTGGAGCTCCAAGTACCTGGAATTATCTTAATGGACAGTCATCAATTAACTCAGATAACTTTCCCACAACCCTAATCATAACTATATTGTAACCAGTGTCGAGGTCTGCAGCTTGGAATCAACATTCACTTAATTTTGTAATATGTGCAGTAATAAAATGCTTTTCATTTTTCATTCCAGCAAATGGTGCATTAGAAATAGTAGCACTGTTTTTACAAATCCTATACCAAATGTCATATAGGAACTATATAACAACTGGATGTACACACAGATATGCAGACACTTACCCTTTAGGGTTGATAAACTGAATTCTGTCTGTCTGGCATATTCAACAGTAATGTTTGCACTTAGATTTTTGTGTTGTATGAACACACTAAAAGTCCATGACCACTATAGCAGCCAACAGCATATTTAATGTTTGAAAGATGTTAGTAATATCTATGTAACCTCAGATGTGTAAATTCAAGGTAAGGATTTGCTCTAAGATATGGTTTCGCTGGACCCGGAACTGACATGGAGTTGGACATGTACCCTGGCTATTTGATTCAGTGGTCACTCTCCTTCATCATTCTGTGCGTCAATCAAACTTTTCCTTTGTATCAAACATTTATCTAAAATATTACTAGCATATGTAAATTCATTCATTCTAATTCATTTGAACATGCCCTTTCAAATGCAAGCAATAATTTAAAGTTAAGAAATTATGCTGTGATACAAGACCATTCAATGTTTTTAATTAAAGACAACTATGTGCTCAAGTAACCATGTTTATGGGTGTAAATTGACAGCCTTGTTGAACATACAGTAAATTCAGGTATATCACTAAATCATCAATTACAGTACAGAATAAAGTTACATCTACTATATAGTCAATGAAAATACAAGAAAGAAAATGCACATTTTTATAGCATGATTTCAGTGTGACCACTGTTGAAGTATTGAAGAAATATTTTGATTAAGACGCTAGAGCAGGGCTATTCAATTGCAAATTCAGTTGGGCCAGATTTTCAAACCAAGAAATTTAACTGGGCCAGACATTTTTAGTGGCAGGTAAGCAGCTGGTAATAACAAATTTTAAATCAACATACATGAATGTATAGAAAAACAAGTAATGTTTATTCATTGTTTCCCTTTTAAATTTGGTCACATCTGACACAAGCACACCAAAATGTGCATAAAAATCAATTAAAAAAAGCCATAACTGAACAGAATCCGAGGTATTAGTAATACTTTATTCTACTTTTGAAATGAAAAAATAAACATTTTGCTCACATCTGGCCCAGGCACATCTCAAAGTGTATGAAATCAGAAGAAAGTGCTTCTTCTTCTTTCAGCTGCTCCCATTAGGGGTTGCCACAGTGAATCATCTTACCATTTAAAAATAAAATTAATATTTTGGTCATAAATGACCCAGGCATATCAAAAAGTGCATTTAACAGAATAAGTAAGAACTATCAATGCTATCGAAGCTATCAGTGCACAAACCCACAACAAGTGATAACAGTAACTAGCATGTATGAATACATCTACTGCACATGTAGAGCACAGAGGTCCATTTTAAATCACCACATGCGTCCACATACATTGCGTTTGGATCAAGTCTGAGGCACTGTGAAGGTATATGGAGGCTGAGAGTCCTAGCACTACAGTCAGTCAGTCATTCACCAATCCGCTATATCCAAACACAGGGTCACAGGGGTCTGCTGGAGCCAATCCCAGCCAGCACAGGGCGCAAGGCAGGAACAAACCCTGGGCAGGGTGCCAGCCCACCCTAGCGCTATATGTTTTGTTTATTTGGTGAAAAAACATAATGTTTAAAATTTGAAATTGACAAATCATCATGTATATTAATAATAATTCTTCAAATTTATTTATCACTTTATTCACTCATTACTCAAAGTGCTTTGAAAACTCCATGCAGGGAAGACCCAGGACATGAACCCATGATGTCATTATTGCCAGGCAACTGTCCTACCATTACACCACGTGTGTAGGTGTACTGTACTGCATAACATTGTGCTTGATAGATTAAAATTACAAAGAGAGATTTTCCAAAATTGAAGAATATTAACAGCAGGTTAATAACATTCTACAAGTAAGAATTTGATTGAATATTAAAGAAAATTACAAACTTTTTGCATGTTTTCATCAAATGCAGTCTTTTTAATTTATTCTTTTCTATGATTGTCAATGGCTGACCTTCATGCTCACAAAGCCATGGATCAGCAGGATCAAAGTGTGTAAGTGGAGGGCCAAGCAATCCTATGAAGAGAAGTGCAGAGACAGTGCTTGTTAATAACAGGGCTTGAGTGATAATTAGATTTTTGAGAAAACCCACATTTGCACTCACTTGATGAAACTGCAATACAACCAAGACTGAGCACGCAATTGATTATAGAATCATGTAATATGTAGTCGATGCCATGACCAGTTTTCACAGCTGAGGACTACTACCACCACTTCTAGATACACAATAGTGCAGTGCATTGTGGCTTGAATGTTGCTCAGCTACGCAGAATTTTGCATTCATGGGCTGCACTACTGTAGGAATTTCTGAAGGGTCAAAAAATGTTTTTCACTTGGAGGTTGCTTCTGGGCCTCATGTGGCCCGGGGCCATCATTTGCATAGGCCGGTCCTAGAGTATGAGACCTATAACTAAATAGGCATTAACCAAGAGCTGAAAATGCCAGCATTTGAAGTTATCTGCCATAATTTAGCATCCTAGTAGCAGCACCAGTACTAGCTACATTATCAGTAGAAGAGTTTTGAAGATTATATATCATACAGGTCAGTTGAGAGATGACATAATAAGCACTCACATAATCATCACATTTGGCTTATGGCAAAACTCAGACAATAGTATTTTGAAATTTTTGGATTTTTTTAATAGTTCATGCTGGACAAGTAGTTAAAAGTAAGTGTTAGCAGTGAGATCAAAAGGGGATTAAGATGTAACAGAGTACTTCTGCATAAAAGGAGTAGAGGAAAGTTTGAAAAGTATTTCATATTTAGAACACATCTTAAATTGTAGGTTGCTTTGCATGTAACTTTCACTTCCCCAATGTTAGCCAGTCTCCAATTTTGGGAGACAGGCTGTAAAACTCCAGAGAGATTGGTTACTAAAATCAATATACTTTATGTCTAATATTTACCATTATTTTACATTGGGCTTACTCCTTTATCTGAGGCAACTTACAAGAAGAGGATGCATTTAAATTAAGTACATTGTGTATTTACAGCTTTTAACATGGGTAGGTTTAGTGACTTATAGCACAGTAAGCTGGAGTTGGGGTTTAAAACAGCAACTATCTAGTTTAAAGTAGGAGACCTTAATCACCATACCACTGTTTATGTTGGATTATGTTGTGGAGTGCGGAGTTATTGCAGTTAAACTGCTGAAAGTTCTATCACTTATTATAATACTGTATTTAAGAAAGTGGTTGTCTCATCACAATATTATTCTTACTGCAGCCTGACATGGCCAGGTCAATCTTGGGGTTTTCACTGATTACTATAAAGCTATAATCTCACTGGCTTTTTTATCTGACCTATATAAGGATGATTATGCTGTTGGAATGTTTACATTAACTTGAATTAAAAACTTGGAATATAGTTTTCACATTGTCCTACTTTTTATTTCTGTAAAAATGATGTTGCAAGGCCATCTGGTAATGTGTCGTAGGTGCCAGTGCCACTCAGCGGGAGTCGTCTAGATGCAGTCTTTTTCAAAAGCATGCCTTTCAGCTTTGCTTGCCAAGCTATTCTATTATTCTACTGTTAGGAAGAGTGTGTGTACGTATGGTGAGGGGTAAGTGTAGATTTACACACTTTTTCTTACAAATGTTCAGATTGATAAATGTCATACTGTGCCTTGGAATGTTGCAAATGCATGCAATACACAAAGTTTGTGAAACTGCGTGGCTGATAAATTGCAGTACAGGTATTCTAACAATATTTATCTGGCAAAGTCAAAAGCACAAATTTGTTGTACCAAATCCTAAGTCATACAGTAAAAGTAATAATTCAAAAGAAAGATTGGATTGCAGTTTTTCCTTAAAAATTTGTTTCAGTAACAGGGCATATTGGCAAGGAGTCTGAAATTTGGGTATGAAGTGATACCTAGAACATCATAATGATGTTATGTTACAAGTTAACTGAAATTATAATGGTTCCTAGGGTTGAATTCATATTTTACTCTGCATCGTCAAGGATAACCGACTCTTTCATCTTGCTTTTACATCCTCTGCATGAAATGAAGACAACAGGAACAATCATGAAGAAGCAACCTAAAACTGAAGTTGACAAACTGCACCTTATTAGCAGCATTATTATGGTATCTACATTATGAATCCTTTAGGAATTAAAATGAACACAGACATAACCAATGTAATATGCAAGGACTGAAAAATTGTAATTTCACTATGCCAGAACTGAAAGAACCTTGTAGACAGTAATCTGGAAATGTTAATTAATGATAGTATTATTGATTTGTTTTTTGACAGATATCCTTGTCTCACATTTGTAGGTCTATGAAAACATGCATCTGAAAACTGAACATTTTAATGATAATTTCTTTCATGGCTAGCAAGCAATTAACAGTTTAAAATCATTTATATCATATACTGAATTTGAGTATTTGAGGTAGAGTCAGTCAATATTTCAAAATTGCAACAGGACATTTATGTACAGTGTGTGTTTTGCATATAATTAGTCTTTAAATCAAATACATAGAAAATGTTGCCATTTTTCTTTCCATTGTCAAGTTAACGTCCATCACTAACAAATTAAATGGATATAGCACATCTTCTACTTTTGCTATGGATTGTTTAATCAGTATCTGCTACAAAGATGGCACTGGTTGATGGCTAGTTTTGTTTATATGTTTTTGTTTTGTATATTATGTCAAGTTTTTTTACTTAATAAAAAGTTTGTGCTATTCATCAGTCTCTGAGGAAACAGCAGTAATCACCTATTCTTGCTTTTCTTGGAGAAAGTAAGCACCTGTGTGCTTAAATGTAATTGAGAGTCTCAATACCTTATTCAGTGAAGGATATATTGTAGACATCGGGTGACAGAGAGATGCACCACAATATGAAATTGGTGAAAGCCAATATTTCTTTGGGTTTCCAGGCATTGAAGGATCCAACAAGATTTGCTGTGAGTGCATAGCTTTTACTGCTACCTGTTGTTGCTCACTCAGTATATGAGGGAGAATGAATCACTCAGTGTAAAGCATTGAATATTATTGTACAATGGTTCTCCTCTAAATCATCCCATTTAAGGAGCTTGTCAGGCTGCTTTGAGGCAACATCCAGGTCATTATATGCAGTACTGAAGGAGTGCCAAATAACGTAGATTTTATTCATTACTGTACTGCGGTTTTATTTTTAAAAAGTATATTGTAAAAGATATCATCTGTATTTATTGAGGGCAATTGAAAACAAAAATCAATTTGTTACACATAGCAATAAATTTACCAAACTAACCAGTACCACAGTTTTATCCAATACCTCTATAGACATCCTTGACTACTGCACAATTCCATATAATGTATAACTTTCCAAAAATATTACAGCAGTCAGCTTCCTTTTCAACAAAATAGAATGCACAAGTAAATTGTTTATGTAGTATGTATTTTAACAGAGTGACTGTTGTGGTTGCCCTGGCTTTTATCTTGTAATAAATGTTTATTTCTCTAGCTAGTAACTTAAACCCTATACTGAAACTGCTTCTACTGTTCTCCTCTGGGTATGTGAGAAATCAATAGTAACCTAACAGATTACTGGCCTGGTACAATATTCCAGCATATAAGCAGTGTTTCTATTATGATTACGAGTCCACCTTCCTTGTTGCTACTTTGTCATATGTCCTTATCCACATAATTCTCATTTTTAAAGATCCAACTGAAATGGATAGCATACCAGGCTATGTCAACTAAAATTCTGCATTTTTTGTACAAGTAAATTCTTCTCCAGATGTACCAATTCAAGTTCAGAGTATAGTTTGTTTGTTTGGGAGTTGTGTTTTAAAAGACTTATATTTTAACAACTGATTCAACTACTAAATGTTTTAGATGCTGGAGTACACCATTAGTTTGGACAGGAGCTGCTCGTGCAGACAGCCATGCTCTAGTGACACTGAGATACAGACATCTTGCCTTGTCTCATCAACACAGCTTTTCCAAAGTATTTCAATGTCTTTGGGCCTGGACTTAAATTGAAGTGATGCTAAATGTCCCTGCATCTTTCTACAAAGCTTTTGAGCTGCCCCACAGTCCCTGGAGTACCTCCTAAAGAACAAATGATTTATGACTTTCTATGTCTGTATTTGTGACAAAGGCATCATACAGACTTATAGTGAACAATCCCCCCGCCACCCCAATATTCTACAACAAAAATGTCTCTACAGCAAATAGATAGATAGATAGATAGATAGATAGATAGATAGATAGATAAATAGATAGATAGATAGATAGATAGATAGATAGATAGATAGATAGATAGATAGATAGATAGATAGATAGATAGAT
>JANRMT010062792.1:22006106-22049972 GCA_026402145.1 Polypterus bichir lapradei | reverse complement strand
GATAGATAGATAGATAGATAGATAGATAGATAGATAGATAGATAGATGATTGGTAGTAATGTGAGTAAACTTTTTTCTTTTCATTCATTCCTTCCATTTGTCAAATGCTTCATCTCCAACATGTATTTACATCTTGTGGCTTGACTAAAGAGCTATTTGTAACTATACAGTATTTCTTCCAGTGAACTGAGCAAGGAGCCTCTTTGTCACTCCACCCTCACCAAATGCTAACTCCCTGTTACTGCCTATTCCCATAGCTTCTTAGCAGAGCTCTGAAGATGAGATGACAGTGACCAATGTTGACTTAATGTGGATGTTTAATAAAAAAGCGTGTCAGTTCCAGTGTTAGTTACAAATGGCAGAGAGTGCATTTGGTGGCAGCCCCATAATAATTTCACATCCATCATTCATATTGATGCTGTGCTGGCTGCCTGATGGATGAAGCTTACACGTTTAACTCTTTGCTTGTCTTAAACTAGATTTTTTTCCTTATATACAGTATTGTATTTGCTTATACTAAAATAATCCATGTGTAAGTGTGAATCAGGGTTCATTAGTAAAAATGACATTATCATGAAATAAGCATTATAATAATAATAATTTATTAATAAAATGTGAAATTATATATTAATAAAAGGATGTTAAAGAATTACCGAAAAAAGGAATCATGTTAGTGCCCTGGAAAAACTGGTGAGATGTCTAGCTTCTAGTGTGCAATCTAGGTTAACTAAATATTTACTATGTAAGAATGATTTTAGTAATTGAACTGAAAGATTGTACATGTAAGTATTAATTTAACTTCACAAAAATACATTCATTTTCTAAAATCAAAAATGCAAGAGCCATTATTATTTTTTCTGACTGAGTGTTCTAATTGTATTTTATTTTAGTCAAAATAAACATATTAAGTAGTGTGAGCTTTTGAATAACATTCCCTAATTTGGTTCTCAAGACTAAATACACCCACCACATGTATGTTAACCTCTGCATTGCAATGTTCAGTTTAATTACAGTCAAACGCAACCCCCTCTGTGATTGAAGGTTAATTTGGTTCAGCGGTTGGTGATATGCAACAAAAGCACAGACAACTGTTTTGACATTCTCCTTGTAGAGATATCCTTTGAGACTCAGTACAGTTTCAATGTTATTGTTCTAATCAGATTACTTCATTACCCTTCGAGTGTCTAGCATGTGATAGGAGATGTGGGTCAGTGCTGTTTTATGTGGACAGCAAAAGCATTTCATATTGGATGATGCACTTACCAAAATGTTTTCCTTTCTTTTGTTTTCTGCTCTCTTTTATTTGAAAACAGCACAGTTTTAATGCCTGGTTTAGAATGAAGCTGTATATAAAACCCTACTTCTAATTAGACCTTACACAGAGGTCTTTTTAACAAAAATGCATGAGGTTATACAAGCCAGCAGTCTCAGCTCCTCTTGTGTCTAGTAACACACCTCTAGAAATATGCAAGATAACCTGTTATTAGGGTTGAGAGCTCTGTGCTTGTTTGTGATTTTTTATGGTATTTAGAAAAGTAAAATGCCTCTTTTTTAAAACTATCCAGCAATCCCATCTGGCCCTTTCCGACCCAAACCTGGCCCACCAGTGGCTAATACCTGTGAATAGATATGCCTATTATCTCCCTGTCTTTCTTACAGCACACAGAGTGCCCCCTAGTGGGTATTTCCTGAAATTGCATACATGGAATACATTGGAAAGGCTGTTTGGCTTTAATTTCTGTCTGAAAGTGCATAGATACCACCTTTTTAATTAGGTTTTATACTATTTATTAATTTAACAAGAAAACTGATGCAATTCAGTAATAACCATCATGATATCTTACTAATAACAGAAAATGAAATGCTATATACTTATAAAATATTTTACAACTGTAAAAATGCATAACATTTTATTTAATCTTTTAAGTAATTGTGGAAAAACGATGACTCAATCTTCACAATCCAAAAATATGCAATTAAAATTTCAGACTACATAAAATATTAAATATTAACTTTAGCATATTTAGTCTAACTTAATCATGTGGTTTTTATGTTGTTTCCTAGTCTTTTAAGCTTCAATTATTTTTATCCTATACTTGTGTACTTTTTTGTATGGAGCTTATGTAAACTTTTTTACATCTTTTGCTGTGTGTTTTACTTAGATATATTTTTCATTTTTAGGAGAAAGCTTCACTAGATTCCCTTACACATCAGCTGGCAGCAAAACAGAGTGAAGAAGGAAAATTCAACCATAGCATGATGGATTTCAATATGAGTGGAGAATCAGATGGTCAGGACTCATTTAATATTTATACATTTGATATATATATATATATATATATATATATATATATATATATAAGGGCAGGCAAAAGTAGATTTATAGTTGTGAGTAAATAAGGCTGGCAATTTTACCATTTACGAGATTGTACCTAAGTGTACTGTGCCATTGTGACATTCTTTTGAGTTAATAAAGTCAATAAAGCTATTGTATATTCATAACCTGCATATCTTTTTTCATATTAACATCTGTAAACCTATTTTTGCCCACCCTTGTGTGTGTGTGTTTGTGTGTGTCTATGGACAAATGGGTTTTTATTTTTCCATGTCATTCTCCATGTCCATGTTTATAACATTTGAAACCTTTTCTATGCCATGTCCTACAATAATGAAATTCTGAAATCTGTATTTTCACTGGTACCGATACCTTTATACATGTAAATATATTCCTTATTTTTTATATTAGGTACTGTTACCTTTTTATGCTTAAAGAGTATATGATTATTGTAATTTTGCCTACTAATGAAATTCATGTTGTGATATCATTATCCCTATTTAATAATTAATATACTAAAGAACCAATATAGGTTGGCATATTGTTTAACCCTGTTGCCTCCTACTGCCAGCCTGGCAGTGCCAGGAGATTGTGTTGAAATCCCTGGCCCAGTCACTATCTATTTGGAGTCTGCATGTTCTCAGTATGTCCATGTGTTTTTATCTCTAGGTACTCTAGAATGTATTAGTTTGGGTTGTAACTTTAAATTGGCACAGTATAATTGAGTATAGGTTTATGTCTCAGTGTGCCTTGTAATGCACAAGATAAGATATACAAGGAGAGCATCACTGGTTGAGGTGTACGAATAAAGAAATAAAACAAGAAATGCTAAAAAAGTAACAATTCCGTAACAAAGTATACTGAGGATTAATATGTTACAGTTTACAAATTTAATAAGTAACTTAACTGTTCATTTAATTTTATCCATCAAGAGTAGGTTTCAACAGTAGAAAAGCATGAAAAAACACTGAGTCAAAAACTGGGTAGGATGGTGTCAAGTTCTGAAGTACTGGGTCTGTTCTGTATGGTCATGTGTGGTTAAATGAAATACTCCTCAGTTCTGATATTCAGAATGCTGATCTTCTGTTGTGGTGTGTTTTCTGTCGGAGACAGAAGCATAGACCAAGCAGCAGCTGATGATGATGTGAGAGATTAAACATAACACATTGCATTTGTGTGTAAGCAACCCTAGTTGGTGTATAGTGCACTGCTTTGTCTTTGAAACATAGTGACAAGAGTTTTAAAAATAAAGATTTACAGTAGTATTATCCAAATTAGTAAAGTAACACTCCATTTCAGGTGCCATTTTTAAGCTTCAGTTTATTAAGCTAGTCTGAATGTTATTGTTTCTTAGAGGCATTAGAAAATGGCATTAGAAAGCCCTGTTCATACTAAACACTCTATTCAGCCAAATCATGCCAGGCTTAAATAAATCAATGTTAAGGATTGCTACTCAAACAAAACCATGTACTGTAGTCACAATTCTTTCTCATACAAAACTGAATATAATTTACTGGGCTTGTGAAAAATGTACAGTTAATTAAATTTAAAACAGTACCTCATTTTTCTCACTCAACCCTGTAATAATTCTGTGACCTATTTCAATACAACTTATTACATAAGTAATATCTCATAAGTGCTAACAGCTGGAAAACACACAATGCCAGACTGAACAGTTACATTTTTCTTGGGATACAAAATGAGAAAAAACAGTTCTGGAATGTAAAGCTTTTTACACTGCTAGCTAACTAATGGCAGTTTTCTCAACTTTGACAATTGAATATTATTACAGAGGCCCTAAAGGTAATTTTAACAAGGTATATGACCTATGGTACTGGAGTGCATTTCATTCACTCTAAGATTTATGAGCAAAGTTGTCTTCAGAACATGTTAAAACTCTCGCATATGGGCAATCAGTCAAACTCAGATATACAATATATGAGTAAAATACTACAGCAGATTTTTAATGGTTATGACTGCTAAAGTAGGCAAAAAATTATACATACAACTCAACCACCACATTCACAAACGTATTTCATATATATTTTTTGCATTTTACGAGGTTTATAGCATATTATTCTGTGAACTTCTGTACCCATATCTAATGGAAAGAAGGCTTGATTATTATTTTCTAGTGGAAATGTCAAATGAATACATTGTATTATTAGACTTTGGACACTTTGCATGTAATACCCTGTCATCATGCCTTTGATCTCATACTGGAAATTTGACATATATGGTTGGTAACTGATTACACAAAGAATGCAGCTGCTGTAGACCCTCTTAGTAGTGTGGTTTTTTTAATATGTCAGACAGAATTGTTGACACTAAACAGAACAATGGCCAGATCAAGATTAAATATGAAGTTTAAAATGTGCATTAATAATGCAAGATGTAATGTCGCTTAGTTATCATCATATTCAAGTAGTCAAATCTGTTACATACATTATACAGAGCTACTTGTATCTTAACTCAAAACTGCTGCATTGTAGTTAGTATACAATTCCATTTTACTCATACTAGATGGCCATGACCAATTCCACTAGTTCTTTTCTTTTAGCTCTAGCAAAACTACAGACAAAAATGAAAAAACACTAGTATTTTATATAATGAAGATACCTGTTTTTAGAATGTGTTTTAACCCATGTTGCATACATATAATAATCATTTTTATGCTTATTGTAATGGAATGGAGTGGTACAACAAAGACTTTTAATTATAAACATGTTGAGCAAATTCCAAATGTATCTTTGTTAAAAGGTTGTGGTATATGCATGATGTGATTCTGATAGAAATTAGTTCATTTAAACTATGTTTTAAACTTTTTCCCTCTCTCATAATAAATTATTTTTTCACATTGTCAGTTTTCCATAAAGACATGTCCATGCTGAAAAAGGATAAAAAAAATAATTTGAGCCTATGCATGGGAAAAGATAATGCACATGGAAATAGTGTACAAATAAGTGAAGAGCAACCCTGAATTATAGAGTCAACACACCAGTGTGCTGACTGGTGTAGTACAAGCTTGTTAATAAAACAAAGAAAGACAGGTCTCCTACATATGTTTAGTATTAAACAGATGTTGCGATGTTCAAGACAGAGCTTGAACTAAAGATTTCAGCCACATTGTTATCAAATGGGGAAAAGGATATACATTAGTTCAAGAAATAAAAAAATGATGTTTACTTTCAATTCAGTTTATTATTTTACTATACCAAGATTCTAAGTATGTGTTCTGTATTGTGTAAGCATTTAATTAATGCATAAAAAATAATTTTGCACAAATTATGGTATGTGTGTCAGTCTCATGCAAACCAGAACACACTCTATTTTTTTGTTTCTTAGGCAGTCCAAGTGTGTCTGATTCCCGGATGTTCCGAGAAGCCAGAGGCCGAGGCAATGGTGAGCCTCATATCAAGCGCCCCATGAATGCTTTCATGGTCTGGGCAAAAGATGAGAGAAGGAAAATTCTACAGGCTTTTCCAGATATGCATAATTCCAATATCAGCAAAATCCTTGGTATGATAATGAGCAAAAAAATTTTAAAACTTTATTTTCTGCAAAATAGCATGCATTTTCCAAAGTGTGTAGATTGGTCAGTTTTCTTCTTTTGTACAATTTTTATCCTATCATCACTGTGTACTGTGTGATTTTAGATATATTTCTCTTTTAAATAGAATAGCCTGGGCTCTTCTGCTTTTTATTAAGTCTATAGAAGAAAATATGTAAATCTTTGGGGATTGATGTGTCTTTAAAATCTTAAGATTTCTGTATCTCTTGTTGGCAACATCTTATTATTTAAGTAACAGTTAATGAATTGTTATGGAGAACAGACTTCAACAATATGAAACTAATTCATTATGCATTAAACAAGCACTTGAGTTAGCCTGACATTTTATGCAGACCCCTGGGATTCCGTTTGACATTTTAAAGAGCTTCTAAGCATTTTATAATACACTGAAATCTGGTTTTAATAAGCCACTAAACTGAATTGTTAACATAAGGAATTTCCTATTACAGTTTTGGCTGCATGTTTTAGGGGCAGCGGTGACAGCTTTTTCTGATTAAAATACAGTAGTAGGAACAGGGAGTGTAAATTCATCGCAGATAACACTAGAAATAGAATAGGGTTCAGTGCAAATGTCTGTTGAAAACTTGTTTTGTTAAATGAAGGGCGAGTAAGAACAGCAGCACAGGGTCAGTAGTTACCCAAGGGCACGATTTCACTCTGAAAACAATACAGCAAGGCATAGTTAATTAAAAGTATGTTGCTGCCTTTGTAAACTAAAACCGCAAATGTATAGAGTAATTGTCATGGCAGAAACCAATTAATTTAAAAACCATCATTTCATTTAATAAGAACAGAATAAGGAAAAACAATACCATACAGTGCATTTGAAGGCATGTTGCACGAAATTTATGTCAGAGAGACTGTGTGTGGGTATTTATTTTCCGATGATGCTGTTTTTGCTAGTATTAAAGTATTAAACACTGAATATTGGAAAAAAAATCTTCTTGTTGCCATTCAAGATTTGTGAAGATTCTTAGGTCTCAGCTTTTCAATTGTAACTTCTTACAAACTTTCCTGGGGCGTCTGAAATATATTCATGCTAATTCATGTGCAGATGCTTTCTCAAAGTACCATATTTTTACCAACTACCATTTAATTAAATAAATAAGTTTGACTGTTTTGTTGTTTAGGCCCTTGTATGTTTTCCACATTGTATCAATGAATCAATTTACTACTTCATCTTAGTTTTTTAAAAGTGCACACTATGAGAAGTTTTATAAAAACATTCGCTCATTTTTACTGCCTCGCCAATAGCCCAGCAACTAAATCTATCTTGTTTTAAACTCTTTATTAGGCACCTATTATTTTGACTTTAAAACTCCACCGAAGTATAATAGATTAAAACTTCAAAATATATTTATATCCACATATACTGTATGTGTGAAATTTTGTAATATGCTACATATATACAGTACATGCCATTTATATTCTGTATTTTTGCCCCTAACATCCTCTTAATATCAGCATTACATACACAGAACTGACTCAACTTGATTTATATTAATTTACATGATGTATTCTTGTTATGAAAATAAATATAAAGATGTAAATATACTCAGCAAAAAAAGAAACGTCCCCTGACTTTCAACTGTTTTTACTTTCAGTAGACTTAATGTGTAAATATTTGTATGAACACTAAAAGAGTCAACACCATAAGACATAAACTAAAAATGTTTCACAATGTGTCCCTGAATGAAGGGAGGCTCAAAATCAAAAGTACCAGTCAGTATCTGGTGTGGCCACCAGCTGCTTGAAGTACTGCAGTGCATCTCCTCCTCATGGACTGGACCAGATTTGTCAGTTCTTGCTGTGAGATGTTACCCCACTCTTCCACCAAGGCACCTGCAAGTTCCTGGACATTTCTGGGGGGAATGGCCCTAGCCCTCCCCCTGCGATCCAACAGGTCCCAGACGTGCTCAATGGGATTGAGATCTGGGCTCTTCGCTGGCCATGGCAGAACAGTGACATTGCTGTCATGCAGAAACTCACGCACTTTTTGCCACTCCTGTCTGGTCCAGCGAAGGTGGGTTTGTGCCCATAGGCGGCGTTGTTGCTGGTGATGTCTGGTAAGGACCTGCCTTACAACAGGCCTGCAAGCCCTCAGTCCAGCCTCTCTCAGCCTATTGCGGACAGTCTGAGCACTGATGGAGGGATTGTGTGTTCCTGGTGTGACTCGGGCAGTTGTTGTGGCCATCCTGTACCTGTCACGCAGGTGTGATATTCGGATGTACCGATCCTGTGCAGGTGTTGTTACACGTGGTCTTTCACTGCGAGGATGATCAGCTGTCCTTCCTGTCTCCCTGTAGCGCTGTCTTAGGCGTCTCACAGTGTGGACATGGCAATTTATTGCCATAGCCACATCAGCAGTCCTCATGCCTCCCTGCAGCATGCCTAATGCACGTTCACGCAGATGAGCAGGGACCCTGGGCATCTTTCTTTGGGTGTTTTTCACAGTCGGTAGACAAGTCTCTTTAGTGTCCTGTGTTTTTAGAACTGTGACCTTAAATGCCTACTTTCTATAAGCTGTTAAGGTCTTAACGACCATTACACAGGTGCATGTTAATTAATTGATTATGGTTAATTGAACATGCATGGAAAACATTGTTTAAACAATTTACAATGAAGATCTGTAAAGTTATTTGGATTTTTAAAACATTATTGTTGAAATACACAGTCCTGAAAAAGGGACGTTTCTTTTTTTGCTGAGTATAGTAGTTGGGTCATTTTAATGCAACAAGTCAATTTGCAGGAAAGATGTATCTATCTGATAGTGGTGTTAAGGAATTCTAACGTAATGGTGCTCAATGAGGTCTGTGCATGAGTACAGATACTTCATATTTTTTATTTTTATTCTAATTTAAATGGTTCTTTTAATTTTTCTCAGGATCTCGATGGAAAGCAATGACAAATCTAGAAAAGCAGCCTTACTATGAAGAACAGGCCAGACTTAGTAAACAGCATCTGGAAAAGTATCCTGATTACAAGTACAAGCCAAGGCCAAAACGCACTTGCCTAGTAGATGGCAAGAAATTGAGAATTGGAGAGTACAAGGCAATTATGCGCAGTCGGCGGCAGGAAATGAGGCAATATTTTACTGTTGGGTATGTATTATTTTATGATTCAGACTAGATTAGTGATAACTTTTTGAACATAGTCAAACTGTTTCAATGTTACTATCCTGACAGTCTACTAATATTATAAAGGTTCAGGGCTTTTAAACATTTCACTCATTGAAAAAAAACATTGTGGTAATGCATCTGACGGGATTCAGATTCTTTTCACTGTCCTCATGCTGTGATCACATGTTAGCAGTAAGCAGCAAAGTGGGAATGCAGTGTTTTTCAATGAGACAATGACAGAAGGTGTTTCCTCTATTGCATCTATGAACAGAATCTTCAATCAAAAGTTCAATTTTCTTAAACTTTTTTCATCCTTCTGCAGTGAAGAAACAAACTGGTTGTTTACAGATTTTTTGAATAGTTGATTGTTTGAGTAGAAGCCCATCCTCTCTGTCTTCTCATTTCTTTAGCAATTCTTAACTCTTGTATTTTACCTGTGAAATTCACCCAGCTGAGTTCACTCCTGGATGATGGTACAAACCTTTTGCATGTTTTATTTAACCTCTTCTTGTTTTTTCCATCCCAGATAAATCACCACAGAGTCATTTTCTTATATACTTAAGCTCAATTTTACAGTATTTTATACAAACTTTCTCCATGACATTAGGGCAATGTTTGCATTATACCTAGTGTCTTGTTTTGTAGATTCTGCTGCAATGATTTTATCCATTCCACTTTACCATAAGGTGCAACATTTTTAACATTACCATATCAATACTCCATGAGATTATGAAACTGAAAGGAGCTATTTATTACTGTTTATTACTTTTTGAAAAAGAGAAGATTTTTATGTACAGTATTTTCCAAAAGAATTTAACATGAAGGTTGTAAGGGCAAGATTTTAAAGCCCAGCACGTCAAGTAGTCTGTCCAAAAGGCCTGTTTTTATCTGATGATTTTATTTCCCAACATATTACGTCACTCCCAAACCGATGAATCCAAATCCAGCACTGAACACAAAGCAGCATGTGGCCCTGGACAGGGCACCAGTCAATTGCAGGACCTACTCACACACAGTCCCATGCTCACACAGTAGTCAGTTTGGAAATTCTAATTAACTTAACCTCTAAATCTTAGGTGTCTGAGTGGAAGCTCCTGCAGACATGTTTAGAGCATCCAAAGTCAACTTGGATCAATATCTAGGTGAGGAATTCAAACCCAGAACACAAAAAATAGAATAAAATTAAATGAACTGCAGAGGGTTGAACATAAAACAGGTAAAATCTGACATAACCAATTAAAAGTGTACATCAAATAGGAAAGCGGATGAGCGCGCCCGCGGGTTCGAATGGTAGTTCATCTTAGAAAACAATTTAAAAGAAGAGGAAGAAATAATTTGCAATTGCATATGACTGAGTTGCATGAAAGATCTCTAAAAATACAGAGAGCAGTCTAGTATAACATTGGAAAGTTAAAAGACCTGTTTAAAGCACCTCAGTTGTTGAATAGTTATATCTTGTAGTGAGTATGACAAATATTCTTGCGTTTTAAAATTTACAAGAGTAGCCAAATCTTAAAAATACATGTAACTGTAAATAAGCTGGAAGCCAGTATAATTTAATCAGCTGAATTGTAATGTCATTTTTTTTACTGGACAGGTAACTTCTGATCATGTGCCATGCTTTGTTGTACTACGTGCCTTTATTTTCCCAGTGATACACAGCAATATTGCAGAAATGCACAGTATGAAGCAGAGACGGACAGAGCAATAAGTTGAATATTAGTATCTTCTTGTACATATGCAAGCAATAATTAGACAACTTTGCTTCTGTTTGAGCCACAAGTGATTATTTATAAAAAAAACAAAACTGAATGGTAACAGGATTTGAACATACTGATACAGTAAAAACAGCAGAGTTACTCATCATCCTTTTATGTTTGACATATTCTCTATATTTTCACTTTTACTACAGTTAAATTATAATGCTTAACTTTCAAAATTGTGTTTATTTATATATAACCTGTTCTAAATGTGTATCAATTTTTAAAGTTCCCCAATTATTTTTAATTCATGTTAAACAATGTTAAGCTCATAAACACACAGACAGCTTTTCTGAGCAGAACTGAAATAATTGAATTATGGTGGAAATTTCCAAAATGCAAAAACGTTCTAAGGTAAATAGTCTTTTTTCTGACAATTAAAAAAATAAATAAATAAAACATTTATTCCATTTTTAATTATTTTTGATGTACAGTATATATCACAAATGAATGTACTGCTCAATCTAAATCTCACTAATATACAGTCGAGTAGGAATGCACAAAGTCTTCACAGCCATCATGTTTCTGAAGTGAGAGGTGTTGCTGGATTCCCTTTTTGGATTTTGAAAGAATGCTATTCTCATCTCTTTTTATCACTGCATGCCTTATCCTGTTGACCCTTACTGTACATAAGACTGGGCATTTTTACATTTCCCTGTCAAAGGCAACTTGTGTAATTGGAATAATGACAGTTTAAAATCTAAAATATCTTATTTTTGCTGTTATTTGAACACAGAATCATATATTTTTGTGTGTGTTACAGGCAGCAAGGACAGATCCCCATAACATCAGCAGGAGTGGTTTACCCGGGTGCAATTGCAATGGCAGGGATGCCTTCTCCGCAGATTCCATCAGAACACTCCAGCATGTCCAGCAGTCCTGAGCCTACTCTCCCAGTCATCCAGAGCACTTACTTGCATAGTATAAAATCCGAGGAGTCACGTGTCAAGGAGGAGCTCCAGATGGATGACAGCAATGGAGATGTGTATGAAGACTTTGATTATGAGGATGAAGATGCAGATTATGGCAGTGACAGTGAAAATCACATCAGCACCCAGGGTGACTGATTAGGACATGTGCACAGTCAGCGTTGTGACTTTTTTTGCCTCTGCTAACAGAATTATCACCTCTCCTTCGACCCTGCTTGTCCACCTTGACACTCTTAAAGGACTAGATCTCCTTCTTCACCACTTGGGTGACCAGATACCAGCGGCCAAGCACATTCATTTTGTCATACACTGACTGTTACATAAACAAGAAAAAAAGTCTTAAACTAGTAAGAACTTCTTAAAAATTCTTGATCTGAGTTTGCAAAGCAGGCTTCAGGAAAAAAAGAAAGATAAAGAAGTAAATAAGCTATGGTTGAAAAAAATAATAAATAAAAAGAAGAAAAAAGATGCCAGTAATTCAGCTGCTATGCCCAAGCACTGAAGTCTTACCCTTTTGACCTGTTTATCAAAAACTTTAAACGGCTGTTTGTTCTACAACATTCTATAATATTCTCACTCAGGTACACAGTGCCAACAAGTGGCTTGTGAATGTGTTTTGTTGTTTTTGTGCTACAGTTTAAGAATTACAAAAAAAAAGAAGAAAAAAAAACTTTTTTTTTTTTTTAAGAAAAAAATGCACCTGACAGAAAGATTAACGCTTCCCTCAAATTCTTTGAGGGATTTATTTTCTTGAACCTAGATGAACTTTAACCGCATTCTTTTTTCTGAAAATTTTACGCCATTCATTGCACATACCAACACCACATCTTATAGGAAGTGCCAAATTTGTACTAAGTGTTAAAATAGGTGACCTTTTTAATCCTGGACGTCTTAAGTTAGGACAGTGTTGTGTCTTAGACAATCCCATATAATCCTGATGTACCAGCAGCTTGTGGTTTTTTTTTTTGTTTTTTTTTTTTTGTTTTTTTGTTTTTTTTTTGTTTGTTTTTCTTCCTCATTATTTTTATTTAGAAAGTTGTAGGTGCAGTTCTCAGGTGAAGAAAGAGAGACGGATAAAAACAAATGAGATAAATTTTCAGTTTGTAAAGTCTCATGGAATTTCTTTTTGCGAATGTGTGTGTGCGTCATTGTGGACACGTATGAGTGTGTATGTGTGTGTGTCCGCGCACAAATTATGGTACTAATAATGTTCTGGACCATTATTAGCAAGTTTGTGATGGGGATGAAATTTCACTTCTTCTGTTTTCATTTGATCATATCATTTGGATAATGGCATTGTATAGATGCTTAATGCTGGAACAGTTGCACTTCTTGTGGAAGGATGTTAGCTGAGGTACTATAAATATGAAAAGACCCAGGGGAGATAAGAAACCTTCCATCTTATAACCCTAACATGTACAACTTGAATTAAAGCTTCTGCTTTAGGTGTATGTCGTCAAGAGAGCTGTATACAATGCTGCACTCTTAGTATTGCTTATGTGACTAATATATAATTTAATTTCTTGTCAGTGAGATCTATGCACACATGAAAGCACTACTGACGAATGTTTTTCTTTTGTCTTTTAAGTTTACAATTTGTTAAGGCAGGGGTCATTGCATATTGAATTTATGAAAAATGTAAAATTTGAAAACAGAATTTTTGAAAACAAAAAAACTTACAGCCCACTGGTAATTATTTTGTCAATGCAAAAAAGTAGATTCCACCAGAAACCAACTGTGAAATAAGGACAGTTAACATAATGGCAGTAGGACTTGCTGTATGCCACAATCCAAAAGTTAAAAGGCTCATTTCGATTAATCACAAAAAGAAGAGTTTTGTAACGCTTGATGTCAAAGAGGTGCATACAATTAGGAATTAAGGTTAAATTCTTCTTTTATTTTCATTCGTAATTTCAAATATATTTTAACAGTATCAACAAAGACTAAACACAAAAATAAAAAATGTGGAAACTGTATTTATTAGCTACGCATATGTATTACAAAAAGGATGTGTGACTTGTTTAAATATGAAAATTGGCACTTAAGTCTTAAAAAGTTTTTAACCCACTGAGCATTTTACTAAATTGATTTTTCCTTCGAGTAACTGAAAAACATCAAAGAGAAATGTGATGTTATAATGTGTGCTCCATTTTATTGATCTTCATTTTAATTTAGCTTAAACATTCTGGCAAAGACAGTTAGAAGTTCAGCATCTTAATGTGTGGAGTAAACATTTATTGTAATTTAATTTTGGAAAAAGGTGAATTTTCATCCCTATCACTCCTTAAAGAGTTTTTCTTTTTTTTTTTTTTTTTTTTTTTTTTTGGTGAACTCGTTCTGCTGTGGAGGTTCCGTGTAGCTGATCATAATTTTTGCATGTCAGTGTTTTGTTTGTATTTGAAGACTGTATTTTTTCAATTGAACTGCCTCTAGTGTAATAATATTATTAATAATTATTATAATAATGGTCAGCTGTTCCTCCTTTAGTAAGTTATGTATAATTTATTTTTCCTTTTTTTCTTTTATATTATCTTGTGAAACTGCTCAGAGCATTGCAGCATTACTTATTGCTGGTAGATATTTAAGCCTGGTATTTAGAGCTACATGTTTTTTTTGTTTGTTTTTGTTTGTTGTTTTTTTTTTTTTATTTTATTTTTTTTTCCTTTTGTATAATTTTTGGTCCTATTTACGTCTTTATTTTGTTCTTTTTTCAAAGGAATAGGTTTAAATGGACTGCTGTTGCAAAGGAGAAAGTCTTTTTTCTGTCATCACTCATTTTGACTTAATCACAGTCATCAGTCATATTAAACTTCTTTCTTGAAGCACTCTGTATGACAAGAAGAACATAGAGAATTTTTTTGTATCAATTTATGTACAATGTGAAAACATTTTTTTAAGGAAAAATATATTGTTCCCCATTTTTGTGAACAAATTTTTATTTTTGACTCTTGTGAGTTTCCTGCTCACATTTGCTGGGATTATATTTGAAACTATTTGGAACTTCATTAGTCAGTACGTCAGTTATGTGCAAAGTTCTACACAAGCCTATCTTAATTAAGTATTTATATTTAAGGTTTATAGTCATTTTAAGACATTCAAAAAGTATAAGTTCTATCTTTAATTATCAAACACTATACATACATTTATTTATTTAACAGCAGCTTGGCATACTTTAATGCACTGGGCTGCCACTGTGTGGCATTTTGGTGAATAAAATGCAGTTAGACTTCAAAGTAAACCTTGTACTTTATTTCTCTGCACATACTCTTGGTGCTAATGAAGTTCCACCAGTTTCCCCCGCTAAGGAAGGTAAATTGTTTTATTTATGTAACTCTAGACCTAGGAAGACTACTTTGTTTTAGCTCCAGAACATGGTGCATCCAGTATATTTATCAGATACTGAAAAATCATTTTGGATAAGTGTGATTTTGCACAACCATAGTATAATTGGTTTTTTAATAGCATGTATTTTTGCTAGGTAGAGCTTTGCTGATGGTGCTGTCCAAGTAACATACTGTAAGAAGAAGTACACATATGGAATGCAGGCTTAACTGAGAGGTCTGCAGCTACGAATTGCATCTCATTAACAATTCAAGAAGTCATGTATATCTTGTTATATTATGAATGTTACCATTTTGAGTATCTTTTGTACATAACAAATGCCTTTTGGTTAAAATTCAATCCACTCATAAATGGCAGAGAAGTCTGCAGTGACTAATCCACTAAATAATATTTATCAGCACCATCAGCAAATATTAGTCCTCCTTTTGGTATTTTGACCATGCTGTTCAAAATATGTCTATTAAAAAATATGGTAACTGAATGCTTGATACACATCTAATAGGCAGTACAATGATCCCAATAGCCTCTGTTGGCTCTAAAAAGTATGATAAAATAACCATCATTGCCACATATGTGTTATTATATTGCAAAAAAATTAAATGAGACAATCAAATGATAGTAATCAAATCAAAGAATGGAGCTTAAAACAAAGTATAAAATAATTTTACCATCTCAACTTGAAATTAAAAATAAATAAAATTATGTAAATATAACATAGAGTTATAGATTTATATTTTGTTCATAACACATAGTGTAATATAAGTTGTATATTTCATTTTTTGTTGATGTTATTCATGCCACAATAAAACAGGAGTTGATGTACTCTTACAAAAAAAAGAAAAAAAAAAACAAAGATGTGGGTTGCCACCATCTGTTTTTGAGTTCACTTTTTCAGTATTATTGCCATCTAAGGCTATAATAAAGGCGGCAATGTGTTCTGTAATCTATAATGCTTTGGTTTTAATTATTTGTTCTGCTATATACAGAATATTAAACTTAATGTTTCATTTGCAGATATGCTGACTTATTGTTTGAAAATGAAAGTAGTTGATATGCCCCCTCACTAGTCACCTTTAATTACATAGAAAATAAGGTGAATTGTTTAAAAATCATTTTAGTTTCCTCATGCAGTGAATAATTGTTGAAAAGCAACAATCTGTCTCTGTCTTCCTGATGACTCTCACGCTATCTTTTCTTTCCTGCTGACTATTGTGGACTGTGCCTATTTGTGTTGGTCTGCATCTGCTTGAACAGAATTTGCGTAAACCTCCTAGAGATCTGTGGTGGACTGACTGGACTCTGCTACTGGGACTTGCCAGCCATATGTATTTGTTTATCCAAAGTTGTTAGCCTCTCAAATGTGATGACTTTCGGTGCCTTCGGTGTTTTCAGTAAACGTAATGCTTCTAATGTTTAACATCAACTAAAACATTAGTGTGGAGGAGTCTGCCAAATTAGAGCAGTTGTTTTCAAAGATATTTTTATCCTCCCATTTCCTTCTTTTTTTTTGGGTGATTTTCACAAAAATGGGAAATCTTAGAGTTTAATCAGTAACTCTACAATGTACATTGGTAAAGTACATGTCACCTCTTTGAGTGCTGCCACAAGAATACTTGTAAATTGACAGTTTATGAATGAGCATAAAGTTCTCGCTTGTACAAGTCTTCTATCACAAAGTTGATTGAAAAACAGTCGATTGAGAATGCTTTTTATTTTGTGGTGTCTAAAAAGTAATTTTAAGTGAACATAACATCATAATTTAATAACTAATTAACCAAAGCATTTCGGTCACCTATTGTTTCTAACACAAACACAAAAGAAATGTCAGGCAAACGGTCTAAAAGAAAAGCCCACCTTCCTAAAGACTCACCTAAATGTTAGTAGAGTGGGGTTGTTTCTAAAGGCAGATAAAACAAAGATGAGATAAAATAGATAGACAGAACTTTATTTGTCCCCAAGGGAATGTTGGCTTTTTATAGTCAGTCATTAAATAAATAAATATATATACATAAACTATGTAACTATGTAAAAAAACAAAAAGGAATTTGCAATTACAATCCCAGTGTATTGCTGCCGGAAGTCTTTAGAGTTGCCATGTCGGAGAGATAGCAAAGAGAATACTTGCTGCACATTACAACCTAACTTTATTCTCTTTAGACACCACCTAGACAGTCTGAAAGAAACTTGTATTTCATTTATATAATTATGTTTCCAAAATTCTTAAATAAAGATGAGTAAATTCTATTATGTATTTAAAATATTCACACTCCTTTATTCAGTGGTCAGTATGATTATTTATACAGAATATAAGGAATATCTTGTGTTCACTGAAAAGCAAAACAAAGTCTTTCAGTTAGAAACTCATGAACAAAACTAATTGGGTGTAAACCCACTGCTGCAGGATCAAGTATTTTGACATTTCCAACCACAATCCCGTCTTCCTCTGCATTAGGCAAGGGTAAGCCAGCTGTAACAGCCACATCTTGCAGCATTGCATTCGCAACCATGAAAGCAGAGCATGGCTGAGGTAAGTATCTGAAGCTACTGGATGAATTGTCCATAGAGATTTACTCCCTGCCACGACACTAAAGGTTAGCTGATGTGCTGCAGTTTATCATTCTTCAGGAACATCTGAGGGTTAGTTAAACTTGTCAGCAGGTGTGCTCAGAGTGGATTCTCACTTGGCCAAAGTAGTCGTCCACCACCATTACTTCCCATCTTACACAGATGAAGGCATCACGAGTACTTCCAGGCCACTCTGCGACAATATCACAAACTACAAGCTACATGTATGTTCAAAGTAGTGAACTTTTACAGCAGATGCAGCTAGTCCTCCAGAGATTGGGTGTGTGCATGGGTATCAGCTACAACCCAGACATTTCATTTAAATCTAGTCAAGCTTAAATCTTAGCATTCTAAATTTGCAGAGAACTGCCATGACCTCGGTCTGACATCCACTGTCTGTCGCCAAAGTTGGTGTGACAATTTCCGAGTTTAAGGACTACTGCGTGATAAACAAGTGAGTTGAGGAGCATGTAAATTATGAAGGATTTAATGTGCTAATTTAGCAATGTTGGATTTTGGAAAACACTTGTAAATTAAAATATCTCTTAAGATGGTGATTATCTTAATCTTAGCACTGTGATTCTTTTGGAAACTCAACCTAGTTGTTAAAAAAAGCACAATGGTGGAATTCAAAGTACCACATATGACTTGTTACCAACCTACTGCACTCGTTCTGAAAACACTTGGGTGTCTGTTATCAACAAATACAGTACATTCCTGTGCTCCTTCATCCAATGCTAGGTTTCATATCAAATGAACTAGCCAGACAAAAATGAACATCATCCATCTGGTCATACAAATTGCCTTTAAAAAAAAAAGTGTGAAACCTCTATGTTAGGAAATTTATTCAGTCTATGATTATTATGATCCTTTTAAAATGGCCTCTCCTAACAGAGTTTTAGAATAGATTTATATATTTGTTTCTGAGATGTTTAAACAGCATTCAGAAAAGAGTTAAATCATTATATAGATAATTATATCTATTAGCAAAACTAAAGCTAGTACCAAAAGCCAAAACAAGAACTTTAACATAGTCAAAGGGAGAAACTGCACCTAAATACTTCCTTGTTTTTGCTCTATTCTTAGACTATAGCAAGTTTTTACTTTGTGGAGTCAAACTTTGGAACGAAGTTTCTAGGCACTGCCATGTTTCACAATGGGGCATGAGGTCGTACATGTGGTGCTGCCTTTGGCCCATGTGGATAGCAGTAGGCTTTGTTACTATCAGCAGTATGGAACCCCTGTATAAAATTGTTTTTCCCATTGGAAAAACACTAAATAGACTGGTGGCATACTGACATTGCACTAGAAAGCAGTAATGATCTTTTTTGAAAGGGACCAGGAGATAAAATGTAGTCAGGAGTACTCGTACATGCCACGGAATACAAACTTGATTGATCTTCCAGTTCAAAACCAAAGTCAAAATCTAATAAAGCGAAGCGAGTTCAAATACCAAGGAGTCGTTTAGCTATAAATGGATTCACAACCAACACAAAGCTGGAAAGCTTAAGAGATACACAAACCCACACAGCGCAGTCCCAGTACCTTAAGGAAAACTTACCATGGTACACAAGATGCTAAATATGGAAAATAGTGGTCACAAAATAACAATAAGAAAACTATATACTTCTGAGAACACTTTGCAAGAAAAGCAAATATCATATTCATAATCATTTGGTACCAGAACTCCTAATTGAATACATATGTAATAATTATTCATCCAGGAAAACCAACAATAAAATAACCTCTTATCCTAAAAGATACAATGAAAATAATCTCTCTGTTATAAAAAAAAAATCTTGGAAAGGAAAGAGACGTGATTATCTCAGAGAGACACTTTCATGCCCCGCGAGACGAGTCTTCATGCCAGGAGATGTAACCACATCTGGGGCTGGAAGCCCTGCGAGACAAGAGCTTATGCAAAAAGATTTGGAAAAGTCCTGCGTGGTTATGTCACAAACATTTATTGTAGAGAGAAAGAAATTATATTCACTCACGGGCAGTTATACGTTGCGTTGTCACGATGTAATTCCAAACACGGAATCAAAATTCAATGTGATATTGATGAAAAGGTAAAAGCGAAAAGAGATTGAATATATGGACATAGGTGATATGAAAAAATGCGCCACGCAAGATGCAGATCATGCGGCACAGCAGCAGCAACAAGCCAGCAGCTGATTGAGCAAAGAGGAGGTAAAAAAAAATGTACTTGTTTCCCATTGTATCAACGTTTAAGAGGGGGTGTCGGAGGAGTGATCGCGTCTCCTTGGGGTGTGCGTTCAGTCCCCCTCTTCACAACGCAAGCGGCAGAGACGCGAAGTGGCTGGCGCGTAGCACAGGCCGGGCGGTGGGGGTTTTGGTGAGCAAAGCAAGCAGGGGGCAAAGCCCCCTAGTTATAAAAATAAATAACCGTTAAAATAACAAGAATAATTTTTAACGCACTGGTGAGGCCTCATCTGGAGTACTGTGTGCAGTTTTAGTCTCCAGACTACAAAAAGGACATAGCAGTGATGGAGAAAGTCCAGAGAAGGCTCATTCCAGGCCTAAAGGCGATGAATTATGAAGAAAGATTAAAAGAGCTGAGCCTTTTTAGGTTAAGCAAAAGAAGATTAAAAGGTGACATGATTGAAATGTTTATAATTATTAATGAAATTAGTACAGTGAATAGAGACTGTTATTTTAAAATGGACACAGGGACACAATTGGAAACTTCTTAAGGGTAAATTTCACACAAACATCAGGAGGTTTCCTTTACACAGAGCATGCACTGATAGCGTGTTGCTGCACCCACCACACGATGAACCACCTGGATTGGGACCCGAGTGCAGTAGAATGACACCTCCCCACCACACTGGAAGAGTGTGAGGTTCTTTACAGTGACTGGAGTGCCAGTCCTCAGATTTTTCCCTTGTAAGTTTGGAGGACCTAATTGCAGCTCTAGTTACACATTAACATCATACCCAGGATGAAACAATTGCAGTTTAGGGGCCTTGCTCAAGGGCCCAATGGAGTAGAGTCACTTCTGGTCTTTAAGGAATTCAAACCAGCAACTTTCTGATTGCTGCTGCAAATCCCTACCCTCAGAGCCACCATTCCGCCGCTAATGTTGGAAAAGAGAGAATTTAATTTTCCCACCCAGGGGCAACGAAATAAATATAGGAAAGTGAAGTGATTTTGACTTGTCTACTCCCAAGGATGGCAAAATAATGTAGGAAAGTGAAATAGAATCTTAATTAATTATCAGTTTGCCTTTTGCAATACCAGTAATGAATTAAATGCTCCTACTTTATTTACTTTATGTTTCTCTGCTGTAGGAGGTGGTCTGTGACCATTAGACTTGTATCAAGGTAACTGAAGCAGATTTGTTTTTAAGAAACAGGGATTACAAAAATATGATAACTGCATAAACATAAACATACACATATATATGTTGACATAGAAGACAGGACTCAAGACGGACAGACAGACAAACATATAAAACAGGAGAGGCTGGTTATTTACTTGGTATTTAGAGTTCTAATTTATCTTGGCACAGAAAATCAGTTTTACAATACCACATGTGTTGCGTGGAGTTGTTGCTATTGTTGCCGTTGCTGGTCCGGGTTCTTGACTTGGAGTGTGTTCTTCTTCTTTGCTATTTGATTTTTGTGTATATGGTGTGCAGGGCTTTATTTAGTTCGACCCTTTGCTGTGTTGTCTAACTTCAGAGGGAAAGCATTACTCTTTCTGGCACAAGAGTTTAGATGCTGAAGTCTCCTTCTTGAAGTAATACCTGTTTCTCAGAGCAGGCTCAATCACTGGCACAAAGTTTGGCTTGGCAGAGTGGATCTCAGCTTTTAGCTCTCCAAAGAAAAGAGGTTGTCGACTTTCATCTCCTCAAAGAGTTTTCTTTGGTCTAAGAGAGTGGTCTTTCAAAGAGTGCAGACTGTTTCAGAGGTGAACACAGCTTGTATTAAAGGAAGGAGTAACCTCTTGTCATTGGATTAAAGTCACTTCCAGTTACAGAACCAGGCCCCTACTGATAGGTGTGTTATTTTCTCTATCCCAGTCAACATTCATTGAATTATAGCTCTTTGTTTGAACTTGGGGATTCGTTTGTTGCCTTTCGGTTGGAAGGGGCCTGTGCAAAGATGTCAGTTCAACTCTGATTTACAACTTTGTTATCAGATGAAGTACAGACTGGTCCTGGTATGAACTGCGGATCAGTCACTTAGTCTGGAATGCCACTTGGGGGGTTGGTGTAGCTGGATGTCTGCATCCTTATTGCATCTAACAAGCCTGGTGTGCCACTAAAAAGCCTAGTAGAACAGGAAATGGCCACTTTGTCCTACAGCAAAGATCAAAGAAATGAGGACTATAAGGAAGATTTGAGAAGCTAGTACTAGCTCTGCTTTTTGTTGTTAATTTTTATGCATGTAATCAATTTTGTTGTTGTTGTTCTTTGGAGGGCAGACTTGTAACAGGGGAATAATGAAGGGTATTTGGAAGTGGGTATCTTTATGCCTTTTCATGTTTCTCTTTGTCTGGTGTCCCCCTTCACTTCCTTGGTTGTCAAATTCCAAAACTGTGTGTGAAAAGGTCTTACAAAGTCTAATCTGTGGAGAGAACGGGCAAGCACATTCAGATCCATTTGGAAGCTGAGCCTCTTATGTTCCCCCTTAATTTTATCCACATTAGAGCCAAGCGTGACACTCATCTTTGTGACGCCATAGTCAAATCTGATGATACGAGACCTCACAGTGACTGGGCTTATCGACAAGAACTGCTGTACATGTCTGCCTGCGGTGACAGCTCTGACAGCATAAGCAACATGGAATTGAACGTAAGTGAGTCAAAATTTTCTTTCCTTGAAACACAGAGAGAGACACATTCTGGTCAGTATCGACAAAGCAACAGTGGAGTTTCTCGGTTATTTTAGGGGTCCTTACAGATACATGACCGTGTTCTTTGAGCATGCAAACAAAAAGTGTGATAAAATAGGAGGAAGAGTATCACCACATTCTACGACATGTGAGGAAAAATGGAATCTATCGAACTTCTATAGTTCAATAGAAATGTCTTATGACTGATGACATGACTGCTGGTATTACCACATTACCATGCATGACTCAGTATTGTGAATTCCATATTAAAAACAAAAAAGGGATCCCATTAAAGGGATGTCATCCAAACGCTGCTGAAGTAAAGAGGGTAGCATCAAAATCTAGAGTACCATATTTTATTTTTACCTGTTAAGTGCAGTCACAAACACATTTCTCTGATGATGGATTTTAGCATCATACACTAATCCTGACCAGGCTAGAAACTATATGTACTGAAAAGTCCAACTGTACTTCATAAGAAAGGCCACTTACCGTCAAAAATAAATCCAGATATGGTGGAGCAAATGTCCAACATTTTCTGCTTTTTTCTATGATTAACAATAGAGCGCCATTGTTCAATGGTGCTGTAGTGCTCTATAGTGTTCAATCAATTTAACATATGATTAATACTTAAGAGGAATAAGAATAGCACCGTTAAGATGATGAGCTATTTCACGAACAGCTGGAGAGCTCACATGCACACATGGCAACATAACCTGCATTTGAAACTAAATACATTTTCCATGAAAAATGCATGTAAAACTCCACAGATATAAGTATAATAATATAACATAAGACCAGGCTTGTTCTACAAAAATAATGTCGTCATTAACAGAGCATTAATCTTATAATAACTGATCACTCCAATTAGTCGATTTTCTTTCTCACTGTTTATGCAGTTTGAATGAGAAAGTAGGAGTCCAACAGGAAACATTTTGTTTTGTGTGTGGGCTAATAACACAAATGCAATGTCACACAAAAAGTGTTGGAAAACAGACTGTTAATTATTAACTATAAGTTGTGTGGGGAATAGCCCGGACACAAACAAGTAGACATGGTTCTTGAAGCACCACACACGTTTATTTACAATATTTACAAAGGTGAAACACACACAAACCCAGCACTAATCAACCCCAAAGTCCAGGCCTCTTCACAATGCCTCTTTTGAGCTCTGTCCACTTCCACCCGACACCAGCCACTGAATGGAGGGAGACGGCCCCGTTTATCCCCACCCGGACGTGCTCCAGGTGCCTCCCGATTAGCTTTCGCCGGCACTCCCAAGTGTGGCAGAAGTACTGGCTGCACACCCGGAAGCACTCTGGGTGCCCCTGGTCTTCTTCCCCACAGCACTTCCAGGCGTGGTGGAAGTGTTGAGGGCCAGGGCTCCTCAGGTATTGGGGAGCCCCCTGGCAGTGTCCACGGGACCCTATAGGGTTGAGCTTCTAAGCTCTGCTCCCATGGTCCCCAAAGCCACCAGGGCGGTCGCCCCCTCGTGGTCTGGAGGAGGCGTAAGCCTGAGTGTCCCGGCTGGGTACCACCCCCAGCCACTCGCCACATTTAATATAAAACCCTGATGTTTTGAAGTAAAAACAAACAGAGTTTTCAAATATTTTTAAATTTCAAGGTCTCAGTAAACTGTTATGTTTCAGCCAGGGTTCCTCCCCTGGCTGGGATTCAAATGACATCTTTATGTCTGTCTTTTTTATTTTTGATTCCTTTGTTTATATTAAAATTGTTGATTATGTAGTATGACCTACCAGGGTGGCGCTACTGAGCCCCCAAATTCCAGACCCAACCATGTCAAGACAGTCCCGGATGCAAATAAATATTTTCTACTCCTGAAGATACAGCCCAGCAAAACAGCCTTTTTCTTCTTCTTCTTCTTCCTCCTCAACTCTTCCCAGGCAAGTGTTTCCCGGCTCCTCTCCCAACTCTGACTTCCTGAATGACAGCAAGCAACTCCTTTTAACTAGAACCCTGGAGTTCTTCCTGCACTAAAGCATATCCCATATAAAGTCCCTGAAAGTGAGGATTGTGAAATCCGGCAGTTCACCCTGGCAGCCTCCATAGGACTACCCCACAGAACTACAAGTCCCAGCATACCCTGCTGGTGTCTGTGTGGAAATCCTAACCCAGAGAGGCTGCCATTTAGCATACAGGGTTGTAAATATCCAGCTGTTATCATCTTTTCATTGCACTGACCTCCTGGCCAGGTAAGAGTCTCTGTTCAATCCTGGCTGGGATACCAGCCCATGTGTGCTGTTCAGTACAGTAGTTTCCTTAGGTTCAGGCATCTTGTCCCATGTGTTTTGTGGGTGGTTCCCCCATGAGGTGGAGCCACCTGCCCATTGGTGCAGGGGACTGCCTTTAGCCCTATAAAGGCAGGAGCTACCTACAGTCCTTTGCGGTTCATTTGAATTTGCTATGTTTTTTGACCTTGTTTCTAGCTAGGTAGGGGGAATTTTGAGCAATTATTGGGACTTTCATGCTTGAGAACTCTCAAGGTCATAAAAATAAGCAAACATTTTTAACACAGTGTTAAAATATGTTAACCAAAGTAAAGAAAAAAGAAGTGAAAAGTAAAGAGCAAATAGAGCACTTTAGCTGAAGCTGCTCCTCTGTCTGGAGATGACACTGTTCAGTGGATGCAGTGAATTCTCCATGATTGACAGGCGTTTGCTTAGCGCCCGTCGCTCTGCTACAGATGTTAAACTGTCCAGCTTCATTCCTTCAATAGAGCCTGCCTTCCTCACCAGTTTGTCCAGGCATGAGGCGTCCCTCTTCTTTATGTTACCTTCCCAGCACACCACCGCATAGAAGAGGGCACTCGCCACAACTGTCTGGTTTGAACATCTGCAGCACCTTATTGCATCTTATTTATGTGAGCACCTTAAATACAAAACTAAAAATCTTAAAGTAGATGAATACCTTAATATAATAATTAAAGTTTATGAAGAGCACCAAGATACAAAGTGGTGAAATTCACAGTGACAAATTCTAACTAATACGAAAACTCTGATAAACTAAAGTTTTTTATGGTTCTCTCAGGTGCCTGTGGCACTAATAGCCCCTGTAACCTCAGGCTATGCTGTAACTGAAAGTATTGGAAAAAAAGTGGACCATGAAAAAATAAAAAACACCAAGCAAGAGGAAGACAGGGTGAGGTACCAATGTGGTCTTGACCACCCACTGTCAGTAAGTCAGCTAATACAGGTTCTGATCACAAAGATTTAAGACTTTGTCTATTAGCAATTTAGAGGCAGTAAGCTATGCTAACCATATTGTTAGGTTTCTAGTGTAGGACAAACTAGCCTTATCCATTTGTTCTGTTTTTTGCAATGACAAGAACACAAGTCCTGGCTTCAAAAGCCAGGGCCAGACTCTACTAATGAAAGCTAAAAAGTCTAATTTTCCATGGGGTCCCTCATCAGAAAGCAGCCACCATACCTTATGTAACAAAATGATCGATCGCAGACTCAGACTAACACTCAGAGACAGCTCATAGAGGTACCTGCTAGACACACAAGTTAGAACAAAGGACAATAACTTAAGGATGATTAACCTTGATGGACAGAACTTTGCAACATTTGTCACCCAAAGAGATGGGCACCCAAGAAACCAATAGTAAAACTTTCCTTCCTTTAAAACTCTGGCAAAATGTTAGATCCTCGCTTTCCTCTATCAGCTCACCTTCCTAATGACATAGACTAACTGATCCTAGGCCGATCCAGCAGGTATAACTTTGCTAGAAACAAGTGGTCCGACACAGTGTGTTTGACCCTTAAAGAGAAACTGCACTACCAGCCAAATCCAAAAAGTGTGACCAAGGCGAAGAAGGACACAACCTCCTAAAACAAATAAACCACACTGAATATTCTTCCACGTGTCTGGTGAAAACCAACCAGGAGAGGAAAAAGTATCACTTACACCTGACCATAAGTACACCTACTTTGACTCTGAGAATTGTATTAATTGTAATTTAATAGATAGGGTAACATCAACTAATTTATTATGGTAATGTGTTTGTGACTGCACTCAACAGGTAAAAATAAAATATGCCACTCTAGATTTTGAGGCTACCCTCTTTACTTCAGCAGCGTTTGGATGACATCCCTTTAATGGGATCCATTTTTTGTTTTTAATATGGAATTCACAATACTGAGTCATGAATGGTGGTGTGGTAATACCAGCAGTCATGTCATCAGTCATAGGACATTTCTATTGAACCATAGAAGTTCAATAGATTCCATTTTTCCTCACATGTCGTAGAATGTGAGAACTATTAATTGTAATTTAATAGATAGGGTAACATCAACTAATTTATTATGGTATTATTGTCAATAACCTTTTAAAGGATAAGTTCTGGCTATTATGAGTTTCTCATCCTAAATCCAGTAAGAAAGTGCTGAGCAGTGTCTCACATGTACACACAAACCGAAAGAGCTGTGAGGGTGGTTTAAACCAGTATAGACTGGCTGTGAGTAAGCCAACACCACCTTCACAGTGTAGGCAATAGAAGCTTAATAACTAGCTAAAGAACGTATCCCTTTTGACTACAAGAACTGAGAGATCAGAATTCATAACTTATGTGCCATTTTATATTTGAGAGAAAAAATTCAATTCATCTTTCGTAATTTCATTTATTGTGTTGTTTGTTTTTATCTTTCATCTATATAAATAATATATACAATATATCTACTCGCTCTCTCTCTCTCTCTTTATATATATATATATATATATATATATATATAAAAAAAATCCTAAGCCTAAAAGTGCAATATTGACGTTTTTAATGTCACACTTTAAATCAGGCTTATTTTAAAACCTACACACATATATATATATATATATATATATATATATATATATATATATGTTTGGCATCATTCTTTTTAGAATTTATCGAACTTTACTGTGATGTTGTTAGATTCTCAGATTACAATTCCGTTTTTAAATTAGAAACTAAAAAATATCAAGAACTCACATCTCGTGAGACAGGACTTTGTGCCAAAAGATTTAACCTCGCGTGGGGCCAGAAATAAAACACAAGTAGTAGGACAGCTGTTGTACAGGCTTTTAAATGTTCAAAGTGTCGTGCGAGATGCAGATCACGTGGCACGGTAGCAGCAGCAAGCCAGCAGTTGATTGAGCAAACAGGAGGTAAAGAAAAAACTGTATTTGCTTCCCATTTTATCACCGTTTAAGAGGGGGTTTCAGAGGAGCAACCAGGTCTTCACAATGTGAGCAGCAGAGCAGGGGGGTTGGTGAGTGAAGTGGGTGGGGGGAACCCCCTAGTGTGTATGTATATATATATATATATATATATATATATATATATATGTATATGTACACACAAACACGTATATATATATATATATACTCACATATATCTATCTTCTATTATATTCATGTTATAAATAAATTGTTTTAGTTTCTTTATTTCAACAAGAGTCTTAAGGTTATTTGTTGAAAGTAAGTCTGTCACCACATTCGGATCACAAGTGTTTAATGTAGACTTTTGTCAATCTGAGAACTTGGTTCATAAATTTTGCAGAGGTCCCTCACTCAACCTACCTGAATTTACCATTCCCCTGTGTGGGGGTCATGTTAATTGTGTCTAATAATTACCAGCATTACTGAAGCCAAAACTAATAATGAATTAACTGAGTAATTGACCCCTCATTTCTACATTAGTATTTAATTACTTTTCATCAGTCATATTTTTTGTTAATCATTTTGCTATTATTTTCTTTTGTTTCCTAATTATTCCCTTTTAATTTTTCTAGTTGTAAGCCCATGGAGATGGGACCTAATATTGCAGATGGACTGCTAATGGGGCTGCCACACTGTCCACCATTTAATGAATTTGCTAGCTTCACTCTACCCACTTGGCCACTGGGCTCCATGCTGTATGTCTTTTCCTCCATTCTCTGTGGTTTTAGTCTTTTTTATTTATACAGAAAGGTAACACTTGAGGTTATTTATATGTAGTTTAGTTATTAAGAATGTTGTTTGTTTAGTTCTTTGTTTGGCCTTTTGTTCTGATGAATTATCATTTGCTGAGACTTGGCTTTGGTTTATCTGACTACAATTACCTGTTGAGAATAATCTTTGTTTAGGTCTTGTGTTTAAGAGCTTTTCCATGTTTTGGAGTGTCCTTTTGTCTCTGTTTTTTTTACTAGTTGGACTTTTCTTCGAAAATATTATTACTTATTTGAAATTTCGGTTTGAGAATCCCTCCCTTTTTGTAACCACTTTATTTTTTATTAATTTGGCCTTTTGTTTTTTCCTTTGTTAAGAGTTTTAGTTTTTTTTTTTTTAATAATTCATAATCCCGTTTTTTTTTATTTATAATTTAGAATAAAATATTTTCTGTTTCTTGGCTCACAGTGTTCTCCCTTCACTTTTAGAACAAATCACCACACATACCTTATATAAAGGTGTATCTTTGAGAACAATGTGTGTGCATCAAGATTTATGTGAAAAATGGTAAAAGTGCATTAGAAAGCCTTCAAATGTTAAAAGCTGCCTTTGTCAATGGTTGCTTGAGTAAAGCTCTTATTTACCAATGAATTAAACATTTCTAAGGTGGCCAAAAATCAAAGATGACCCACGTTCAGGTAATCTGTCCAAATCTTGCAAGGATGATCTACAATTAATCATCCAAGAAACTGTTAATGAACTGTAAATCTCTTTTGTAACATCTCAGGCAATTTTGACAGAATAACATCACATCCATTAAGTATCTACAGAATTTTCAACCTTGAGAAGATGTCCATCCATCCAGCCATCCATCCTCTTCCGCTTATCCGAGGTCGGGTCGCGGGGGCAGCAGCTTAAGCAGAGATGCTCAGACTTTCCTCTCCTCTAGTTCTTCCAGGGGAATGCCGAGGCTTTCCCAGGCCAGCCGGGAGACATAGTTCCTCCAGCATGTCCTGGGTCTTCCCTGGGGCCTCCTCCTGGTTGGACGTGCCCGGAACACCTCACCAGGGAGGCGTCCAGGAGGCATTCTGATCAGATGCCCGAACCACCTCATCTGACTCCTCTCGATGCAGAGGAGATGCGGCTCTACTCTGAGCCCCTCCCAGATGACTGAGCTTCTCACCCTATCTTTAAGAAGATCCCTATCTTGAGAAGATGTAACGATCTGAATGAATAACTAAGACCTGGCATTGTTTTTATCTTCTGTTCCCTTCTTCAGGAAAGATGTAATGTAATGTAAAGATGTAATAATTGATTACACCTTGCCTGAATAAGGGGCCTGAGTTGCCACGAAAGCTTGCATATTGCAATCATTTTAATTAGCCAATAAAAGGTGTAATTTTGCTTGACTTTTCACTACATTCATAATGGCTAACATGGTACAACACCCTAGTTTTTCTGTTCCCAGGATAAGGCAAAGACAGAGCTTAACCTAGCATTGTTTCGAAAAAGTAACAGGAACATCATCTTAACTATAGAGAACTACTTTTGTAAAGACTCTGAAATGTTCTACCAAACCATTCTACCACTCCGGAAGGAATGGAAAGACAACAGCCAAGTTGTTCACAAGAAAGCTGGAGAAACACAGATCTCAAATGAAGATATTGTGAAGAGCTGGAAGGAGTGTTCTAGGGGATCACTAAACCCATTTTATATGCACACTGTCCATACCCAATGAGTGTGATGCTATTGAGATGAAAATTACCAACCCCAGGTGTGAGTTTGTAGCACTCCCCTACAGAACACATTTGACTTGTTCAATACAGATACAGTATGAGCAGCTTCTCCAGGCAGGAAGAGTTCAAGTATCTTGGAGCCTTGTGTACAAGTGAGGGCAGATGGGGATCATGACTTCGACCAATAAGGAGGTTTAAGAATGTTCTATCCAAACTGGGGGAAGTAAGCAGAATAAGAAGGAGAAGAAGAGGGGGCAGACGTGTCCGGATGCTGAGGAGAGGAGGAAGATAAAGAGAGTGGAACAGAGGGTAGGAACTTTGAATGTTGGCAGTATGACTGGTAAGAGGAGAGAGTTAGCAGATATGATGGAGAGAAGGAAGGTTGATATATTGTGTATGCAAGAGACTAAATGGAAGGGGAGTAAGGCCAGGTGGATCAGAGGTGGATTCAAATTGTTCTATCATGGTGTGGATAGGAGGAGAAATGGAGGAGGGTTTATTCTGAAAGAACAGTATGCCAAGAGTATTTTGGAGGTGAAAAGAGTGTCAGAGAGAGTAATGATTATGAAGATGGAAATTGGAGGTGTGATGATGAATGTTGTTAGTGCATATGCTCCGTAAGTTGGGTGTGCAATGGATGAGAAAGTAGATTTTTTGAGTGAGTTGGATAAAGTGATGAACAGTGTACCCAAGGGGCAGAAAGTGGTGATTGGAGCAGATTTCAATAGACATGTTGGTGAAGGGAACAGAGGAGACAAGGAGGTGATGGGTAGTTATGGCGTCAAGGAGAGGAATGAAGAAGGTCAGAGAATAGTGGATTTTGCCAAAAGGATGGACATGGCTGTGGTGAATACGTATTTTAAGAAGAGGTAGGAACATAGGGTTACATACAAGAGTGGAGGAAGATGCACACAGGTAGATTACAGCCTATGCACAAGAGTCAATCTGAAGGAGATTGAAGACTGCAAAGTGGTGGCAGGGGAAAATGTAGTTAAGCAGCATGGGATTGTGGTCTTTAAGATAACATTGGAGATCAAGAAGAGGAAGAGAGTGAGGGCAGAGCCAAGGATCAAATGGTAGAAGTTGAAAAAGGAAGACTGCAAGGTTGAGTTTAGGGAGAAGGTGAGACAGGCACTGGGTGGCAGTGAAGAGTTACCAGACAGTTGGGAAACTACAGCAGATGTAGTAAGGGTGACAGCAAGAAGGGTGCTTGGCGTGAAATCTGGACAGAGGAAGGAGGAAAAGGAAACCTGGTGGTGGAATGTGGAAGTACAGAAGAGTATACAGAGGAAGAGAATGGCAAAGAAGAAGTGGGATAGTCAGAGAAATGCAGAAAGTATACAAGAGTACAAGGAGATAAGGCACAAGGTGAAGAGAGAGGTGGTGAAGGCTAAAGAAAAGGCATATGATGAGTTGTATGAAAGGTTGGACACTAAGGAGGGAGAAAAGGACCTGTACCAATTGGCTAGACAGAGGGACCGAGCTGGGAAAGATATGCAGCAGGTTAGGGTAATAAAGGATAAAGATGGAAACGTACTCACAAGCGAGGAGAGTGTGTTTAGCAGATGTAAAGAGTACTTTGAGAGGCTTATGAATGAATAGAACGAGAGAGAGAAGGGGTTGGATGATGTGGAGATAGTGAATCAGGAAGTGCAACGGATTAGCAAGGAGGAAGTAAGGACAGCTATGAAGAGGATGAAGAATGGAAAAGCCGTTGGTCCAGATGACATGCCTGTGGAAGCATGGAGGTGTTTAGGAGAGATGGCAGTGGAGTTTTTAACTAGAATGTTTAATGGAATCTTGGAAAGTCAAAGGATGTCTGAGAAGTGGAGAAGAAGTGTACTGGTGTCAATATTTAAGAATAAGAGGGATGTGCAAGACTGTAGTAACTACAGGGGGATAAAATTGATGAGCCACAGCATTAAGTTATGGGAAAGAGTAGTGGAAGCTAGGTTAAGAAGTGAGGTAATGATTAGTGAGCAGCAGTATGGTTTCATACCAAGAAAGAGTGATGTTTGCTCTAAGGGTGTTGATGGAGAAGTATAGAGAAGGCCAGAAGGAGTTGCATTGTGTCTTTGTGGACCTGGAGAAAGCATATGATGGTGCCTCGAGAGGAGCTGTACATAATAAATAAGTATTGTATGAGGAATTCGGGAGTGGCAGAGAAGTATGTAAGAGTTGTACAGGATATGTATAAGGGAAGTGTGACCATGGTGAGGTTTGCGGTAGTAGTGATGGATGCATTCAAGGTGGAGATGGGATTACATCAGTGATCGGCTCTGAGCCCTTTCTTATTTGCAATGGTGATGGACAGGTTGACAGACAAGATTAGACAGGTGTATCCGTGGACTATGATGTTTGCTGATGACATTGTGATCTATAGTGATAGTAGGGAGCAGGCTGAGGAGACCCTGGAGAGGTGGAGATATGCTCTAGAGAGGGGAGGAATGAAGGTCAGTAGGAACAAGACAGAATACATGTGTGTAAATGAGAAGGAGGTCAGTGGAATGGTGAGAATGCAGGGAGTAGAGTTGGCGAAGTTGGATGAGTTTAAATACTTGGGATCAACAGTACAGAGTAATGGGGATTGTGGAAAAGAGGTGAAAAAGAGAGTGCAGGCAGGGTGGAATGGGTGGAGATGAGTGTCAGGAGTGATTTGTGACAGACGGATATCAGCAAGAGTGAAAGGGAAGGTCTACAGGACGGTAGTGAGACCAGCTATGTTATATGGGTTGGAGACGGTGGCAGTGACTAGAAACCAGGAGACAGAGCTGGAGGTAGCAAAGTTAAAGATGTTAAGATTTGTACTGGGTATGGATAGGATTAGAAATGAGTACATTAGAAGGTCAGCTCAGGTTGGATGGTTGGGAGACAAAGTCAGAGAGATGGTTTGGACATGTGCAGAGGAGAGATGCTGAGTATATTGGGAGAAGGATGCTAAGGATAGAGCTGCCAGTCAAGAGAAAAGGTGGAAGGCCTAAGAGAAGGTTTATGGATGTGTTGAAAGAGGACATGTAGGGGATGGGTGTAACAGAACAAGATGCAGAGGACAGAAAGATATGGAAGAAGATGATCCGCTGTGGCAACCCCTAACGGGAGCAGCTGAAAGAACAAGAAGAAGAAGAAGTAGGTGTACCAAATGTGATCAACTATTAGAATATCCAGGGCAGAGCAAAGAAACTCTGGAGGAATTATATCTCTCAGGTGACCTGGGAGTGTCTGGAGGTTCAGCAGACTGAGCTGGAAAATGTCACTGAGTTTAGAGACATTAGGCCTGTCTGGCTCAGCATATCACCACTGCAGTCCTTAACAGGAATTTGTAGAAAATAATTAAGTGACACTTTGTGCTAAAATCAAACTCTGTATTTCCGGTGATATCTAACATTTTATTTTTTAATTTTGAGTTGCTTGCATGCTATCCCAAAATTGATATACTGTTTGTATTCATTCATGTGAGTTTGAAACTAAGACTCTCAGTTAAAATACAATTAAGGAAACAAAATCTTACAGCATTGAGCTATAACATTCTACCTGCATAAAATGGGAATTCAATATAAAATAAATTGTGCTTTATCTAATTACAGTTTTAGTATATTGGAGCAATTATTGGCAAAACATATGCTAATTTATATATTTCCAGTTAATTCAACTTAACAATTTAATCCATCAGTGAGCTACTCCATGCTACTCACTAAATGGTAAATCAGTCACGCTACTGTGGCCAGCAAGGTAAGTCTCAATTTCATTTTATCCTTCACCTGTCTTTCACAACTTACCCTGACATTAGTCCTTCAAACACACTGTTCAGAGTTAACAACACAGAGCCTTGACTTGCTAGGTACCATCATGAAACAAAACACTAACATTTTCAGAAGCTGTGTCAGCAATGTAAAGCTTGATAACAGAAAATGTCATGTCTCTATTAAATAACCTTTGGACGTAGTTCTGTGCAGATTCAAGGCAGTGTCTTCCGCGAGCCTCCTTTCTCTTTTGCTTACTGAGTTGCACTGATTTTTATACGATGAGATTAGATAGACGTTATTAATCCCATGGGGAAAGTCCAATGCATACAGCAGCAGAAACATAAAAAACAAGGATACAAATTCAGAGATAATTCAATCAATCAATCAATAAATAAATGAACTTAACAAGTACATCAGGTGGAAGCACTGAATTACCTGATAGCAGTGGGCAGAAAGACCCCCAGAGGCACTTCTTAGTACACTGCAGTGGAATGACAATGTGGCAAAAAGTGCTCCAAGACAGCGCCTCCAGGAGGAGATGGAGGGTATTTTTCATGGTGGCATCTAATTTTGCCACCATCCTCTTTCCTCTATTCTACCACAATATCCGGTGTTGTCCCAATTTTGCCCTGTGATGGAGCAGGCTTTCCTGATACGTTTGCTTAGGCATTGTGCTTCATTTGAGCTCAGGTTGCTTCCCCAGGAGATTAAAGTGTAGCACACCACACTGGCTACTATGAACCAGTAGAACCTTTCAAGCAGCTTGCTGCATACATCAAAAGTCCTGAGTCTCCGTATCTCCTTAGCAAGTACAGTCTGCTCTGGTTCTTCTTGTACAGCACCACTGAATTGTCAGACCAGTCCTGTTTCTTTTTTAGAGAGAATCCCCAGGTTCCTGTAGCCTTGCTCCACTTCCAAATTCTCCCACCTGAATTGTGACAGGTCTCAGAAGCTCAGAAGTCCACCAGCAGTTCTATTGTCTTGTTGATGCTGAGTTACAGGTTGCTATCTCTTCACCATGAGGCAAAGTCCAACACAGCCTTCCTGTACTCTCACTGAACTGAAAAGATCCCACCATTAATTTGTTAGGAAAACTCTTAACGGTAGGACAGTGACGGCCTAGTGGTGTGATGTTTAGTGGCCATAGTGTAAAGGTTGATACCTGATGATAATCCATTATTCAATCGTGAGCTCTTGTTCTTTCACATTTTCCAATACAGTTATTAGATTTGCTTACAGAACCCCATGGAAGCAAAAACAAATCAGTTCTCTGAAATTCTGTGCTCATGTACGCTGTTCTCTCATTATCACTCCTTTAGTCCCAGCAATAGTCCAATCTGACAGCCTTGTTCTGTCCTTGTACAGAAAATAGTGAATTCAGAAAATGGATAGATGGAGAGGTAAGTTATACCTGTCTCCTGTACTGTATATGTGTGTATATATATATATGTGTGTGTATATATACTGTATATAAATATATATGTATATATACACTAGGGGGTTCGCCTCCTGCTCACTTCGCTCGCCAACCCCCCCCCCCAGCCTGCGCTAAGCAGCAGCCACTTCACGTCTCTGCCGCTAGTGTTGTGAAGAAGGGGACTAAACACACCCCAAGGAGATGCAGCCATTTGTATCTTAAATGGTGTTACAATGGGAAACAAATACAGTTTTATTTTTACCTCCTCTTTGCTCGATCAGCTGCTGGATTTCTACTGTTGCCGTGCCATGTGATCTGCCTCTCACGCGGCACTTCAAACATTTCAAAGGCTGTACAGCAGCTGTCCTACTCTTTGTCTTTTATTTCCGGCCCCGGATGTGGTTAAATCTCTTGGCACAAAGTCTCGTCTGGCGAGACGTGAGTTCTTGATATTTTTTAGTTTATAATTTAAAAACGGAATAAGATCTGAAAATCTAACAACATCACATTAAAGTTTGATAAATTCTGAAAAGAATGATACAGAACATATATGTGTAGGTTTTAAAATAAGCCCGATTTAAAGCGTGACAAAAAATGTGACATAAAAAGTCACATAAAATCGTTGCACAAAATCGTTGCATTTGTAGGCTTAGGATTTTATTTATAGAGAGTAGATTTTCACAGATGGCCGGGGTCCTTGCCCAGCTGGGATGCCTCTTCACGAAGAGGACTTGGGGAGCAAGTGTAGGCAGCACAATACCTCCCCCAGGAGGTTAGTTGGCAGTCCCCATGGGTTGCAGTGGTGCCTAAGATTCCCACAGGGCTTCATGGGAGTTGGAGTTATCTACAGCCCTGTTGGGATATGGGGGTGCGGTCAGAGGGGTGCTGCAACAGCTGCTGAGTCCTCTTGGGTAGGTTTTCCGCCACACCCGGAAGTGCTGCCAGAAGTAGGAAAACGAGCATCTGGAGCACTTCCAGGGGCGTTATAAAAGGAGCCAGCAGTCACCACTCTGGGTGCCAGAGTCAGGCGGATGGAAACAAAGCTTGCTGGAGAGGAGTAGAGGAGAAAGAAAAAGAAACTTAAGGAATTGTGATTGTGTTTGTGCTTGGACTGTGTTGTGGGCTTGTGGGAACAGGGAAGATGTTCTCCACGAAGGAAGAAAATAAAAAGCTTGTGTTTTTATAAGTGTGCCGCCTGCGTCTCTCTGTGTGTCGGGTTGAGCGCCGGTATAGCGCCATCTACTGTCACAATATGTATATGTAAAAGAGGAGTGTTAAAGGGTTAAGTAAGATTTTGTCAATGTTTCATCCACATGATTGACAGCCAGAAGAGTTTCATTTACAGTGCTTAATTATTTGAAAACACAACACCAGTGGGAGACTGCGGTCCACATCAGAGCTGATCACCAGATGTTGTCAGGCAGTTAATTCTTTAAAAATGAACCTTTGTTCCTCTTTGTCAGATATGCAGAAAATCCATTTCTTGCACATCCTCGATGAATGTATTTTTGCCCACAAAACACATAATCTCATCAGTCAATTTTTGTTCGTTTCACAGAAGCCTTAGCAAGTGATTTTATTTATATAGCACATACAAAACTATGGAAATAAATACAAAAGATCCACCATCAAGAATACAGAAAAATGTAAAAGAAAAGGAATCACCAGGAGCAATATTTAGGATTTGGTCTTTTAAAGAGAGTGTTTCATAATGCTTTAATGTTAAGTTTGAATACACATACATTAAACTTATTTTCATTTTATGTTGAATGATTTTTAAAAGGGGAACATATGCTTATGGTGTCTTTTTTTCTTAGAGAATTATTTAAGGTTGTTTGCTGAATTCTATACACGTAAAACAACATGTTCTCGTTTGTGCAGCCTTCTACTTAAAGTTAAACTCCTCTCTCAAAATGATCAAAATCACCACACTGCCCACACACGCATACACAGAAACCAGTTTAGTCACTGATGCAAAATAATACAAAAAACTTATTTTACTAAACAGGCAAGGAAAAAAATTAAATAAAAACCCACACCTCTGTCATTCACATCCTACTAACTCCAGCTTGGCAAACATAAGACACTGTTTTTGCATACAAAGAATAAAGACAAATAAAGACATGTCACTTGGATGACACACATAATTAAACTATTTATTTGTTTCCAGAAACAAAAACAGACCAAAATGGTGTATTTGGACTTTTCTAGGGAATGTATGCTTGTAGGGAATAAGTTTGACTATTAGATAGTGCTCTGGAACTCAAAAATGTTTGTGTGCACATGGAAATGTGTAACACAGATAATGTTCCCGTTCTTATAGGTGTACTCAGAAATATTAATGTCAAAGATTCCACAGGTTCAACTAAATTTGTATGATAAACCCGTGCACATCAATTTTAAACAATTTCAGCCCCAGTCCAGTGCTGTACGAATGAAATGTGTGTGTGGCCCATGACAGATCTTCACCTGCTCTTGTATGCAGATGTTCAGTTCTTGCATTTTGTGAATAAGCATAAGGTGTCTCTGAGATAAAAACTGCTTTTATGTATCTAGTTTAATATACTGTATCACTCTCTAGATGAGTAACATGATCATATCTGAAGGCAAAGTCAAAAGTTAAGACCCCCCTCACACATAATACCAAAAGAAAAACAACAAAAGACTTGTAAAACTGCAGCCATATTATATATAAGAATCAATGAATGAGTAATGTAGAGAGGAGATCTTGATTTTCATCATCATATTCATCATCATCAACAACTTAGTTTTTTTCTGCAATGCTAAGAATTTGATTTGAGAACACCATTGTGAATGATCAAATACATCATCTGGGCTTAGATTGACAATTTTGATGTCTCCATTTATTGTGTCTTACTATCATTGTTTTGGTCTTCCACAAGGATGCTGGCCATCAATTTCAAAGTGGTAGGCAACAGTGCAAGGTAATCTTTGGGGCATTTTATCTGGGGTTTGGTGCAACACCCATCTACTGGTATTGCATGATTGCAAATATGGTCAAAGACAGATATTCCCATTGTCCAGCTGATCATGTGCATCTCAACGACATGTAACTAATGCTCGGCTCTTTTTGTGGATGGGCAGCATTCTGTTCCATAAAATGGAACTAAGCCTGTTACTGTTTGATATATTTTAGATATGAGGTGAGCTGGCATGTCTCTGTCACAGAATATTCTAGTAACATTTGCTGCATTTACTCTTGCTCATACTTGTGTTACTGCCGTCGCTTTGCAGGTGGGAACCTAGATATCAAAAAGTATTCCTCAACCATAACTTGGATGGTAGCAACTTCTGGGCATGTTTACTGGTGTTCAGTCTTCTTAATGTTGAGGTGAAAGACAAACTGACTAAGATGATCACTCCATAGCTGGACTCAATCTTGCAGTGCTTCTCTAGAGGTGGTTGTGAGCACAATGTCGTCAGCATGGAGTAGGATCCATGGTCCATCATGTTGAAGGTCTCATGGGATCTATGGCCAAGATGAAGACCAGTGATGACAGTGCCAAGTTTTGATGCATGCCTACTCTCACAAGAAACTAGCTGGAAATACCAGCGACACCTCTTACTCAGAAGCTGGTATTCATATATAGCCTTTGGACCCATTCAACAAGGAGAGGAGATCTTTGAAGTATGTTGCAAAAATGATAAAATGTGCCGAGTGATTGCAGTGAAGTTATCTCTGTCAACATGGGAAGATGTGATTGGAAGCAAAATTTGGTGTTGAGAAATGCTGTTCTTGAAAAATCCCCCATGTTTATTTTTTTGCAATTGGTACTCATAAATAATTAATCATATTCTGACCAATTTATAAATTCAAATACAGTCTCCTAAAGCTGTAGGACAGCCATAATAATGACTGTACCGTGGAACATCCTGTACTTCAGCCAATGGACTTCATTGTTTTTAATGTTCATCATAAATCAGATTCTCAGATTATCATTGAGTGGTTTCAATTTATGCATCTACCTAAATGTTTACATATATGTTACATGTTGATTGGACATTAAAGTATGAATCCCACCATACTCTGTACGCATGACAATACCACCACTACTACTACTACCGGTATGTGAGGCAGAAGCTGTATGTATGCAAGAAGGTGAGAATAAGGAGACTAAACTATGTAATTAACGGACACATTCTAAATGAATCCTTGAACTTTTATGGCTGTTTTCTTAAATGTTTTGATTAAACAGAACTGTACACTGGAGCAGTTCCATCCTAATCTGTTTTGATACTTATTAATTTCAATCTGTTCTGTCCAGAATATGCAAAAATTATACACAATAGAATTGATATCTTTCTCTATTCACAAGGCCCACTTTCATGTCAGTTGGGCTCTTTTTAGGTTGCCCAAGAGTTAATGTGTGTCGGCCTGTGAGTCCCAAGAGCCAGCTTCTGTAGCCGAGGATCGGACTGCGAAGGTCCCCGCCTTCGGCCACCACCCAACTCACACTGCACCCAACCTCCTTGGCCTCTCCTACAGGTGGTGAGCCCATGGGAAGGGGGACCCATGTTGTCTCTTCGGGCTGTGCCCAGCCGAGCCCCATGGGTGCAGGCCCGGCCACCAGGCGCTCGCCATCCAAGTATCTTGGGGTCTTGTTCACGAGTGAGGGAAGAATGGAGCGTGAAATCAACAGGCGGATCGGTGCGGCGTCCACAGTGATGTGGGCTCTGCATCGGTCTGTCGTGGTGAAAAAAGAGCTGAGCCATAAAGCAAAGCTCTCAATTTACCAGTCGATCTACGTTCCTACCCTCATCTATGGTCATGAGCTATGGGTAGTGACCGAAAGAACGAGATTGCGTATACAAGCGGCTGAAATGAGTTTCCTCCACAGGGTGTCTGGGCTTTCCCTTAAAGATAAGCTGAGAAGCTCAGTCATCCAGGAGGGGCTCAGAGTAGAGCCGCTGCTCCTCCGAATCGAGAGGAGTCAGATGAGGTGGCTTGTGCATCTGATCAATATGCCTCCTGGACGCCTCCCTGGCGAGGGGTTCCGGGCACGTCCAACCGGGAGGAGGCCCCAGGGAAGACCCAGGACATGCTGGAGGGACTATGTCTCCCGGCTGGCCTGGGAACGCCTCGGGATTCCCCCGGAAGAGCTAGAAGAAGTGGCCGGGGAGAGGGAAGTCTGGGCATCTCTGCTCAAGCTGCGACCCAACCTCGGATAAGCGGAAGAGGATGGATGAATGGATGGATGGATGGGTCTGTGAGTGTTTACAGTGTTGGACTGGCACTCCACTCTCGGTTGGCTACAGCCATGTGTGGGCTGGGCGGTCTCATGGCCTCCAAACCCCTGCAGATTTTGGTATTTTTTGTCCAGCCATCTGGAGTTTTTTTTTTGTTTTTTCTGTCCTCTCTGGTCATCGGACCTTACTTTATTCTTTGTTAATTAGTATTACCAAATTTTATTTTTATATTTTTATTTTTTCTTTCTTCATCTTGTAAATCACTTTGAGCTACATCATTTGTATGAAATCGTGCTATACAATTAAATGTTGTTGTTGATGTTGATGTGACTGTTTATGAGGTTCTCGTCCACAGCATTAAGTAGGTTAAAAAACAGATGAATGAATGGGTCCATATAAAGCAAAAAAACATATTGTACCTGCTGGCAAAAGTTCATTAAATTATAAGTGACAAGCATTGAAAATGCAATTTTAATGTAGACAATTGCAAAGTGCTTCATTTAGGTAAAAGGGTCATTAATTATAAATGCAAGATTGGAGATATTGACTTGAAAAAGGGAGTTACTAAAAAGGAGCCAGGGGTTTAAGTTGATGCAACATCCTCATCTTGCAGGCAATGTGTGAATTCAGTCAAAAAGATACATGAAATATTATTTAATCTGGTTAAAAACCCTTCATAAAGTCATATTCTGTAGTGAATGGTAGTGGAGTGCCACAGAGCCCACAGATGTTCATTCCAACCTGTTTCGAATTTTGGGCTTAGTCCTCACTAATAATCATACTTTTTCTTTAATTGAAAGGCTTTGGTCAAATCCCAGACTTATGTATAAAACTTGCAAAAATGCATATTATTGTCAATGGTATATGTCAATTTAATCTAGAATACAGTGTTAGGCAACTGTAACCCTGGGGAGCTACAGAAAGCTATAGTATTTTTTATTCCATTTGATCTCTTAAATAACTAGTTCTTGCTATTATTGGAAAATGTCACTTGATTATACAATTGATTCCTGATCTGTTTATGCCAAGAGTGGAAGGAAAATTCCCTTTTGTCATCTCTCATTTCATTCATTCATTCATTCTTTGGCTTTTCTAGTTTTGAGAGTAAACCTCTTTCATTTTTGGATCCTCTCACAAGCGTTCAGATGACGATGAAAGCTGAGATACAAACACTGGTGCATTGTTGCCGGCTTCACAGTGCTGTTCTCAGTTGAAGCTGGGATTTCCTGCTCTGTCTCTTCTGTTGCTTGGACTCTTCCAAGGTTCATATCCCACTTGGTCAGTCTTTGACCAGGGATTCCAGACTACTGAGATGAATGCCACAGGGGCTAAAGTTCATTTTCAGGTAGTCCTTGAACTCCTTGATTGGTCTCCCCCATGGAAGCCATGTGTCATATCCAAGCCACTGAATTTGATTAATCTATAATGGAACTTCCAAACAAAAGCCTTTTCCAAGTCAAATAAGAAGAAGGCAATGTTTTTGGACTTCTCTTAGAACTGTTGGGTGATGATCATGTATATGGCTCCATGTTAGAAGTGTTGGTAGTGGGTGGTCCAGATGTGATTCCAGAGCTCTCCCTCTGAAGGTTTTTCCTTCAAGTCTGAGGAGGGAAGAGGAGCCAGTATAAATCCTTGTGCCAATTCTCTTTCTAAGCTAGAGGCACTGGCGATGGATTAGGGGGCTTTAAAGGCGAAGTATCCGATCATTTTGTCCTTTTATTAATAAATCCCCTGCTAAGCCCTCTACCTCATTGTATATGTTTGCAAACATGCTTGAAACTCCATGGGGATGCCCTCCACCGCTTCTTTCTGTTATATGTGAATATCAACATCTTTTAAGACTCAAGGTGGACCCCACCACATCAAATCAAATTTTATTTGTCACATGCAAATTATACATACTGTAAAATATGTAGATATATGCCTAACTCCAATGAATGTGCCTTTAAGAAGAATATAAACTGACAATAACAATAATACATAAATAATAAATATCAAAAATCATTAATAGAATTTTTTAAGTATTTGATAAATAATAACTTAATAAATACCTTAATAACTTGAATAACTTAATGTAAAAGAGTTAGCAATGGGCCATCGTTTAGTTCTAGACATTTTCCTTATTCAAGATGCTGATAGACTGTGAAAGAAAACTCCTCCTCAGTCTCTCTGAACTTGACTTCAGGCAGCGGTAGAGTTTACCTGACTACAGCACAGAAAGTAGGCAATTGTTGGGATGGCTGGTGTCACTGATATTTTTCTTAGCTCTAGTCTGACATAATTTGGTATTGCTGTACTCGAAGTTAGGGAGTGAACAGGCAATGATGCATTCATTTGACCACACCAATCTCTGCAGAACCTTGTACTTCTCCTGTGTGCTGTTCCCAGACCAGGCAATAATACCGCCTGTCAGGATACTTTCAATGCTGAATATCTACTCTATACAGTATAAATAAAATCCTAACCCTAAAAGTGCAATGATTCTGTGCCATGATTTTATGAAGTGTCCAACTAAGTCAAGTAGCATTACGTTTCAGTCATTAAATGCCACAATTGGACTGTTGGAAGACATCTTGGAGGACAGTGGCGAAGATATGGAGTAGTCTAATGAGCAAGAGGAGGAACACAAAGAGGATTGTGAAGACGGTTTAGAAATGGAAGAGAATGAACCATCTGTAAGCCGACAAGGAACCAAAGAAATGAGTTTCTGTAAAAAATGCACCTGTAAAGGACAAAGCAGAAATGGAAATGGCCAAGAAAATAAAATTGCAGGCACCCATTGACATCAACTTTTCATCAGCCAATTTTGGTGATGATGACACTTATGATTTTAATACGGACTTCAACTGAGGACCGTTGTGGAAGAGGAGTCCTTAATTTCCATTCTAAACAAATCCAAATCATATTATGTGATATCATCTACTGTTAAATTCTACTCCGTACTTCTAAAATTTTTATATTTTATACTGTATTGAGGATTTGTTCTGTTCTGTGTATTGTATTGTATTGACCCCCTTCTTTTTGACACCCACTGCACACCCAACCTATCTGGAAAGGGGTCTCTTTATGAACTGCCTTTATCAAGGTTTCTTCCATTTTTTCCCTACAAGTGTTTTTTTGGGAGTTTTTTCTTGTCTTCCTAGAGAGTCAAGGCTGGGGGCTGACAAGAGAAAGGGTCTGTTAAAGCCCATTGCCGCACTTCTTGTGTGATTTTGGGCTATACAAAAAATAAATTGTATTGTATGTGACGTATTTACGTCACGATTTTTCTCACGCTTTAAATCAGACATATTTTAAAACATACATATATATGTAGGGGATTGGAGAGCCAAGCGAGCGGGGAGTAAGCCCCCTAGT
>JANRMT010062792.1:21991693-22005706 GCA_026402145.1 Polypterus bichir lapradei | reverse complement strand
ACACAGTATATGCACATCCTTTCTCTAACACACTAACATGGAGTACTTTCCGCCAACAAATTTATACAATATTCCCCTATAATACCTCACTGTGACTGGGAGTGCCAAGGCAGAAGTTTTCCTCTGTTTTAAGTTGTCTTCCTTTTTAGTCATTCTGGTGTGTGTTCAGAACAGAAGAATGTGTGTGTATATACATTTATTTAACTAGCTATTTATGTATTTACTTTGTTTAAAGAGCCTCTGTAAAAATGCCAAATTTTCCCATGAGGACAAATAAAGTTCTACCTCTCTATAAATGAAATATATACTGGGCATATTGTATTGTTTATACAGTTGTGAGTTTTGTACTTATATAATATTTTCATGATTTTTTTTCAGTGTATTGCACTATGAATATACATTTTATGATGCTGATGGAACAAACGCCTTGGGCATGGGAAAGATGCTACAGTATATAATAACATATATTATTATTATTATAAAAAGTGACTTGCATCACTTGGGGCAGTCTATTTATCTATCTGTTGCCCTGATATCTTCCATTATACTGAATATCTCCTAATATACAATATGGCAGTCTGATATCTGGATTCCCTGATTCAGTTATTTAATAGAATTTTTAACACAGTGAGGGGTTTAATACTTAATAATTACTTAATACGTATAAAATATGAAGTGAATCTAATCTATTTCACTTATGAAAATATTGCTCAGTGAGACAGTCAGCTTATGTGGTAGAATTCAATAACCAAATGTAGAATTTATTTTCTCTGCATTTGCCAAAAGCTGTGAAAGTTAGCAATCATTATTGGAATAAGGGATTAACACACTGTGATCCTTTGGCTAAACTTAACACAAAGCAAGAATGCTACAGCATTGAAGGTCTACAATTTCTTTTACAAAACATCATTTCTTCCAGATGGGCTTGGGTGCTCAAGAGATGGAAAGTAGTGTTAAGATTATCATGATAACGGATGTTTCCAATAAAAGACAGATTCCGTATACATGTAATTAACTTTTCACTGACTTGCTTTGAAAAAATATTTACATGACTGTCAAACACATCTGAAGAGTTTTTACAATATGCTCCAAATACCTCACTAATCCAAAGCTAGCACACACATGCTCATAAACAAAATGCAGGAAAGGGAAAGCGCAAAGTACTATCCAGAATCAATCAGCGTTGTCAAGATCCCAACTGGCAATCCCTAGGTTACTAATCCTCATAAAGGAATGGAATGTCTGATAGCTACAAGTTGAATTGTCAAGCCCTATTGACAAGTAAAGAAACACAGCTGATGCCTTTCAGACAAGACTCCATCTTTCAAACAGCTGAACTCCATCATTTTCGGCATGGTATATCATGATATTCTGCCAGGAAGAGTCAAATCTCCTGTGGTGGGCATACGGAATTAGAACACAAGCCAACTATACAGTAACCTTGGATACCAAATGCCACTGAGGCCATTAACATGTAAAATACTTTGCTCTGGTTTCCAGAGACTATTTTGTAATGCACAACATTTTGTTAATATGTGTAATCACCAAAGTCACTAATTATATTTATATATGTGTATGCGTGGGGGTGGGTGTGTGCGTGTATATACTGTATATATATATATATATATATACAGTATATATATATAGTATATATATATATACAGTATATACAGACACACACATATATAAACATAATTAATTAATTATATATATATATATATACAGAGAGAGAGAGAAAGAGCAATAGAGGAAGTATCTTTTAAAATTTAAATAAGTAAATTGTGAGTTGCCGTATTTGCCTCTGTTAAAAGAGAAATGTATATTTTTTCCACAGTATTTATTATAAAAGGGCTACATATAAAGAACAAATATCAAACACTCGAATTTTTATAAATCCATCCATTTATTTGAAGTCATAGATTTTACAGTATAGAGAGCTGAAGCCTGTTTAGAATTCGTTTTAGGCTTTTTACACAGAACATGCTGCTACTGGATTTCTAATTGTACTACACCAATTTTTTGTTTGGCCTCATATTATCTTCATTATTTTATGCTGACTGACAATTCTAAAAGTTCATACACGTCACAGTACCCATCATCCTTCCCTGCCATGAGCTACTGTGTCAGCCTGGCAGACAAAGGAGACCTTCAGCCTATTCACTCTTTATTATGTAGCTCTATGTGAACGTTTATTTGATTTTGTGGCTACGATGTCTCTTCGTCTATGTTTTGCTGTTTAAAACACATTGTGGTGTTTGAATATGGGCAGGCTCAATCATTTTTCTAAAAATGAACTTGAAATACAAAAAACTAGGAAATTGTGTGGCCATGTCGCTTCCCCTTGGCCTGATCTGGCCACTCGGGTCCTCAACAATGAGCATCCTGTGAGACAGATCACCCTCGGGGAATCCATTACATGGCCGTAGTCCCGTAACTGACGCTCCCTCACAATGCAGGTAATGTGCCTTATTTGGGACTCCATGAGGAACCACTCATTCAACACAAGGTCAAACCAGCGATACCCAAGGATTCGCAGAAGAGACACAGTACCTAAGGAGTCCAGTCTTTGTCTCAGGTCACTGGATAGCTTCCATGTCTCACCACCATACAGCAAAATATGAACCATCAGGATTCTAAAGACTTGGACCTTCGTTCTTTTACATAAATATTGGGAGTGCCACACACCCCTTTCCAGCAACCTCATGACCCCCCATGCTCTCCCAATCCGTCTACTGACTTCATAGGAAGAGTCACCAGAGAGATGAATGTTGCTGCCGAGGTAAGTAAACCTCTCGACAAGGTCGACACTCTCTCTGCAAACAGACACATTGCTGATGGCTGTGGCCAAGAGGTCATTAAAGGTGAGATGGTGAACAGTTTTAAATTTCTTGGAGTCACCATCACTGAAAGGCTGAAGTAGTCAAAAAAACAAGTAGGTTATATTCAAGAGGGCTCACAAATACCTTTCATTTTCCAAAGTTGCAGGAAAGCCTAAATCTACCCATCTCTACTCACCAACTTCTAAAGGAGCCCAATGTAATGTACAGCCCAGCTCAGGACCACAAAGTGCTGAGAAGATGGTGAAGTTGCCACATAATATAACTGGGAAACAGATCCCTTCTGTCCAGAACAAATGGTAAATAACACATGTTGCTACAGAAAGCCAAGCAGTTTTATAAAAGATCTCATTTCCTTCCTTCCTCCATTGTTACAAACAGCATAAGGCTATTAGCACTTGTACCATGTGATTGAGAAGCAGTTTTTATCCATTGGGCATAAGGTTATTCATCAGCCAGACACTCATACTGGCAGCTGCATGAATGTACCTGATGAGTGTCTTACAGACATATTGTCTGCTGTTGTGTGTATTATACAAGGCGGCATTCATTGTCTGTATTGTGCTCATTGTCTCTTGTTTGCATTATACTACTGTCACTATTCTAAGGGAGACAGGAAAATAAGAAACTCATTGTAACGTACAGATGATACAATAAAGTTCATCTTAAACTTCAGTTAAGATTTTAACAAATTACATTAAATAGTAGCTTCAATGGCTATTACTCTGAATATTTCATCTTTCCTAGAATGTGTATATTATTAAAAGAAGCTGATTTTTTTCTTTTACATTTTCCTTGGTGGACAGCAAACACATGCTGTAATTTGTGTTAAAGGTTTAAGTCCAAACATAGTATCTGTATGCTTAGCATGGGCGGCCCTTTTCGGCTTCATATTGGCTCTTGGATGAAACTACACTACATATTCAGGCAACACCAACATTTATTTTTATAGCACATTTTAATACAAACGATGTACCTCAAAGTGACTTACAAGATGTCAAAGCAGTACTTACATGCAAAGAAATTAGAAAAATTAGAAAAAACGCATAAATAGTACTCAAAACATAGATACATAATTAAGTGAAATAGATTTAAAAATAAAAAAAAAATCTCCAGTTAAGCTGGAGAAAAAAAAAATTCTGTAGAAGTTCCATGCCAAAAGACCACCCAGCCCTCACTGGATATTTTACCTAACATAAATGTCGTTCTTTATTGTTTTTTAAGGCTTCCTTTTAGAAGATTCAATGTAGTTAGTGTTGTGAAAGGTTGGGTTGGGGTATCCGCTTTCATTCAAATATTCACGTAACACAGGTGGCTACACAGGACTTTGATCAGATGGTGGTGGCACAGAACACCACCACAGAAGAACCGGAATAGAAGCCAGAAAAAAGTAAAGGTTAATAATTAATAACTACACACCACTAGCAACATCAGCTGGAACAGCAGGTGAATACAACACAACATTACATTCACAAACCGCCTACTCCAATTCACAATCTTGGAAGCCTCTGCTTACCACTGCAACATCAGCCCAAGGCAGGTGCCAACCTTGGACAGGGTGCCATGTCCAGCATACACACACAAGCACACACATATTTAAACAGTTTATTGTTGTTTTCCTTATCGTTACATTATTATTTCTCATATCTTTATGTTATTTCTGTGGATTTTATTTATTATTTATTAATAATTGGTAATTATTAATAAACTACTTATGTTCCCTATTTTTGAGGGTGGAGCCCCAAGAGACATCGCCACTTCTTAGCTCTCATCCAGGCTATTTAAACTGGCTGAGCAGGCGCAGAAGTGGGACCCATTTGTCTATTGTGGAGGTATAGTGAATATTGTGTTTTCTACATTTCATTTTGCTCTGTTTAAAGGATTCTAGATTTTTTTTGTTTGCTTTTTAAGCAATTACTTTCTGTGCTTCTTTTCTGAGCTGTCCTTTGCATTTTGATTTTTTTTTTTGAAAAATAAAATATAAAGTTTCTTTGTTTGCCCTTTTAATACAAACTGAAAGCTGACAGTTGCTTGCTCTTGCTTTACTTTGGGACTGTTACAGTTTGTTGCTGCCATCTCCCCATTTTTGGGCCTGCTCCAGCTCAAGCCAGCAGGCAGCCTTAAGGGCCTGGCTGAAGTCGTGATTGCTACTGTGGGGCACACCAGGTAGGTCTGCTCCTTAGTTTATTTTGGAGGCCTCACCTTAACTCCTATTCATGACACCCACACTGTACCAATCTACTTACTACACGTGTCCTGGGGATGTGGCAGGAAAACTGGAGCTGTGCAGAGAAAAAAATAAAACGCATGCAGATAAGGAGAGAAAGTAAAAACTATACAAGACCATGACAAGGCAGGGGGATTTCATGCTTCGTCTATCCAGAGTGCTACAATTCGTCTTTCTCACAATAGAAATTAATGACATTTTCAAGTACCAGTATTTAAAGCTAAAGATCTATGGTACGGGATAAAAAAATTTGAAAATATGAACAACATCAGAATACAGACTTCAAAAACTCTACTGAACGTGCTTAACAAGTGCACTGTTGGGTGGACTGACTACCTGGAGTTGAAATGGTCTGCTGTCCCTTCTAGGATTTAATTATGTTTTGAGAGTAACAGTGGGTCTGTACCCCTGCAACACTGTTCTAGAGAGTCCAGAAATGAAGATTTAAAAACAAAATAATTATACACACAAGAAAAGGAAAGAAAGTTTCTGACATGGCCAAAGATAACAAGAGCAGACACAGTTATATTGAGGCATTATAAAGGTGTGAAGGAGCCCCTGTAGAGTTTCATTACATTATGAAATTAAGTTAAATAAGATGTTAGCTAAAAGTACTCAGTGCTAGTGTGTTGCAGATAGGATGAGCAGCAATGTTCATAATGCCATATCATTTTCTAAGCCGCTTAATCCAGATCGGGCTGCACCCTATGCAAAGGTGCAAGTCGGGAATAAAACCTGGACAGGCTGCAAGTCCACCGCAGGGCAAGCACACACACCCAGCTACACATCAAACACACACAAGGGCCAATTTAGCATCACCAATTCACCTAACCTTTAGAAATTGATCAAATCAGAGAACCTGGACGAAACCCATGCAGATATGGGGAGAACGTGTAAGGAGTACCTGGGATGTGAACCCTGACCTCCAACTTGTGATATATACTGTAGGGTCCATGGCTTAGTAACTGGTGGTCAGTTTTTAACTAAATAAATAGATAAATAAATAGCCAGCCTGATCTCCATGGGTATGCAGGCTCACTTGGCTGCATGGAGTTGGTGGAATGATGGAGGCGGGGCGCACCTGTACAGGAGGGTGTGGTCTGTTTTGATTGCTTCATTGGCTTCATGCTGTTTGCATTAGAGGTGCTGCACCCACAGAGAGTCGGACAAGAGAGAGGAAGGCCGAAAAGAAAGACAAGGCAAAGAAAGAGAGAAGCCAAACAGAAGGTGAAGTCAGTGTCCAGTCAGCCAGTACAGAGGAGTGGAGGCAAGCGGTCAGGCCCCAGTGGAGGAATGAGCAATCGATATTCTATTGGTAGATCGGTAGACTGAAGAGCTGAGAGGTAAAGGGGAATGATAGAAGTCACGCTAGGGATCCAGAAGGCACCAGTTTGTTAACATTTATTGGAAGTAATTTATTTATTTAAGGAATTATTTATTAAGGAGAAAGTGCACTGCACAATCTCACTGTATTTTTTTTTTTTTTGTTTCAGACACTTTTAAATAAAATCACCAGTAGTTTACACCCATCCATTGCTGACGGTGTGTCCCCTCACTTGTTACAGCCAATCACTAGGTTACATTCGGGGTCAAGAGGCTCCCAAAAAAAAAGTTTCTGGGAGTGGGACCAGCCCGCACCATCACACTACCACACCTCTCACTGTTCATAATGGCTGTCAATTTCATTTTTATTCCTTAAATGAGTGCTGCTTAATTAAAGGCCTCTATGTACTATAAAGAGGGTAAGCTGCATTTCACAGTGACCTTATATTGCAAAATCAACTGAATGTGTAGACATTTGATTTATGAATTCAATATAAATGTATAAAATATAGCTTACAATATCAGTCAATCAGTCTTTAACTTTAAATGTAATGCAAACTTTCTGAAATTACTCTGTGTAGGTTTACATACAGCAGTTCATGGCACATTTTAAGTTTTTACTGCTAAGCGTACATACTGCTGTGTGATTTGCTGCTCCAAATTTATTCTCTATCTAGATTAAATAGTTAAAGAATTAGAATAGTTTCTGTCTTTGATCTTCCAAAATTTGTTACAGGAATAATAATACCTGTGTCAGTGCTATCTCTAGAGATCATATTAGGAAAGTTCAGCTTTGCTGTGATTTTAAAGGCAGTTCTCTTGAATTTATGACCCAATTTGAATTAGCAACATCTGTGCAATTACTAGGAATTTGAGAATAGCCTTTTACAAGTGACCTGGCTTCATTACTTCTTTAGGAAAAATAATGAACAAAGTTTGTATAAATGAGTTGATATTTGTTTGTGGAGATCTTACAGAGTCACACATTTTAAATAACAAGCATTTCACATTTAGTGGTATGGACAGGCATGTAACGCAACTTAACATAGCATTCTCAAACTCCCTTAATCCTATTTAAGACGGCTGGAAGCCAGAGGTGAAAGGCAGGAAATGGCCCTGACCAGGCGGTCCACACCAACACTCATTCCAGGCCAGTCTGCAATTGTCAATTGACCTAATACACACGTCTTTAGGAATGTGGAAAGAAAAATGGAATACCAGGAGGAATAGCCATGCAGAAATGAGGAAAATGTGTAAACCCGACCCAGGTAACTACTAGACACAGGATTCGAATGCCAGATCTATAAAGAAGCAGCAATCAATGATGAGATTTGCTATATACACTATTCACACGCATAGCAATGTGTTAATAAAAATGACTTTCAAGTGTACCAAAAACAGACCAGAAATCATCCCATTATTGCATGAGGCTTATTACATATTTAATCTATTAGCAAAGCACCTTATAACACAATTAACATGGATCAACATGAAAATATGAAAATTCTGTTCTCTTTGGTCTCCCGCATAAGATTCTCCATAAACTCCAGCTTATTCAGAGCTCAACTGTCCAAATTGTAACTCAGACCTCTTCTATACAACACATTACTCTGTCTCTTAAGCAGCTTCATTGGCTTCCTGTAAAATTTCACATTGATTTCAAAATTCTTCTACTTATCTTCATAACCTTGCTCCATTATGCCTCTCTGACCTCAAACATGTTTATACACCTAACCGCACTCTTAGGTCCTCTACTTCTGGTCTTCTCATCCATACCTCCAGAGAACGCCTGATCACCACAGGTTTAAGGGCCTTTAGTTGTACTGCTCCTCGTCTCTTAAACTCACTACCACAAAACTTTCAGGACACAGATTCCCTACCTGTTTTCAAATTTCATCTTAAGACTTATCTATTTATAGCTTACACTACATGACCTTAGACTGTATTCTTTTTGCTGTATTTTCAGTTCCGTAGATATATGTATATGTGCATGTTTTTGTTGATTTTATGATTTTATTATCTGTATGGTGTCCTTGGGTGTTTAGAAAGGCGCCTTGAAATAAAATATATTATTATTATTATTATTAAATAATGCATTGCTTATATTATAACTGAAATTATTTATATTATAGTCGAAAGCGCCGGTGAGCCAATGCGGCCAGGCCTGTTGGGGATTGGAACTTGTGTGTGCGGAGGCATCTTTTGTCCTAATTTGTGGCAGCCCTCCCGTGTAGGTGCATGGAACGTCTTGTCCTTCCAGCTTGATGACCATGATCCTTTGCTGTCAGAGGAGCTTCGTAAACTCCACATTTCAGTAGCAGCACTCTCTGATGTATGCAGACCTGAGACTAGCCAGATTTCTGTAGGTGGGTAGACCTTTAATTGGTCGTTCAGATGGCTGTCATACTTAAGGAGTAGCTGTTGCTGTGGTAGATTGGCTCCTTCTAATGGTCTCCAATGGCACTCCTTTAAATGAACATATTCTGAGACTCAGGTTAAGGCACTCTCTGGGTACCATGTCTGTTGTCTCAGTGTATGCTCCAACCATGGGGAGTGATATTTCGCTGAAGGAGACATTCTATTTGCAACTTTGCTCAGTAGTTGATGGGTTCCCACGAGGTAAAACTCCTCTTGTCAAGGGTGACTTCAGTGTGACCACTGGCCCTGAGAGGGCCGGCTATGAGAATTGTGTTGGTGCCCATCGGCCTGTTGACCATGGTGAAAGTGACTGTGTTTTCCTTGACTTTGAAAAAGGTCAGGGGGCTGCAGACCACTGGACTTGGAACTGCAATACTGGTGGTGCGGTAAAGGAGACCGATCACATACACGTTGGCAGATGCTGGAGGCTCCTACAGAAATGCAGAACCTACAGAAGTGTCCAGTTTATGAATTCTGGCCCAAGACTTGTTGTTGCTACTCTGAAGATTCTGCTTAGGTTCAGTATGCTACCACCTACCAGGAGAATGAGGATGGACTTGGCCAGACTTTAAGATCAGGCTGTTTCTAATGAGTTTGCACACAGTTTGTATGAGGAAGTTGCAAACTTGGGTGTGACTGCTAATCCTAATGTGATGTGGAAATCCTTCTGTGACAAGACTCCGAAGGTTGCTGAGGGTCGTGTTAGTGTTGCTGGTGTTCCAGAAGGAGGCATTTCATTTCACAGAGCATCCTGGATATCATCGAGTGGAGTCGCAGCATATGGCTTGATGGCAACTCCAGTCTGTAATGGGAACTGAGAAGGCGGTCTGAGGGCAGATAAGGAGGCGTTTTTAACAGGGATCTGTGAGAAAGTGACACACCATCTATGGTCTAGTGACCCACAGCCTGCTTACAGAGGAATCAAAGCATTATGCACATCTGAATCTGCTCCTCAGAGAGTCGCAGTCAGGGTGGGTGATGGAACGGTCCTTATGGATGACACTGCAGTTTTGACCTGCCGGGCTGACTACTAATGTTGGACATCTCTGGGTCCACAGTTCTTGTGGCTGATCCTCCAGTTACCTGTAAACCACCCAATCTCACTGAGATTGCACAGTTGGTGAACCAGCTGATACTAGTGAAGGCTGTAATAATCTGTGCTATCCAGGGTGAACTTCTCTAGGCTGGGGGTAAGGCTGTCCTAATGGCATTGCAAGTAATCTTTGCTTCCATTTGGAAGGTGGGCGTCATCCCAACTGACTGGAAAACAGTGTTCAAAATTCTTCCTGGCAGATTGTCTCAAGCTCCATTGGACTGGATGGGAAGAGTCTGTATACTGCCACCTTCTCGTCTATCCACAGATGTTCCATGTAGTATAAGTCTGGGCTTTGGCTGGGCCACTCATGGACCCTAGTACTTAAAGATGTGTTCCAAAGATACTCCTGCATTGTCTTTGCTGGATGCTTTGGGTCATTGTCTTGCTAAAAGGTGAACCGTCACCCCAGTGTAAACTCAAGTACATTCTGGGGCAGGTTTGTTTCACGAACCTCTCTGTATTTGGCTGCATTCATCCTTCCCTCAATTCTGACCAGTCTCCTTGACCGTGCAACTCAGGAGCCCCGTCATAGTATAATGCTGCCACCAAAATGCTTCACTGTAGGTATGGTATCAGGTAGGCAATAAGCAGTGCCTGGTCTTCACCAGACATAGTACTAAGAATTCCATTTGTATCTTGTCAGACCAGAGAACCATTTTCCTCATGCTTTCAGAGTTCTTTAAATGCTTTTTGGCAAGAGTGACTTCTGTCTATCCACTATACCATAAATGACTGATTGATGTAGTGTTGTTGAGATGGTCACCCTTCTGGCAGGTTCTCCAATCACAGCAGAGGACGTCTGAAGCTCTGACTATTAGGTTTTGGGTCACCTCCTTAACCAAGGTCCTTCTTGCCCGGTTAACTCAGTTTGGTTGGACAGCCAACTGTAGGAAGATTCATGGTCATACCAAACTTTTTCCATTTCACAATTATTGAGGTCATTCCCCTTCTGAGAACACTCAAAGAAATGGTGTTATACCCTTTCTCTGATCTATGTCTGATTGCGAATGTCTACAGAAAGTTCCTTGAGCTTCATGGCTTGGATTTTGTCCTGTCATACAATTTGAATTGTGGGACTTTACATACACAGGTGTGTTCCTTTCTAAACGATGTTCAGTCAATTCAGTTTGCCACAGGTGGACAGGTCAAGTTGTAGATAGTTAAAGCAAACAAGAACCACCTGACCACAACTTGGAATACGGCAGCAAAGGGTCTGAATATTTATATAAATGAGAGATTTCACTTTTTGATTTTTTAGTAAATTTGCAAACCTTTCTGAAAACACATTTTCACTTTGTCGTTATGGGTGATTGAGTGTAAATTGATGGGCAAAAATAGCAAATGTAGCCATTTAATAATACATCTACAATACAGTAAAGTGTGCAGAAAGTGAAGCGTTCTGAATACTTTCTGAACACACTGGATATTACCGTTGCTAGTGCATGTTTCTGTCCCACCTTTATTGCCTTAAAAGGCCCTCCTCTTGCCCCATTCAGCCAATTCCCACCTGAGCCCAAACCTCCATCAAATGTTCTTAAATAATGCAGTTCAATGATATTTTTAATTATAATTTTTATTACCTGACTCTCAACAACCTGGCTAAGCAAATAATGTTATATAGTACTTGTGCATTGTGGTGGGAAAGACAAGTACAAGCAGCCTGAAATTTGCAATAAAAGTCCATCAAATGAGCACATTAGTTAAGAGGCAAGCATATCGGATGCTGTTTTACTAAGGTAGATCATTACCTGTACTGTACATCAATTATTAAAAAGGTATATTTTGCTAAGAACAGCATGCACATTTAAAAATCTGGACACAATTATTTTTCTACGAGGAATAGGCTGTGTCTGCCATGAAGTGTCAATAAGTAGATGTTTTAGGGCTGAGGAGGGTCTGCCCATCTTTCATTATCATTTTACTCTTCCAGTTGTGCCTTTGATATTTACTGTACATGTGCAACCAAAAGTCTCTGAGACAAGGCCAGCAGAACGAATGAGAGTTAAAGAAATTAAAATCCACCTGTAAAAGTGAGCATGTAGTCTTTCTTTTATTTTTCTTTGACCTTTGGCAGTTCCCCCTAAAAAAACAATGTTGTTATGAATCTCAGTTTTTGACCTTTCTGGTTCAACTTCTCTCATTTTTCTAACTTTTCTATGATTACTGTATTTCAGCTGGTGACACCATTCTTTGCTCTGTGTCAGATCATTGTACTGTAAATAGTTTGGAAACCATGGGCACTCCAGCTGCCCCAACCCTGACACAGACAAGCAGAGACACAATTTTCCACAAAACACACATTTATTTACAAATAGGAAGCGCTCTTGTCTCGCTCCCCACAGCAGCACAATACAAAGTAGCACCAAATACACAGTTCCTTTCCGTCTCCACTCCTTCAAGGCAAGCTTCGTTCCTCTTCCTCCCGACTCTGGCTAATCAGCATTAACTGGAATCACTCCCAGGTGTGATGGAAGTCCAATGTAGGGCTCTGCAGCTTCCCCTGGCAGCCCCCACAGAACCCAACAGGGCTGTACCAAAACTCCAGCTCCCAGCATGCATGCTCTGTGCTCTCTCCCCCGGTCCTTCCATCCAGTTGGCGTACTGGCTGGGTAATGGCCATGGCCACCCATCACAGTATATGCTGTAAGATGGCAGTGCATCTTAATCATTATCTGTGCATTTTATCAACATCACAAAAAGTTTAAAACAAATGACAAACATTTTTAGTGAGAGACACACTAAAGAATATAGTGCCAGGATACCTTGCTTCTTTTTTCAGCTTTGACTCTAACTTGTGTTCTGATCTGATAGTCTTGGCACTGAGAGCCCTGCTTGTTAATTCAACTTCATTTCTCACTACACCTCCATCTCTTGGTCATTCTCCTTCACAATGAAGAGAAAAATACCCTGAGTTTTTGCTCACTTTACATATTCATCACAATCGTTAAGCATCAAATGTAATACATTTTAGCATGTACTGGTGGTTTAATAGAGATGTAGAGGCAGATACTACAATGTTATGGCTCATCATTTAAAATGCAGTAGATTTGATGGTTTGTTACAGCTCCTTATGGCCTCCTTCAGCAAGGATAGACCAATATTATGCACATTTTGATCTAATGGCTCACCATGCAATTCAATCATACTGCAGAACAGAAAGACAACTTTTTTTGAAGCTGAAGATTCCCAAAGATGCAGACTTTGTCAGTAACACTGTTATCATCCCAGGCAAAGTTTCAGAGACACATTTGAATTGCTATGTAGTTTTTTGGACTCCTAGAACTGCAGCATGATAGATGCACTTAATGGACTGGAATATATTCAGCAAAATAGTTCCTATTGCTTTCATAAATTGGAAAGGAAAATGCATTCTCATCTAAGTAATTGGGGCATACTGCACATATAGACCTCAAGTAAGCGCTGACTTATATGTGCTGAATGCTCATGAAATTTTCAGTTAGCTGTAAATTATGAGGGAAGACAGTCCTCTGTCATCTTCACCACTCTCATCCACACTGAAATCCTTGTTAGTCTGTGTGTGCCCTCTGTCCTGAATGGTTGAGAGAGAGCTGTCACACAGACTGGACACTGCAGGGGAGATGCGAGAAGAGCTGTGGAGGTGTCACCAACAGATGGGAGATACATTTCAAAATGATTCTAATAATCAGAAGGCTTTGGTTTTCATTTCAAGTATGGCATGGAAACGTGTTTTTTAGTACTTGCAAGCAAATTTATGCAGCTGACTTCAGATGAGCTGTGGTTAATTAAGAGAAGTGGAACTTCTTTAATAGAGCAGTTGCAAAAGATATCAGCTAAAAAGACTCCTGGAGAAGTCACAAGGAGATCAGGCAAAACGAAGTATAAAACAATGGTTGAAGTAGTAATGACATGATGGAATGTATGGTTGGGGCAGGTGGCCTGAGGCACAAGAAACGTGACCTTGCCTGTTACAGCTGACCATCAATCCCCAAACGTTTTTTCTTTTTTTCTTCCAGAAGGCTGTTAAGAGGTATTTTTGTTCTTCTTTCCTCTGCTGTCATTTTGTTAATGGGGACTTTTCACCACCATGATTTATATATATATATATATATATATATATATATATATATATA
>JANRMT010062792.1:21962370-21991293 GCA_026402145.1 Polypterus bichir lapradei | reverse complement strand
ACTGATTGACTGACTCACTGACTCATCACTAATTCTCCAACTTCCCATGTAGGTAGGAGGCTGAAACTCATTCCTTACAGCTTACTTACAAAAGTTAGGCAGGTTTAATTTTGAAATTCTATGTGTAACGGTCATAACTGGAACCTACTTATGTACATATATACCAGCCAGAGCCTGCAGCTCGGTCGCCGTGTGAGGTGGGGTTGCATTCCTCATCGTCATGCCTCCCACGTAATTGAGTGCCTGCCCATATAATGCCGTTCGTCAGCGGCAATCCAATAGAAACACTCTGCCGCCGAGCGGCTCACGTGAACTGACTGTGAACGCAGTACGCAGACAAAAAGCAACAGCTCCAAAGAGCGCTGAACAAAAAAAGCATTACACAATTGAGAAGGCAGCAAAAGAATATGAAGCGAGTGACGCATAGAAGCATATTCATAAGTGCAGCTACTGCGGAAACAAAGCACGGTGTAAACCGTAAGTTTAAATTAAGTTTATAGATATGCTCCCGCTGCCTTTTGTCATGCCTACGACGAATATGATATTCGTGAAATACAAGTTTAATGAGAAGACACAAGGTATAAACGAGACTTTGGATCACTTTGTAACAGAGTTAAAATTGCTTTAGCGAGAAACCTTAAGTGCCGGGTATTAGCTAAAATTAAATAAAGCCCTGGACATTGCAAGATCACAGAAGAGAGCGGCTCACGTGAACTGACTGTGAACGCAATACGAGTGATCAAGGGAAAAGGGGAAAAGGGGAAGATAGGAAGTGAGGTCATAAGGATCGAGCATGTGTTCATCGCTCATTGGATCAGGCCGGGACATGACATCTGGGGGGCCGGAGCTGGTACGGTCTGTTTCCATTGGTTCGGTCCCGGAAGTGATGTCAAGAGAGCCAGGTGGAGTCTCCCAGGAATGGTCTACAGGGAATTGAGAAAAAGAGTCAGTGCACTCTGCCACATCCCGGCATGCCTCCGAACTGCCTTCATTTAAGCCCTTTAGCTGCCTCCCATGCGCACGTGTGTGACAATATATATATATATATGTAGATATGTATATATATATGTGTATATATATATGTAGATGTGTATATGTATATATGTGTGTGTGTGTGTGTATATATATATGTATGTATGTATGTGTGTGTATATATACTGTATATATGTGTGTGTATGTGTGTATGTATGTGTGTATATGTATGTGTGTATATATGTAGATATGTATATATATGTGTATATGTACAGTATATATGTATGTATATATGTGTATATGTATACTGTATATGTAGATATGTATATATATGTATATATGTATATGTGTATATGTATATATATATGTTTATATATGTGTGTGTGTGTCTGTATATATATATATATATATATATATATATATATATGACAGCAACACTCATAACAGTGACAAAACAATTACATTGTCAATCATGTTATGTTATTTTTAAAATGTTTCCTTTTCTTTTTCATTACTTCTTTAACACACTACTTCTCCGCTGCGAAGCGCGGGTATTTTGCTAGTATATATATATATATATATATATAATTTTTTTATTTTATATTGATTAGATTCACTTCTTTAATGCATTATTGTTTAGTAATTTAATATTGTATTGTGCTTGCATTTAAGTTAATCAGTGAAAAGCAAAATAAACAAATAAACAAACAAAAAAAAATAAATCGAATAAGGAACAGGTTTATTACTGTATAGAGGCTGAGGATGCAGGTAGGAGCAGGGCAGTGTAACTAGAAAAATGCATATGGAGAATATTGACATTAATTACTGTATATACTTGTGCTTAAGTTCTCCCACGGATAAGTTGGGGCTTAATTTTACCATATAATTTCTGGCATTTTATAATGTCAGTCATATAAGTTGAATGCGGAAAACTAACGCTATTGGTCCAAGAGATTATGACATGCTAAGGACCACCTGAGAGAGTAACCATGGAGCACACTGCCTTTTTTTCCAATGTATTGTGCCTACGTGACCACACGGTAACACCCAAACTATTCTGTAGCGATGTTTTGTATCTTACACCCTCATACATCTTTATCGTAAGAGCAACCCTTATCCACGACGGAGTGTTTGATCAGAAGAAAATATGAAGCTGGTTTTAAATTAAAAGTCATTGAAGTGGCGAAAGAAATTGGTAACTGTGCTGCTGCAACAAAATTTGATGTGTCTGAGAAACTGGTGCGAGATTGGAGGAAGCAAGAAGAAAAAAATAAAAATAAATAATTATTGTATTTTTGAATGGGCGTATAAGTCGTGGTCTGATCTTATGATCGATATTTTAGTGTTTCAAGACCCGACTTATACGCAAGTATATACGGTAGATAAATGTTCTATACTTCAGTGAAATGTTTGATTCCAACTTGTTGCACCCCACAATAAATGCACAATGTAATTTTAGCCAAAGGCATTGTGTAATATAGCCAATGTTGATACGTGGACTCTTTTGATATGGTTAAAAATAAACCACGCATGCCATTTTTGTACTGACTGCAGAGTTTTAAACTGTGTTACCATCAAGATATATACTCTTTAACAATAATAAATGACACCTTAGAAAAACTTGGATAACTTTATCAGTATATTTGATTTAAACTCAATATTAGTAAGTTATCTAGAAGAACATGATGAAAATTTACATCTGGATGATGACTTTTACACATTCAAGTAATGCCAATGGTACTGGCGAATGCATCATCAACATTTCAGCATTGGATGAATATACTGTTTTGTCTTAGCAAGTACAGTACCAGTATTTTTGGCCTACTCTACATAAATGATGTTATCACGTACAGCAAAATAATCTCTGAACACCTTTAGAATTTAAAGACAGATTTTGATCATTTAAGTTTCACACATTTAAAAACATAACCAACTGGAATCTGACATTGCTCAGCATAAATTGATATTTTTTGAGATATGCTATTTAGGTCCCCAGTATCTAACTAGATTGGAAAAACAAATTAGAAAGTAAACAACTGAGCAGTTCAAAAGAATCTTCTGGAAATATGTCAATTTTGGGGTCTTTGGGGTTGGTTTACTGGTTTGTACATCCTCAGCTTAAACCATTTTGAATAAAGTGATACTACCCAGACATCATCTGATTTTCTCTGCTATGCACTAACACTCATGCCACAATACATTGATTTTAAGTGCCTGCTTTTGCTTTTATAGATCCATCAAATGCTGCCATTAGCTGTGTTCTGACAATGCAGAATACTAGTCATATGCTTACAGAAGTTGAGATGCGTTGGTCAATGTATAACCATTGAATGGCCGATTTTTTACCCTGACAATGCCTCTATGAACATTCAAATATGTTATGTCCCTACATCTGTCCAGAAAGACATTCATAAACAACCCAAACAAACTTAGATGCATGTTATTAAAGTCACTCAAAGATATTTATGACTAGATCCTGAAATATCTAAAATGTAAATGCCAGTAAACCAAGCTCTTCCTCCAGATACACTCGAAGGATATAACATTACATAATTTGCCGGGTGAAATTTTAGTAGTGACTATATTAGAAAAGCCAAAAATGCTCACTCTGATTGGAGAACTGATAACTATAACTTTAAGTATAGGTTCAGTATCCCCCAGTAAATGTTCTAAACAACCAATAGTTGACAAGAAGCAATAGTTACCTTCTTTTCTATGTAGGGCAAGGTATTAAGCTTCTTGCTGGCTCTGTCACCAGTTTGGATTTGTGACCCCCATCTTTGGATTTAGTTGCTTTGATCTATTTTCTTCCTGGTTTTGACATATGGATTATTTTTTAACCAAGTCGTTCAATTCCTATGTCATCTCTTGGTTATTTATTTTGCTCACAATAATCCTTTGACACATTAGTTGTTCTAATCAATACCATTCTGTTTTTGAAACCTACATGGCCACTCACTTTCTGGGTTGTTTCACACTAAAAAATCTTCACAATAGGTAATTTACTGTTGCAATTTACTGCCTGGAATTTTGGGAAAATAGCTTTAAACATAATGGGACTACCAATCACCAAGAACGGTAATCTCTACATGCTAATATTGATGAATTATTTACATTTTTCTAAATCTTTATGTAATGTACTGCCAAATCAATGAGCCTGTACACAAATATGGATTGCCTCAAAGGCTGTAGACAGATAAGGGTCATCAGATTGACTCAGATCTAGTCAAAGTATTGTAGTTGCGAAAGTCATTTGGAAAGTTAAGTATCTAAATGCACACTTTAAGGTTATAATTATTAATATAATATATATTGAATATAATAGTCTTTCTTTAGGAACATTCAGAGAATAGTAAGAAGGCCAGCAGTCATTTGCAAATTCACAAAAGTAGAACATCCCCGTACAATGCCAGGTCAGTTGATTTAATAAATGGAGCTGCAGAGTGCATGAAAGAACAAATTGACAAATAACTCTCTCCACAGTTCCGGGATGAAATCCATTTTTTTATATCATCTAACACCACCTCCAACCATGTCTTCTTTGGCCTCCCTCTTGGCCTCATTTCCTACATCTCCCCAAGCCACCTTAATCTGTATTTTCCTCAGCACAACAGCTATCGCATAACAAATTCACATTTATCTTCCTCTCACTCTGTGACATTCCACACATCCACCTTATCATTCTTATCTCTGTTCTTTACAGCTTTGTTTTGTGTTTTGCATATCGATCATGTCTCACTCTCACAGAGCATACTACTCCTCACACAGTCTCATAAACTTTACATTTCAATGCCAGGGACAGTTCTTTAGAATTGTACCTCTCCCCTTGGCTATCAGCACTTAGCCCGCACATTCATTTGCACTTAATCTGCCACCAGATCAGTGACCTAAGGAGAAAAAAACAAGTAGAGCTTTCTCCAAAACAACTCAATTGCTTATATATAAATTTATACTTACTATACCAGCATCCTCCTCCTCACCTCTAACACACTTTCTAAACAAAGATTGCACTTGCCACTTACAGAAACTCTCCACAGCACTACATCTTTCTGGCATCCACCTCCAACAAACCATGCACTGGACTGAGTTTCTCTCAACTACTTTACAAAACATGATATCTGGCCACACACTCCGCAATTCCATGTCTACAGCCATTTCACCTCCAACCATCGTCTTATCCTTTTTTGCATTTATTTTGGGACCCCTTGTCTCCAAGCTAGCTCTCCATTACAGTATGTTCTTCTTTAATTTCACTTCTTGGCATCAAAATGAGATTATCAGCATACAACAGATGACATCTTTGGTCACCACCTTCAACACTATCAAAAAAAGCAACAGAATCATAATGTTGCCCAACTTTCAGCTAAAAAAAATCACCAACCCAATCTGCTGTCCCGACCACCATCTACCCTTATGCATACATACAAAATGCTGCCAAAGAAGCAAACACTTCAAATGTAGTGATATTTATTAAAGGAAGGGAGGCAAGAATGCTGAGTGAACACAAACGTACAAACTAATGAGAACATCTCTGCCTGCTCTCTCCATGGGCCTTCATGAACAGATTTTAGTACCTGCCTGACTTTTGGGATGGTTCACCCTTGTTCACATCTCAAAGTACTTTTTCCTACACTGGTGTGCCTGCCATTTGCCCTAGAATATCTAGTACACTTATATGGTTTACCATTATTTGGCAATGCTTATCCATAGGAGATTCAGTGATGATTTGCAACCATACTGGTAGTCTTTTACTGTATATCTTAATGTTCTGTAACCCATATCCCTATTTTTGAAAAATACATATATTTTGTATTATTGTATATTGTATGGTATTTTTAACAAATAATGGGATGATTCATATATTTGAGTAAGTCCTGCATTATTTATACAGCATTGTGAAAATGCTTCGACACAGACAGATACCGACTCACAAGTCCTGAAAGCACGCACTTTTAATTTCTTCTTTAAATCACTATATAAATCACTACAACTGCTCACAGTTCTTTCCTTTTGTCTCTCTTCTTTTTCTCTATTCTTCTGCCACCTCCACTCCTCTCCTTGCAAGCTCTGTCCTCCACCTCCCGACTCCAGCTCCCAGAATGGAGTGAGGCGGTCCCTTTTATGTTGCACCAGGATGGGCTCCAGGTGCTCCTTGACGATCTTCCTGCAGCACTTCCTGGTGTGGCAGAAGTGCTGCAGTCCATGGCTCTGGAATTGTCCATGTGCCCCCTGGCGGTGGCCACGAGCCCCAACTGGGTTGTGCTTCCAAACTCCAATCCCGTGGCCCCAATCCCATCCAGGGGGGCTGCCCTTTCGTGTCCCAGGGGAGGTATTGCCTCTCTCCTGGTCCTTCCATCCTCCAGGCGTCCCGGCTGGGCAACAGCCCCACCTTCTGCCACAGCATATATACAGTATTCTTTGTCTCTCTCTAATTTGCACTGCCAACTGAAGACTTGAGTATTTTTTTCTGTGCAACCCTGGACTCAAAACGTGACAAGTGGTACCAGAATTGGGGTTGCACAGAATGGATCAATAGCAAATGTTTCCCTCGGCAGGTTTTTTGAAGCGCAAATTCTTCTTTGAATTCTGAGTTTGGAAAATTACTCTGAATCTTCCTATAAGAACTCAAGCCCTGGACTATATTAACCTCATTAAGAACTGCTTCCAGGTTGAACCTAATGGCGAGTTACCGCAAAATCTGCTATGGATGAGATGATGAATGAAATAAGTGAAGAGTTCCATAAACAGATGCTTAGAATCAATGTGCAGATTTAGTAAGAAGACAGGAAGATGTACAGGCCATTTGTAGGGACAAAGGCTATCATAGATTGACACCTGCTCCCAAACTTGCAACTTGTCCTCATTCAGCATCTACTGAAGGGAACTATGATTGATGCAGGTTCATCCCAGAGTCTCAGAATTCTGCTCAGATTAATCAGAATACTGGTGCTCCACTGGTTAGCGTGAGAAAGAACCAAGCCAGCAGTCTAGCAAGAGGAAATCGCCCGGGCATTCCTACGGCTTGGAAAGGATGCACTTGCTTCCTTTTTGCTCAACTAGTCCACATTGCTTGAGACTGCAGAGTTTTCCCAGTATAATGTTTGACATGGCAGACATGTCTTACACAATCCAGACTCTGCCAAGGATTTTATCCAGCTTACAGACACCAGCAGTAACACTCTTTTATGTGTCTGAACTGTAAGTTGTTACCTAGGGAACGTGATTATTCAACGATTAAAAAGAAATGTCTCGCAATAAAGTGGACGTCAAAGTGCTCCACTATTACTTTTTTAGGTCAGAAATTTATTTTGGTCAATCATACACCACACAAATTCTAGACTCACTAGATGGTTCATTCAGTTGCAAACATTTAATTTCTCAGTTCGTCACCATCTTGGGACTAAACATATTAATGTGGTCTTCCTCTCTCGTCTTTCCGTGCCTACTTTTGAGTGTTGCTTCGTTTACAAAGAAGTGAACGAAACTGAAGAGAACAAGTTACTTGATTGTTCTTCTACTTTCCATGCTGCTTTTTTATTCTTCAACTTTTTTAACTTTTAAAAGCCTTTGCTTCTTAAGTTCTGATTATAATGCAGAAAGAACGATACTTGCTGAATTGATGTAAATGTGAATTTAAGGATCAGTTAACTGGTGACTGTAAACTGGCAGAGTGAGTGTACACCTTGATGGACAGGTGACTAATGCTGCCAAGATAAGCTAAGGCCCCTACCCTTAAACTAAATGAAGCAAGTTGGATAACAGACTGATGAATGGAATCGATTATTCACTCTTCTGACTAAGGACTGATAATAAACATGATGTTTAATTCTCTTTGGGCCTGTTGCATCAAAAGTAAACTCTGTGGTGTTACAGGTTATAATCGAGGATAGACTCTGGCAGATTGACAGCTATTCTGCAATGCATCATATGCCCACTTTTAATACTATAATGTGAATGGCAAAAATCCTCATAAAATTTCTCTAGCCTGCATTAATTTTCTTCCTTGGGAATGATTATAAAAATGCAAAACTGGAGAAAAGAATATACTTTGCATAAGTAATATGTGAGTTCTTTTTAGCATGCAAGTTATTGCTACCTATTTCCTAGTTAATATATCGTGCTTAAAGCAGGCTTAACAATACCATTGAAACCAAAAACACAAGCTGCCACCATTACAAAGGGGATGAAGACAGCAGACGTTTGAATGCCTTTTCTCCATTTCCACCTTCAATGGCTATTACTCAGCAACATCATTTTGCACTTTTGAGTTTTCCATCTTTCTTTGTATGAAGCTGCTCCTGCGACAAAAAGAGTCCAGCTATTAGGAGTAATAAGTAGTTTACAAGTGGCTAAGAGCAAAGAGTCCCCAGAAACTGTTCCTGAGGGAGTATTTTTGAAGCTATCAGCAAATAAATTTTCCAGCTAATCTCACAGTTTTCAAAGCATGCTATTATGTGTTGCTACCTGGAAATGTCAAACGAAAGAAAAGAGGAGACAGTTTAAAATGGGTTACAAGAATACACCATATAGTCAGTGAAATTTTCTGGGTCTTGCTGGAAACTAACTGACAATCATCAAGTTTGTCACTGCTGTACAGTATATGAAAATTGGGCTTGAATGGCAGCACAGTACAATTTCTGGGGTGTTGTCAGAGATCAGAAGTAGCAGGAACATTAAAGAATAAACCAAATCAAACAGTACAAAGAAATCCTGAATACAAAATAAAGCAATACAGTCATATCGCCTTTATCCCTTAAGAGGAGCAAATTCGCAGTCTTGTAAGACAGCCATATTTAATGTTCACAGGATGAATAAAGCTCTATATTTTATTTCTAAAAAGGAAAGCATTTAAAGTTCAGAGACAGATGTTAGTCTCACAATAAATAAGCTCAAAGACTTTGTTTTGCATGCTTGAGGAAATGAAAACATACTATAGATCATTTCAGAATTTTCAGTCTTTTTTTTCTATTTTCCACATACATATATAATCATTACATTGAGTGTCCGTGATCATGCAAATTGTGTAACACACTGTGAAACATGCAGTTCAAACATTTGGCAAATTTTTTCTCTGTTTTCAAATGATAGAAAAAAAAAAGGTAAGAAAAGCTACTTTAGACAGTTTGGGAGATATTTTACAGATTTTCCTTATGTTTCTTTGTGTAATGTTGGTCTCATTTTTATTTTCTGATAATTAGATGTTTGCATAGGTGGCAAATTTCTGTTATATGTTGTACATTTAACCCTTAAGCGGTTTGTTCCTTCATTTTCTGAAGGTGCTTTTTACATTTTAAGTTTGCAAACAGCCACATTTTATCCGAGCAGCAGTGCGTGCCTTCTAGAACTGCCTATCCATTCTTAAATCACATGAAAACATCAATGTATTGAACATGAATTCACCTATTGGTCCACGCATTTGAGAAAATGTTTCCTATACAGGGTGTTCCAGATCTAATTATGAAAAGGCGAATACATCGCACCCGCTGTTTGACTACCATCTCCCCGCCATTTTGGAATGCAACAAGTCTATCAGCAACAAAAATAATTTTTTTGTGAATTCTCTATGTAATAAACTTAATAAGTTATAGCGTAATGAAAATTGCACAATCAGATCTGGACCACCCTATATAGGACTACATATGGTCAATGAGACAATCACGAATAAAGACAATGTGAATATCATATCAAAAAAGACAGATGGGAAATTTGGTTTACTCTCAGTGAATGCCTGGTTGTAAAAATAATGTTACAAATACATAGTGTAAATTTGTACTTTCTGGATATTCATAATGCATGTGGGTACAAACCTTTGTTTCTAACTTTTGAAGATTAATGAGCTAAAATGAGGCTTGAGGTAAAACAGCTAAGTCAGAAGTTTTCTTTCTTTTTAACTTTCTTATTTGTTCAGGCTAACGTGTATGTGTATAATTATTTATTTATTTACCTACTTATTTACGTATTTATTTATTCCAAGAGTTTCTGTAAAAACCCAAATTTCTCCCTGTGTACAAATAAAGTTCTATCTATCTATCTATCTATCTAAAATATTCAAAATACTGGGGTACCACCATAGTTTTAATTAGAGCAAACACATATTTTTTTTTGATAATTTTTAAAGTATGCAGGTACAGTCCTGAGATTTTCTTTAATGACAGATTTTATTTTGAGGGCTGTGTAATGCAAAAGGCAGTGAATCCACAAAAAGCTGTAGCATGCTAAACCTTTTAGTTTTATTCTCCGACACAACTCCATTAAATAAAATCTGTGTTCAAAAAGAAATTGGTCTCTTTTTTGCCTTAACCTTGCAGTATATGTATAATCCATCAATAAAATGTGTTTCATAAACCATAATATCACATATAGATCTACAGGAGTGTGATACAAGAATCACTACAACAAATGAGCCTCCTGGATATTTTCATGTGTAAAATTAACATATTTCATGTCTTCATTCTTCAGTTCTTAATCCTACTTTTGGCTGCAGGATTGAAGGGTGCCGGTGTTCCAAAGAACACACAGTGACAGCTCCCTACAACTTTGATGAAATAAAATCCCTTTGAAGTTGATGAGGTCCAAACTACATAACTCACAGTTCTGACCTCACTGCCCCTCACAAAATTGCACCAGTATTATAGGCTGGCAGTGACAGACTTTTATCAAAAATTTTAAGGGAACACTTAATCATCATAGTTTAACACCAAGTCAGTTAAGCTTCAGGGATATCAGTCTGTCCAGTTAGGAAGCATAAGTGATTGTGAACCAACGTTACCTGTTTAGGTGCAAATGAAAGTGACAACGGGTGCACTGGAGAGGCAACAGCAAGACAACCCTCAAAAAGGGAATGGTTTTGCAGGTGGTAGCCACTCACAATTTCTCTCTCCTTATCCTTCCTGACTGATTCTTCTCTAATTTGGCACTACTAGTAGCATGAGGCAGTACCTGCAACTGATTCAGTTTGCACAAGTAGTCCAGATCCTCCAGGATGGCACATCCATAAGTGCTGTCAAAAGAAGGTTTGCTGTGTCTCCCAGTACAGTCTCAAGAGCATGAAAAAGATACAAGGAGACAGGCCGTTACACAAGGAGAGCTAGACAGGGCCACAGAAGAGCACCAACTCTAATGCCTTACAAAATGACCTGTCCAAGACATACTCCATCCAGCCCATCACTGTGCAGTTCAATTGGCATTCACCAGAAAATACAACAATTGGCAGCTCCACCATTGGCGCATAGTTCTCTTCACAGATGAGAGCATGTTCACACTGAGCAAATGTGACAGACACAAAAGAGTCTGGAGACACCATGGTGAATGGTATGCAGCCAGCAACATCATCCAGCAAGACTGTTTTGGCAGTGGATCAGTGATGGTCGGGGAAAGCATATCCTTGTAGGGTCGCACAGACCTCCATGTGCTAGGCAATGGTACCCTGACTGCTCTTAGGTACTGAGATTAAATCCGCAGAGCCATTGACAGACCTTACATTGGTGCAGTGGACCCTGGGTTCCTCCTGGTGGAGGACAATGCCCTGCCTTATGTGGTAAGAGTGTGTAGGTAGTTACTAGATGACAAAGGCATTGAGGTTATTGACTGGCCCTCATGTTCCCTAGACCTGAATCTTTATTGGTGCATCCGATGCCTCCAAGTAGCACCACAGACTGTCCAGGCGTTCAATGATACCCTGATCCAGCTCTGAGAGGAGATCTCCCAGGACAATATCCACCGTCTCATCCGGAGCATGCGCAGACATTAATGGGTGTGCATACTGGAATGTGGGGGCCATATACACTACTGAGTCACATTATGAGTTGCCGTGATGAAATTCACACAAGTGGGATCAGCCTGTGATTTCAATTTTTGAGTTTGATTTTCGGTGTGACGATGAATCCAGCCCTCAGTTTGTTGGTGATTTTGGTTTCCATTGACCATTGTTACATCATTTTGTTCTCAACGAATTACACAGTATTACTCAGTAAAGATTTTCCACTTGATTATTTTCTATATCAAGATCCGATGTGTGATTTAAGTGTTTACTTATTTTTTTGAACGGTGAACAGAACTATGTTTAGTAGGTGTTTAATATAAATATAATCAGATCATGCAAAATCTTTGTCTCGCTTAGATAGATAACATCTAATTTAGAATAAATAAACGTGCTTTAAAAATGCAAGACAATTTGTTTCCATGCACTGGAACAGAAGAATAAATTTATGACAGCAAACGTTACAACCATATACTTTCCTGATATCTGGGTAAAATATGTCACTCTCCCTTTTACTAGTGACCATTAATTTAATGATTTTTTTTTAGCATTTTATTGATTTTATTAAAATCAAATAACATTCCATAAAAGCAAGTCAAGTTTAACAAAACTAGGTTCAAAACAAATCAACCCCCACCCATGAGAAAGACAGGTAGGCCAGCAGAGTAAAACATTAAACTAGTAAAAATAAGTAAATAGATAAATTAATAAAAGGATAAAAATAAATAGAATAAAAAAGAGGGGAGAGAATTGGCTTCTTCAATTTAAATGCTTAGTCTAAAAAGCTATTTATTAGATCCTGCTAGGTTTTGAAAAAGATTTGTACAGATCCTCTAAATGAGAATTATATTTTTTACAATTTCTAATAATATAAAACATCAGTTAACCACTGACTTAAAAGAGGAGAGTTAGGATTCTTCCAGTTGAGCAAGATAAGTCTACGTGCCAGTAGTGAAGTAAAGGCAATCACAGTTTGTTTGTCCTTCTCCACTTTAAGCCCATCTGGGAGTACACCAAACACAGCTGTTAGTTGATTAGGAGGGATTGTGACACCCAGGCTGTCTGAAAAGTATTTAAAAATTTTGGTCCAGAATGATGTTAATTGGTGCACACCCAAAACATGTAACCCAGTGAGGCTGGAACTTGATTGCAATGATCACAGGTTCGATCTTGCACTGGAAACATTTTGGACAATTTTAAATGAGACAGATGTGCTCGAAATATAATTTTAAATTGAACAGTTATTTGCTTTGAGCATATGGAGCTTGAGTGTATTATGTGCATTGCTACCTTCCACTCCTTTTCTTAGATGTTGAGTGAGAGATACTTTTCCCATTGTATTCTGGTATGTTTGAAAGGGAGGGACTGTAAAATAATTTTATATATTACAGAAATTACAGAAGAGTCCTCAAGACTGATCAATATTTTTTCCAGAATAGAGGAAGGTGGGAGGTGAGGAAAACTGGGTAGGTTTTGTTTAACAAAGTTTCGAATTTGAAGGTAGTGAAAGAAATGTGTTGCTGGAAAGTTAAATTTGGAGTGTAATTGTCCGTAGGATGTGAAGATATTGTCTATGTACGGATCTCTAAGTGATTTAATTCAGTATGTTTTCCAGACATTAAAATCTGTGCATGTTTGAGAGGGTAGAGGGGAGGTGCAGCGGTGCCACAGATAAAAGCTTCTCTATCTTAAAATACTTCCTACATTGGTTCTATTCACTCTGAGTAAGTGAAGCACAATCTGTGATGATAAAAGGGAAGGTGTCCAATCTATTATTGTGTGCTTGAGAATTCACTGGAAGGAGCACACTTTTATTCAAATCAATTCTGAGACCAGAAATCTTCTGAAATTCTGTTAGTGCTGTTAGGACTGCAGGCACAGTATTTTGTGGATCTAATATGTACAGTACCATATCATCTGTATATAGAGAAGTCCTTTTCCGATCTTTATCTCATAAGCATTTCAACAGTGAACTACCAGTGGCTCAATGGCAATTGCAAAAAGCAGTGTTGACAAGGGACATCCTTCTCTAGTACCACGTTCTAGTTTGAAATAGTCTGAATTAATGTTGTTAATACAAACTGAAGTTTCTAGACTGCTATAAAGTAGTCTGATTCATGCACAAATGTTCGGGCCAAAGCCAAATTTCTCCTATGTAGTGAAAAGGTAGTTCCATTCAACCATATCAAATGCTTTTTCTACATTCAACAATAATATCTCCGGGTTGTTAGACTTTGTGGGTGAATATATTATTTTAAACAGGCATTGAAGATTGGAAGCTAAGTGTCTTCCTTTAATAAATCCAGTTTCATCTTATGATATTACCGAAGGAAGCACTTTCTCAATCCTTCTAGCTAGAACTTTGGAGAGTATCTTAACATCATTGTTCAGAAGTGAAATTGGTCTGTATGATGCACATTGTAATAAGTCCTTATTTTGCTTAGGAAAGATGGTAATTAATGTTTGGCGAAAAGTTTGAAGTAGAATTTTATTGTCTCCAGCTACTGTAAATTTTGCTAATAAAAGGGGAGTCAACTTAATTGAATTTTGTTTATAAAATCTGGCAGGGTAGCCATCAGGTCCTACTGCTTTTCAACTCTGAAGTGACTTCATAGCATCTAGTAATTCTGAGAGTGCCAGAGGTTTATCCAATTCCTCTGCACTAAGAGTATCTAGTTGTGGTATCTGTAATGCATCCATAAAACATCTTAGGTTGTGCCTTGTCTTCTTTAATCAGAGTACAAAATAAGGACTTATAGTAGCCTCTAAATGTGTGCATTATATTTTTATGGTCAATGATTTTGTCTCCGTCTGTGTTGGTAATTGCTAGGATTGAATTGCAAACTTCCTGCTTGTGGATTTGTTGAGCTAAAATCTTATTAGCTTTGTCTCCATGTTCATAGTAATGATGTCTTGATTTAAAAATGAGTTATTCAGTTTATTTAGTTGTCAAGAGGTTGAGTTCTGAATATAGAGCCTGTCTTTTCCTATGAAGTTCCTCATTTGGACACCTGGCATGTCCTTGATCTATTCTGGTAATTTCACTGATTATCTCTGATACCTTCTTGGTTTCCATTTTACTTGGGAAAGAAGAAATGAGATAATCTGTCCTCTTAAGAAAGCCTTCAGGGTTTCCCAGAGTATTCTTGCAGAAATCTCTAAGGATGTATTTGTCTCTAATTAATTTAATTAATTAGTAAAACTTTAATGCCTGGCAATATAAATGTTACAAATTTGTTTTCGCATTAAAGTAATACTGTAGATTTAAAAACAGTCACATAAAAGTGTAAAGTATAAAATACATGACATTGTCAATATGTGACATCAGCAAATTACAATATAGTGCACACTACACAGTAAATGTATAAAACAATATAAATGTTTAGAATTACAGGTTTTTAAAATTAAATACAATTTACAGGTGGAGATGTATGTGAGACAGATGGGAGTCAAACGGTTTGACTGACCACGTTGAGTGCCATTGAAAGGAAACGATTGCCATGCAAAGCAGTTCTTACTTCACATGACCAGAATGGTTTTCTAGGTGGTGCATATGAAATCATATTTTCCCATAGGACTGTAGAGTCACACCAATCTCTAAATGATTAAACTCTATTTGTTGCAACTCTACAATGATCCTTTGGCTTGAAAATATTCCCAACTATTCATTACTGTATAAAAATCATAGACACTTTACAAAAATATTTCTCTTAGATGGTTATTTTATGTCTCCTGGATTTGTGCATCAATTGAAACAAGCTTACTTTACAGTTCTAAACAAAAAGTTCAAAAAGTGAGGCAATACAATAAAATATTTAAATTACCTTAAAGAAAGAAAGTAACATAGTAATAGACCACTTTCCAATTTAAACAAGTGAGATCTTTGTAAGCAAATAGCCCAGTGCAATGATTAAGCAGATATAACAAGTAGGCGCTTAGGATCAATAACATGACGTTTAGGTTGAACCCAAGTGATTAACTGAAACAGAAAGAGCTGTGTGGAGGGAATAAACCTTGGCAAGGGACAGCCATACTTAAAAGGTGAGGTTGCAGTTTAACCTACAAATCTTACACCATGGAAAAAGTGAACATACAGTAGCGACAAGACACACAGTGGTCATCTTGCATCCTCAAGGTATCTCCCAAAGAGAAATTTCCTGGCATACAAATGTTTTCAGATGTGCCAAGAAACAGAGTACAGCAAATGAGAAATACATCAAGCTCACTCTCCTTCGAAATTGGAAGATGTACAACTTTATTATAATCTCAACACTGGCAGAAACCACTGGGGCCCTGGTACAACCACCCACAACGTAAAAACCATTCCTGCAAGGTGGAAATAAAGCCAAATGACTTGCCTACACATAAAAACACAAGGACTGAGGTGTACAGAAAAAGAGCAGCACAAGCTCTGGACGGATAAGTTAAAATCTGAAAATCTTCACTCATACAGAAGGGACTTTATTCACTGAAGGACTGGGGAAAAGTACATGAATGAATGTCGGCAAGCAACAGTGAAGCAACATGGTGATGATTCCCAATAGTTTTGTGGCTGCATTTCCTCCAGTTGAGTTGGTAATTTGATCAGAATTGATGTGGCCTTCATTGCTGAGAAGTATAAGCAGATTTTCATCCATCATGCAATAAAATCATACAGATATCTGATTGGTTCCAACTTCATTCTGCAGCATGATAATTACCCCAAATTCACTGCCAAACCCATTTGCAGTGAAAAGAATAACAGGGAATCCTGCAACAGGCGGTATGGTCTCCCATGATCTCAAAATCTAGCCTGTCTGGAATTACTTGCAGAGACAGAAGTAAGACTGCCACAGTCTGCATTAAAATTGTATTTATTATTTTTTCACTAGTGATTTTTCATGGGATTAAAAATATATTGACTCATTGATATGGAGATGAAAATCCCTACAGTAAAATACACTACGGATTAGTCAATCAGTTTTCAACACTTTCAGTTTGCCAGTCAGATTTATGTGGAAAACAAGACCCACACCTATCAGCTGTGCTCTCAAGACGCAACACACATGAGCTTATTGGGCACACAAACCTCTGGATATGTAGATGTAATTAAATAATAAACAAAGATTTTGTCAATAGAAATATGGAGTTAAATCAATAGGAATGTTCTGTGTTGTATAGAAGGGGCTTCAAAGACTTCCTCTCTTTGCCTTCAGTGCAGTTTGCATACTCCATCTGTTTTTTTGAAGGTACTATTGTTTTCCACTACTTTTTAAAAATATACTGTAAGAGTAATTATTTAACCCAATGATCAGCCAGTTTTTAAATAATTTATTTCACCTTGTTCCTGATTCCCAGAAGGTCATTCTTATGATTTAAGGTTTTTTGACTTACGCAGATTTTGCTTCTAGGCTTCATTTTAGTTTATCTTATTTTTACTATATTTTCAACATCATCACACCACCACCATTGTGTACTGTTTTCTAGTATGGGTACTGTGGAGTGGAGGGCAGGTTTAAGAAGCATTCAGGCATAAGTGGAGAAAGGGAATAATGGAAGACCACTGCACAAATGAATAAAAGGGAGAAAATTGAGATGATGGGCTCCACCCTTCAGTGAGGCACAGAACAATTCAAGACACACCGCCTGGGGATGGAACATGAGATTTACATTCGAGTTTGTTGTTTTTCCAAGTAATTGCATGTGCACCCCAAAGTCTGGTGACAAACATAAAGTACTGGGGCATTTGTAGTCTTATTACTAAATATCAGTCCTATGTCTTCTTGATTTAAGACACATTATAACATTCTCACATCCTCTTTATCCATTCATAAGCACTAGTGGGGGTAGTGCCAATCTCAGCAGCAGTGGGCGCAAAGCAAGGAAACGGCCATGGACATGGCCCCAGTCCACTGCAAGGACCACACACAGACACACACACACACAAACAGGCCCTTTTGGAATCACCAGTTCTCCTAACCTGCCTTTGGATACATGAGAGGGGACACTTACACAGTCATCGAATGAACCTGCACTCTCCATGTGAACAACATACTGTACCAGATGTGGGAGGTGCTGGATCAGTTAGGCAGTAGCACCGATATAGTCAGGATTCAGAATATACACATTAAGAACGCAAGATGGCAGCATTCATGGCAGCACTTGTATTTTGAAATGACCAATCACACCAAGATTAATAATTATACAATATTTTAGTAAGTATAACTATAGTAAAATGAGTTTATTAAAAGAGAAGAAAGTGAAATGATATGGGCATTAATAAATGCACTGCTACAGAAGCAACAATTTATAGTAAGAAAAGCCAGCATAGTAAAGTCCCATATGGAAAGGCTGATATTTGTTACTTTATTTTTCTCTGTAACACTTTAGTATAGGCTCTAGAAAAAAAACGAGATTGGTCTCCCCTAGACTTTCTTGTGTACTCAGATATGGGGATGGATATTTGAGAAGTAAACCGCAAGGCAATGGTTATATTTTTATATTATGTACATTGAAGAACCATCAACAACAGATCAAATCAATTTAATGATATATTGAGCAATTATCATAAAAGTAAAGCTGAATAAATCAGACTGTGCAGCTGCATGAATAAAAGGTAAAGTACCATTTCCAGTTCCAGAAATAGCCCAAAAGTTGATAGAAATCTACGTTTGGTACCTAATACTTGTATGCAAAGTTTGGTTGACCTAAGTGAAAGCGTACTCATGTTATCGTGTTTACATACGCACACACACACAGATAGACAGACATAATTCCAAAAATGGTATTTTCAGACTGAGGGAGGACTAAAACATCGAGATTCATCAAAATCTCAAAATTGAATTTTTGAAAGAATGCAATACTTCCCTGTACTTTGTATACAAGAAAGTCAGGGAGGTCTAAAACGTCGAGATTTATCAAAATCTCGACATCAAATTTGTTGACGATTACAATACTTTCCCTATACTTCGAGAAAGTAAAGAAGGCTTTGTTAAGGTTTTGTTTCATAAGAGTAACTTAGGAATAGATGCAGTTTTGCAGTACCTAAACAAAAGTTTTACCTACTACTCTTTTGTCTTTATTAAGTGCCTTTATTATTTGTTGTTTTTGGTAACAATGTGGTTTTTTTATTTCTAGGCAAATCCAAGCTATGGCAGTATGATTATATGAATAAATTCTGTTTAGTAAGCAGTATTTAAAAGCTAAACAGATTAGCATATGGAATAAACGTGCAGGTTTTTCATTATAATATCCAAAAGTGTACTTAACAAGCTTTAGCCAAAAGATATAATGAACACTGAGTATTATTCATATATATACAGTATATTTATTTATAGATATGTGGATATATTTATATACACACACATACTAGACTCTTAAGGAGTATCACTATTACTCATAATACTGCAACTTTACTCTAGTGAAGGAAATAGAAAGCTGAGTGGGGACACTCTAATTTGCTTTCTCCTTTTTTAATTAAATGTCAAAAAGAAAGCATGAAGAAACACTCATACATGTGCAAATGCAAAAAACCACAACACATTTTCTCAAGCAATACCACAAGTTATTCTAGCTGAACTTGGCATAAGGTAGAAACAAACTCTAGATTGGACATTATTCTACTGTGAGACACATTGTACTTGCTCCCAGTTTCATAGATAATGTAACCTAATACATACCTCAACAGATGTGGTGGGAAAGACACACAGAATGCCCAAAGGTATAATGGGAACATGAAAATGCCACATACACATCAATTGGGTCAAGAAGCTGAATTCAAGCCTTGAAGCTGTTAGGTGGTACGAGGTGTGGCAGAAAAGTAATGAGACTGGCAACACTGCAAGCAATCTGGCAACGCTGCGCTGTTGTCCTTGAGAGAGCACGTGTATCAGTACCCTCCCATAGCTCAGTGCGAGTTTCAACTCCTTCTGTTAACTACGTGATTTTTGTGACTGCTATTAGCGAAGTTGTGTTTTTGGTTGTGCGTCACGTAAAATGGAACAGCGGAATTTGGAGCAACGTTGTGCCATTAAATTTTGTGTTAAGCTTGGAGAATCGGCAAGTGTGACGTTTGAAAAGTTAAAACAGGCCTATGGGGAACATTCGTTATCCCGAGCTCAAGTTTTTCGCTGGCACAAATCATTTTTTGAAGGCAGAAAACACGTTGAAGATGAACACCGTTCAGGGAGGCCTTCAACTTCAAAAACCAATGAAAACATCGAACGTGTGAACACTCTTGTGAGATCAGACCATCGTTTAACATTAAGAATGTTGAGTGAACAATTAAATTTGAACAGATTTACCGTTCATCAAATTTTGACTGAACATTTGCACATGCAAAAGGTCTGTGCCAAAATGGTGCTGAAAAACCTCACAATTGAGCAGAAGGACAATCGAAAAAACAAGTGTCTTGATCTTCTTGACAGAATCACTAATGAGCAAGATTTCTTTAGTCGTGTGATCACAGGTGATGAATCATGGATTTTTGAATACGATCCTGAGACCAAGAGGCAAAGTCAGGAGTGGCACACTACAAACTCTCCTCGACCAAAGAAAGCTCGATTGAGCAAATCGAAGATCAAATCAATGCTGATTTGTTTTTTTGACAAAAGGGGAATCGTCCACAAAGAATTTGTTCCTCCAGGACAAACTGTCAACCAAGTTTTTTATAAAGACGTCCTTGAAAGGCTCAGAAAAAGGGTCATTCACGTGAGACCAGACATTGCAGACAAATGGATGCTCCATCATGACAACGCCCCATGTGACACTGCCCTCTCCATAACAGAATGTTTGACCTCAAAAGGCATTCCTGTGGTTCCCCAGCCCCCTTATTCACCTGACCTCAGTCCGTGTGACTTTTTTCTTTTTCCTAAACTGAAAAATGTCCTCAAAGGACGTCATTTCGGGACTTTAGAAAACATCCAAAAGAGTGTAACGGACATGCTGAAGACCATACCGGTTGAAGACTTCCAGCGCTGCTACCAACAGTGGGAACAACGTCTCCATCGGTGTGTAGCTGCCCAAGGGAACTACTTTGAAGGGGATAACATTGATGTTTGAAAAAAATAAAAACTTTGGTAAATAAAAAATCAGTCTCATTATTTTCTCATTACACACCTCGTATGTAGGATTTACTACCAGGTCATCCTGAATATTGGAAAGTGAATATTCTATATGTACTTAACGATATTAAAGTTACATCAAATAAAAGATTGTACTGTACATGTTCAAAACTATCTTGTGGATTTTTTTTTATTTTCCTGTCCTAATGAGATATTAATTATTTAATTGTCAATACAGAGTGTAAGAAGAATGAGTTGGAGACATCATAAAGATTTGGGGCAGCCACCCGTATAATTGAATCGGCTGCAAAACTTGGTATTAAGTAGAATGATGTGCTTAGTTCAGAGTCCAGAACAGAACTGCCTGTACTGAGGCAAGATGGCAGTTTCAAAGGCCTGGAAGGGAAATGACATCATATGTGCAGGAACTGGGAGTGGCGTCATCGTGCCCGAAAGTGACGTCATCCTTGGGGCCGGCAGCAGGCGGGATTTCCCAGGAAAGGTCTGCAAGGGACTGAGAGAGATAGTCAGTACACTCCGCCACCCCCTGGCTTGGCGTAGAATTACTAGTGTTTAGGCCCTTTAGCTGTTTCCCATGCGCACGAGTGTGACAAGAGAAACAGGAAACCAGGAAAACCATAAGCATGGGTACAATCAGGAGCAACACTCATACCAAGTAAATTGGGATTCATCAATTAACCTAACTCAAAGTGCTATCTATCTATCTATCTATCTATCTCTTTGGAATATGGTGTGAAGCCAAAGTACTGGGAGAAAGCACAAGCACAAACAGGCACAATGTGAAAACAGCATTTGGGGTTGAGACTGTAAAATGTTTACAAAGCTATGAATCTGGATATTAATTGTTACATCACGATGACGTCCTCCTGCAATTAATGACATAACATCACATTCTCAGTCCAGTTAACTTCAGGGCTTTGGGGGATAGAGACTATCCTTGCATTAAAAATAAATTGTTTTAAGCCCTAATGAAAATAAAATCCTGTTTTGATTGATGCAAAAATAAATCTAACGTTTTGTCAAGTGTTTTTAAATTTATGCAAAAAGGTGCTATATATCTGTATTAATCACTTCATTTTTATAAATATTTGCCCAACTATTCCATGAAGAAGTCCAACCTTTATTGATAAGATGTAAATAGGATGTGATGGCCTCAAGGGTGTTTCTATTCTTGTCCTCATTACTCTTTTCTCTAACACTTTCTTGTAATTTTCAACCTTAATCAGAGTATCCTTCAGCAAAAAGTAATACAGAATGTCATCAGTAAAAATGTCATCTTTCATTGTGAGAGCTTCATAAACAATGCAAGACTTTTTTTTAATCTAATACATACTCTGGAAGTTTCAAAAAATAAATGTCTTCCAAATTAGCTGATATTTGAATGTGATGTGAATTGTTTGTGTGTGCATATGCTTTCTTTAGTGCAAGGTAAGGACACATTTGTCTCCTTGAATTACTGTGAGTGAAACTTAACATTATTTTACTTGGGGTGCTTCAAACTGTCATTTGTTATTTTGTATGGAGTTCCACATTGCAACCTACAGGCATTTGGTGTGTTTAACAGTAAATCTTGTCACAGAGCCAAAAGGTGCCTTAACATAAATATGCAGAAATAAAGGGGGGATTTTCCATTTGTTTCTGAGCAATAATTCACGCTGAAAAAGTACATACATACACAATGTGTGTGTATAAATATATATATAATTATATAATGATATAATTAATGATTTATTGATCTTACATTTGGTTAAACCAATTCTCTTCATAATGTATTATCATTTTTTCATTTTGAAATTTTCCAACTTAGTTGACTTTTTTGTTTGTTTGTTTTTTTTTTTTAGTCTCATTAAGTCACTTGAAAAGGGACAAATACGATTGGATTGGACCAGGGACTAAGACTTTCCTCAATCACTCCTGGTTCCAGCATTTGGCTGACCTCAAGTTCCACTTTTCCGCACTTTGCTTCCAGGAGTCTATACAGGCATTCTCGGACAACTGCTCCCAGGTCAGTGATTATGTCATGCTCAATCACAGAGGCTCTACTGGATTTTTCATTAACCATATCCAGAACAGTCAGGATGGTTGCTTCGAATTGCCGTCACTGTTTTTGTGTCAAATTAGAACAGAAAATAGGGTTGTTTTTGAGAGCAAATTAGGAATGTGGTTGACCGAAGTAGGATTCAGCGTCGTCCAATTACTTCCACAGTTTCAACAGATTTATGTTTGGTTTATATTCGGTTGTTTAACCAAATAGTCAACTGGCCCTTTTCACTCCTTAATTTCATAGGGCTCTCGCCAATAAGTAAAGTAGTTTGTAGTGGGAAGAAGGTATCAGGCTCATTACACAATCTCCAGAAGCAAATTCTTAAAGCGTCATGCCCCAGTTATAAATTCGGGACTATGCTGATTGCGCATGCATATTTGCTTTCAATATAGGTCTAATTGAGTGATATATTCTACAAATATTTGTGGAAGGGAGTGTCTCACTTTCCCATCGCTCTTTTAGTATATGCAATAAACACCTGGGTTGACACCCATATAATAATTCAAAAGGTAAAAAACCCATAGAGGCCTGTGGGACTTCCCTGTGTGCAAACAGCACAAAGGGTGGTAACTGATCTCAGTTTCTACCTTCCTCGCTTACCACCTTACAATTAGTTTTGTATCATCCTCATACACTGATGTCTTAAGGTGCTTGATTTTGAGTAATCTGGCAAAATCCCTGAATGTCTCCGAGGTAAAAGGCATCACTTGGTCTGTTAAGATCGCCTTAGGGTCTTTTTCCATGCCAAGACCCCTGCCACTTCCCATGTGGTGTTTTTGAAATTGGCTTGTCTCAGTGGGATAGCCTCTGCTTATCGTGTGGCATAGTCCATGAGGACTAGAATGTATTTATGACCCTGGGCTAAGGGTTCAAGGGGACCTACTATGTCCACCCTGATCCACTCAAAACGGATGTCTATTAAAGTATAGGAATGACAGGAGCAAGGTCCTTCCTAGGAATCTGTTGACATTCTGGACAAGAAAAGCAAAAGAGACAGACCCTCTCATCGATTTCTGGCCAATAAAAGTGAAGCTTTATTCTTTAGAGTGTCTTATCAGTGTCAAGATGGCCACCCAGGAGCTGGGCACGTGCTAGCTCACAGACCTGACGTCGGTAAGGCATGGGTAGTAGCAGCACGTGACCTTACCTCACCCTTATGTACTGACACTATACAATAAATCATTTTCAAGCACAAAGTGGGTTCCTGATAGCATGGGATGGGCAGTACTGCGTCAATTGAGTAGAACTACTGCATTATTGGCAAACTCCATTGAGTCATCATTCCACTGCTCTCTTTTAATGAGAAAGAAATACAGATAAACTGTAAGGGCTCCATGGTGATCCCCGTATAATTGGCAGTCTGTTAAATTAAATACAAAATCAGAATAAATTAGTCATAAAGACATGAGATATTCTTCATCTGCCCAAGATAGTGTCAGAGCCATTTTTTACTAGGGAGGATTTCTCTAAACAAATTGTGAGGATCCTGTTGTGCTTTCAAGACAAAAGAGGCACAACTCATAAATGTTTTGGCAGTGCAACTGTAACAATCAACTGTCACTTGAATGAGTTGACCTGATTTAATTGCATTTTAATCCAGTGCCATGTACATCTACAATAAAAACAGGGAATCTTCTCATTTATCCACAGTTTGTTCGGAATGTGGCTACACTTGTCAGCCCAACCAGTCATTCTCTGGTAGGCCTATCTACTTGTGAGTCGCATCCTGACTACGAATTACTACAAGATAGAATTCAACCTTGGATATGCCATCAAGCTTACACACATCCTATTATAAATCATTGTTTCAAAATAAAATTGATTTGATATTAAATCGATTTGTTTTCAATCCTATTTTTTGTAAAAATGGATCTATTTGTATGGAATGATTATAATAAAATTAAAAATAAATAAATAAATAAAAATAAAATAAAATGTATTTAGTTGAGTTTTTCAAAATTCCAACATCAAACAAGATGATAATCTACATTGTGATGTCATACAGTGATCAATTTGGTCTGCCATATAGAATAATATAAAAAAAAATCATAGATAAAAATTGCATTAAAATGTGCAGAACCAGCATAACAGCTTTCAAAACCACAAATTTTAACATGGAACAATTCCAGAACATGATGCAAACCACTGGCAAGTCTGATTTTCTTTGGTCTCCCACCATATGAGTGATGCTTAATTAGTCCCTCTTGAGCGCTACAAACAGATCACAAGGTTCAGAGATAAGATCTACAGAAAAAGTTAGAATCTTGGTTGATGATGAGCTGAGAGACTGATCAGGGTTGTCGAAGTTCAGAGAGCATTCACTTTTAGGACAAAGGTTAACTTCAGAATTTATTTTTGAATGGGTGTCTTTCTAACCATCAGCATGGTTTCACTGAATTTGTAGTTTTAACTAAGTCTATAGTTCAACAAAAATGTTTACCAGAAAATCTATCCAAACTATGCCCAATGTTATAAAATGAACAAGATTTATAATTTTATGTTTTATACGCCTATACAGTTCAATGTAGCATTTTAGTTTTTAATTTATAAAAAATCTGCAAAAAAATCTAAAATCCTGTTTTCACTTTGTCATTCTGGCATATTGAGTGTTGCTTGATGTAGGGAAAAATGAATTTACATGATTTTAGCACAAGGAAGCAACATAGAAAATGTTTTAAAAAAAAGTGAAGGGGTCTGAATACTTTCTGAATCTACTACATTTTGTCTAAAAAATCTTTGGAACAACACTAAATGTCTATGTCTGTTGTTATTGAATTTCAAATGCAAACTTAAACATTGTTCTGAGCTCAATGTAATTTCATTAAATAAACTGACAAATGTGAGATGTAAGACTCTTGATAAGATATTCTCATATAAACATGTAATTTGTAAAACTCTTAAAGGAAGCTAAGTGATTGTACTACTGCAGTGGAGTGATTTGACCAGCAAGGCCTAATCCATTCTATGCACAGAACACAATAGGTATTCCTAAAAATGCACAGTTGTTTTTTTTTTTTGGTTATTCTGCTGAAACTATAATCAACCCCATTATTACTTGTATAATGGTTTTCTGTCATTTATCTATTCTTTTACTTCTTGACTTGTTATTCAATTTTAGTTTTAACTTTAATTATGCACCTAATGATTTTACTCCCGGCAAATTCCAAAAGTGTTTTAGAACATGTAATTTTCAACACATTCCAAAGATGCTTACACCAAAGATGCTTACTGTCAAGGACAAGCCTTAAGACATGTTTAATTTTTTTTTTTTAGGCTTCAAAAAAAGGAGAAGAAAACAACATCTCTTTTATTTGTGTACACTGACTATTTACATTAAGTGCAAGTAAATATTTACTTAATAATTAAATCAAACGTGGTCATGTCTAATACAAAATATCTATGGTCAATCAATTCCATGCATCTGTGAAAATAATTTAATAAGAAATAAGCAGTGGCCCATTAAACCACATATCTGTCAGGATCTATTACCTCCAATCACGTCAGACAAATCTACACCTAATTTCACGGTGAACTGTGCGAGATGTTTAATATGGATCCAATTTAGAAATAGAAGATGAACTACAGATAGTAAAAAATATAAAAAAAAGTTTCAAAGTTTTTCCTAAACAAACATTTTTAGAAGGTCAGGTTTGGGCATTCTAATTTATTGTAATGTACAGTACAGGCCAAAAGTTTGGACACACCTCCTCATTCAATGTGTTTTCTTTATTTTCATGACTGAAGGCATCAAAACTATGAATGAACACACGTGGAGTTATGTACTTAACAAAAAAGGTGAAATAACTGAAAACATGTTTTATATTCTAGTTTCTTCAAAATAGCCACCCTTTGCTCTGATTACTGCTTTGCACACTCTTGGCATTCTCTCGATGAGCTTCAACAGGTAGTCACCTGAAATGGTTTTCACTTCACAGGTGTGCCTTATCAGGGTTATTTAGTGGAATTTCTTGCTTTATCAATGGGGTTGGGACCAGCAGTTGTGTTGTGCAGAAGTCAGGTTAGTTGGACGATCATTTATTTTTCAACAGGACAATGACCCCAAACACACCTCCAGGCTGTGTAAGGGCTATTTGACCAAGAAGGAGAGTGATGGAGTGCTGTAAATGGTCAAGAAAATAAAGAAAACACATTGAATGAGGAGGTGTGTCCAAACTTTTGGCCTGTACTGTATATAAAGTACAGCGAAACTGTCACTTTTATGTCTAACCAACATGCAAGTCATTACTGCCCAATGTCATGATCAGCAAGTATGACTTTCCCAAATGTGGATCTTACACATCTTACAGACACAATTTTAATTCTTCATTTCCCAAAATATGTTTATTTAAAATGACACTGATACAGAGGAAGTGTTCCCTCTGCATCAAATTAGATACACAGAATGAACAGTTAGGGTTTCAATGACTGCTGTTATAACAGGGAATCACCATCATGATAAGACCTTTAGGGAGTCAGAAGCTGAGAAAAAAGCATCATGAGAAATGAAAAAGGAAGGTGGATAAATAAACAAACCATTTGACCTAATTATTGGAGCAATTCTGTACTCTTAGGCCAGAGTGTTTTGGTTTTTGATATTTTTTGTTACCAAATTATTTATATACCAAACCCACAAAATGTCTAGCATCCTAAATATAATAGCCACATTTACTATTTTCCTGTTGGTAGGGTAGGTACCCTTAACCAAATTTGCATATTTCTTCCTTTTACACATCATTTTAGCTTTGCTTTAAATGACAATCTTAAAATTTGAAGGTGTGCAACACATGTACTTGAAAATAATCAATAACTATGGCCTTAGAACAGAAACCCGTATCAAGTTTTTGGACTTGCTTTCTTTGTGCTAGTCCATAATGTAAACTTTAACACAGCCCAATTTTGCAAGAAAACTGAGTCAGTCAGTAGATTTAGAGGTTCATTTAGTAAAGGCTATGTCACATGAGGCACCTATTCCAGCAATTATCAGTCATAGCCTTCATTTACATAATCTTAGTAAATCGCAGGCAGTTAGTAACGCGCTTCTGTAAATCAGATTGCTTGTGACATATGCAACGATGGACTCCTACTAGTCCTCAACTAACTCTGATAGGTTTGAACTTGTCTTTTATTATAGGAGTGGGATCTGTGTCCATGAGCGGTGACAACCAAAGAAGGCTCATCCAGAAGCACAAGGGGCAATGAGGAATAAGGAACACCTGTGTTTTGAACTTTACAAACAGAAGAGGGACTCGTCTTTCTGATGTCTCCTGTTTTAAGTACTAATACAGAATGTAAAATAGATAAAAGGGCAGAGACTTAAGTTCTGTAAGGTGGCACACTAATAGTTGTCACAAAAAGGGACATTAGGAGGTCGGCACCCAATTGGAAAATGTGACATGGGGGATGATTTCCATTTGTGTGACCAGTTATAAGATAAGTGACTGTGGTCAGCAAATCTGAAATACCTCATGAAAAGAAATCGTGTAATTTGACATCGAATTTAGTGAGAAATCAGGGCCTCACACAGATATGCTTACTTTATTTTCCTTGTTAACTCTCAGAGTCCAGTGCTTTATTGGTGTTATGAACTGTGATAGATAAATCAAAAATTCTTAAAGACATAATTTATCAAGATTTCTTTAGCAATGATACAAACGAGAAATAAGATTTATTCAAAATTCAGTAATACTAAAAGGTCAAGAGTTAATTTATTTTCCAGAAATAGAAAAACTCAAAGATGCTAACAAATAGAATCATGATCAGTATACCCTAATCCACACAGTGCTGTTTGCAATTTTCTTATGAGTCTTTCATTTCTTATTTACCAAAGTTCAAACACTAACCATCCATCCTCTTTATATAACACTAGCAGAATACCCGCGCTTCGCAGCGGAGAAGTAGTGTGTTAAAGAAGGTATGAAAAAGAAAAGGAAAAAATTAAAAAATAACGTAACATGATTGTTAATGTAATTGTTTTGTCATTGATATGAGTGTTGTTCCCATATCTATATCTATATCTATATACATCTATATATATATATCTATATATATATATACTAGCAGAATACCCGCGCTTCGCAGCGGAGAAG
>JANRMT010062792.1:21871167-21957370 GCA_026402145.1 Polypterus bichir lapradei | reverse complement strand
AGTGAGTGAGTGAGTGAGTGAGGGCTTTGCCGTTTATTAGTATAGATGACCATCATGATGTCATGGGCCAGTTGCACCAAAGATAAAATATGTAATGATACCAAATTATATCACAGTCATAATGATAAAATGCATTAAAACAAACAAACAGAATGTTTTCTCCATGGTCTTCTAAGATGTCTCCTTCTAAGACATGAGCACTTAATGCGCCAATCAGTTTTAGACGATATCTCAAATGTACCTTCCAATGAACCAAGTACTGAACTTATAAGCTTAGATCGCAGGAATCAACATCATATTCCAATTCTCTGCTAATCATAAGAGGAGGACCAGTAAAGAAGACTAAGGACTTGAATATATGGGCTTCAAACAGGACACATGAAAAAGGTGAGACATTTTATAATGTATTGACAATGCCCATTCATAAGTAGCTGGTCCAATTAACATGACAATCACATATACACCAATGTGCCTCACAGCCAGTTACCAATTCAGAACCCACAACTGAAGGTAACTTGTTATGAGTCACACCTTTTCTGGTTGACATGGTTTCTCCGCTTCCCTTTTCACTTATGGGTAGTGAATGCTTTAACTCTAGTGCCAGTCATTCTCTCTTACTCTGTTGGACCAAACTCTTTTTTAGTTATTTCAGATTTCAGAGACACAATGTAGGGAGGAGGTTATTCGAACAGGGAAATCCCTGTTCCCTTGGCTTTTGTTTCATGAAAGTTCCTAGAAAATTTTGCTAAGGAGAGAACTGTTTTATATTAAGAAACCAGCTATATTACATCTAAAAAAAAAGCGTTCCCAATCATTGATATATTCTCTCATCTTGTCCATTAACTTCTGCATGATACCCTGAAGGGTAGGAAAGGACATAGCAAACAATTAGTAACAAGAAATCAAGTGATCATTCATTTTAGGTACAACAGCATAACTTGAAGTTGCAAGTAAAATGGGATTCAGAATTGGTAGATTCTAATCCAAATAAAAGTTCAAAAAGACGCATTTTTGCAAAGGTTTTTATTATTCAACAAAGTTCACACCTGACTTGGACTGGATGGCTATCCTACACAGCACAGTGGCTATGGGTCAATGACCAAGATAAATTCTTCTACAAATTGGCTTTAATGATTACAGCCATAACTGTAAAATAATAGATTATAAAACATGGGGGATTATCTGTGTTATACTGACAATTAGTACAATTCTTTTATTATGTTATTTTCAACCAGGATAGAGGAAATATGTTATGGGGCCTAAATATAAACATGCAGAAACATTTCATTTTTGTTGGATGACTTACCCTGCTTTTCTAACATTTTCGGCTCTCTGTAAGAAATTTGAATCTTATTAAGGGGATAACTTGAAATCCTACCTGAGATTAGTGAAACCGTTTTACTGAAATAGCTCCTCATTTGTGTCTAATAAAAATTCGGATGTCCAAAAATGTTTTCAGTAAACAGACAGCTTTGCTACTGTGATAATTTGAATCCCCACTCAAAGTGTTTTCTTTACCCAAAGTCACTTTAAATAACGCTTTTCTCCCTTTCTGAGGAGAGTGGACTGGTACCACTTCTTGTGTCTCAGTGGGTGGGGCCATTAAGCAGCTCTTGCTGTGAAGAAATCTCATCACATTGATTGCAGCTGGGGAGACAAGGGATGAACAGATTGACTGTTTTTGGCAAGCTATGCATTTTCAGACCTGCTGAGAGAGAGGAGGAGGTATGGAAAAGCAGCTAAAGTCATGACGACAGTAAAGAAAGGAAAGGAAGAAATGGTGGGCGAATGGCATGGTTATACAGTTGAAAAGTAGCAGTTTTTATCTTGTTTTAAAAGAACATAATTTTTGCTACTCATTATTTACTTTTTACACTTTGCTTTTTATTTTTCACTTTTTGAATGAATGATTTTTGTCTTTTTTCTTTTAGACAAGAGAAACACTGGTGCACACATGAGTAGGAATGGAACTGTCGGAATGGGAAGCAGAGAAGTGAATACAGTATACTGTATGATTATGAACAGCAGACTGGCATAGAAGTCCCAGTCGTTGGTCTAGGGACGCGACAAGAGTAGCTACAATTAGATAGCCCAAGTGGAGCTTGACTTACTGTGCTGTGAACTTGCTATACCACTGACCCCAAGCCATGGACACACCTTTTGGATGGGTGAGTGCTGCTGCTGTGTAGGAAGGTACTTGCATGTCGTTGCTTTCTGTGCTAAATGATTGTCCTTAGCCTTCAGTTCTGAGGGGGTATATTCTGCTGTCCCAAAGCGTGTCATCTCTCTCCACCCCTAGGTCTAATTTCTTATTTGTCATTAATTTCAGCTGCTGCCTCATTCTGGAAAGAGACTGCAGTTCTAGTAAAAGGAGGATTTTGTTTTTGTAATTAGTTTGAGATGTTGATTAACAAAGCTCTTAAGTGAAAGAGAAGACCTGAATTACCACTGGAGAGCTATTTACGTCTTGTTAAGGGTGAGCGTTTCATTTTCATCTATCCTAGACTGTTTCTATAAGTGGAAGGTAAGACCTCATCCTTGTCCAACGAACAAGAACATTAAATAACTGCTTCGTAACATCTGGTGGCCAAACTAGTACCACTATTTCAGAATCAGAATTAAGGATGTCAGTTTCATCTTGTTTTTTTTTTTTTTTTTTTATCAAAAATCCACTAATAGGATGCTTGAGTTGGTGGTTACGCTTTGCATTATCCACTTCAGCCACTTTTTTTTCAACTTCTACAAATTCAATTCAAACTTTTTTCATAAAAATATTAAATATATTTTTTAAAGAATTATTTAAAAAATGTTTCAATTAAAATTGAAAACATTCCTAATTTCTACCTCCCCTTTGCTTTGGCAACATTATTTCTCAACTGAATTATGGTCTCACTGAAAGACATCTATGGAGAAGTACAGCCAAGTAAACATTGGTATTGTTTTTATTTGATCATCTAGTAATCCTGTTGGAAGAGATTTCTGTGCACTTAAAATTTACCATTTTGAACACTTAATGAATGCTTTAATGTTTTAATTAAATCCAGTAGGCAAGGTTCCTCGTAGAAGTGGATGAGTGGAAAGCAGCATTTATCACTTTGGGTTCTACAATCCATCATGGAAGCTAGTGGACTTTTTATTGTTTTTATTGTGTGGGTCTTGTCAGTCATCAATTAGTGGATTAGGCTAGAGATGTTATTCGTCATTCAATGCATATCGTCTTAAATCTGTGGTTACATACTGTTTAGTAGCAGAGATTCATGGGGGCTCTGTCTGCTTCACCGCCATTTGATATGTTTGTTTTCCACAATTTGGTATATTTGTCTTTTCTTTTTTTTTTTACTGGTGAAGTCCCATTTCTTTAAAGGTACAAGGTAGTCATTTTGTGGGGATCTCTCAAGGCATTACCATGATATTTTAATGATTATGTATAAGAGTCCGCTCACATTGCCTGGCAGTGATGAGCAGGAAAGAAAAAAAGCAAAGATAAGAAGAGGAAGAGTTTAGAACAGGTAGGATTAGTACTGCTATTTGTAAATGGTTTGGTTTTCCAGGGGTCACAGTGTAAGCAGTACAGCATCTAAAGATAAAACATGTTACTGCATTTCAAAAGGTGATGCAAGCACATGCAGCGCCTTCAATGATCTCTTCAGTGTCCTAAGCAAAACATGTCAATGCTAAGTACATAAAATATTTGTTTTTATTATTTAACTTGTGCCTATAAAATACCCGTACTTTGTCAGTTGCCAAATAATTACACTAACAGGTAATTCACGTAACACCAGAAGTGGAGATGTCTGCACAATGTGCAAGCCCTCATACGTCCATTTCATTCACTCTTCGCTAATGAAATGTTACATGTTGGACTAAAAACAGCCTTCATGGTTGTTGTTTTTTATTTTCTGCGATTCTCATATATCAGTTATTGGATAAACTGCATTGCCAGTCATTTTCTTTTCATTTTCAGTTTGTATTTTTGCTAAGCAGGTAAATTGAGTAATAAAGTCTGTCCTGAATGAACTAAAATTACAGTGTAGTGTTGTATCAACCCATTTTCTTTTCTATTTTGTCCTTGTGCACTTTCTGTACTTTGTGTCTTGTAACGTTAAGAAGCAGCAGACTGCCACCTTTGATATTTAACTTGTAAAGCTTTCCAAGTTGTGTGCATCAATTATCAAAACCTAAATATAAATAGCTTTAAAAAAACAAAACTATTATAAAAGATTAGTTAATGGCTATACAAATTTATAATGTTCATCTTTAGTTACATATTACCTCTCTGGCAAGTGTAATTATGTTTTAGGAACTGGTTGACACAGTTTTCAAAACGGTTTTAACTTGAGCTGTTAAAGGCACTGTATTGCATTTTATTCATCATTTGGCATAGTTTAACTGTTCTGTATCATTACAGTAATCGCTCCTCGATCGCGGGGGTTGCATTCCAGAACCCCCCGCGATAGATGAAAATCTGCGAAGTAGAAACCATATGTTTGTATGGTTATTTTTTATATTTTAAGCCCTTATAAACTCTCCCACATTGTTAACATTATTAGAGCCCTCTAGACATGAAATAACACCCTTTAGTCAAAAGTTTAAACTGTGCTCCATGACAAGACAGTGATGACAGTTCTTTCTCACAATTAAAAGAATGTAAACATATCTTCTCTTCAAAGGAATGCGTGTCAGGAGCAGAGAATGTCAGAGAGAGAGAGAGAGAGCGAGAGAAAAGCAAACAATCAAAAAATCAATACGTGCTTTTGGGCTTTTAAGTATGCCGAAGCACCGCGATAAAGCGGCATTTTTTAGAGGAGCGTCCGTATCCCCTAGGCAAACAGCCTCTGTGCAAACAGCCCCTCTGCTCACACCCCCTCCGTCTGGCGCAGAAAATATCAGGGAGAGTGAGAGAAACAGAGAAAAGCAAACAATCAAGCACCGTGCAGGAAGCATATCGTATATCATAGAGGAGTTTTAGTTAATACGTAATACATGCTCTGATTGGGTAGCTTCTCAGCCATCCGCCAATAGCGTCCCTTGTATGAAATCAACTGGGCAAACAAACTGAGGAAGCATGTACCATAAATTAAAAGACCGTGATATATATTTAGATATGCTTACATTTAAAATCCGCGATGGGGTGAAGCCGCGAAAGCCGAAGCGCGATATAGCGAGGGATCACTATATTTATTTTATACCACACAAACGAATAAATGTCAACTAGCTGAAGAACTCAATTTGCTTTCAGAAAATGGGCAATAAAAGTATTAGATACTGTTTCCCTCTATGTTCTGCAACTTACTGACTAGAGAACCATTACAAGTGAAGTAAATCATTAAAAAATATGTAAAATATACACATGCACATGTATTAAGATCTGTGATTTGCACGATAATGAATCAAAGGCTTTGTATTTTCTTTTATAGAACAGTCACATGGAAAGAGAGAGAGTGAGATATTTACTCACTTGCAGTCACAGACGCCAGCAACACAGGCGATGTATACAATGGAAGCTCAAAAATAGGTATCAAACAAAATGGTTGGAAAAAACATGTTATTTGAGATGTTTTCTTTAGGCACGGATATCCATGAAATTGTTTAACAAATAAAAAACAGTTTCCTTTGCTAATATTTTATACTGGCCGTGTAAGCCAGCTATAAAAAGCCCAGGGTCCTAGAAACTATTGAAATCGTCAGAAAATAAACTGAAATGTAGAGATGTCAGGTAATTGAAAGGAACTACTCTGGGCATCTCTCTCCTAGGAGCATTAGCGAGGGGCAGAAAAGTAAAAGGGATACCAGTTTGCCGATTAGAGAGACTAAATGACATTGTCTTTCTTTGGTTTTTTCGTTTTACTGACATGCTGGCCTCACTTGTTTTATTACTGGCTAAGCGAGTTGCCTGTTTCCTTAGATTTGAAGCCCTTACCCCGACTCCCCCTCTCACTTCTGGGCTGGACAGACACACACACTTCCACGTGTAGACGTTTATATATAAGATTATTATACTGAGTCTATATTGGACTCCATACATAAATATGTATATATACAGTACATGTTTTTTATGGTGCTGATCTTAAGGGAGTTTGAGAACATACTGAGATATATCAAATATCTAATTTAGTTTAAAATAATTGCAATATCAATTTAAATCCATATCTCACAGTCATGTTTCATACTAAATTGTTTCTGTTTTTTTTGATGAAGATGTTCATAGCCCACCTCTGTCTGTGTAAGTGCTTTTGGATATTAGTTTTTTTTATACATTGAAGACTGTTTTTTTTTTTAGTGGCCATATTTTATTTGTTTAACATTGTTGCCTTTGTGGATTTCTTTTCAGTGTTGTGGTGTTCATTCTGAGCTACTCAAGTAGGCAGGTTCCCATGTTTGATTGTGTTAGACTTGGGAGATGAAGAAAGCTCTTGCAACCTCAGCATAGTTCTGCTAGTAGCTTGCTATTTTTCAAGGCTAGTCTTAGGACATTGGATTTCTTTTTCTTTTATAGTACGTGAAAGTATGTAAAATGCACACAAATTCAGAATCATAATATACTTTGGCATGTAATCTGCTATAAATTACTATGCAGCCTTTGTGTCTTGTAGAGGGAATGCAGTTTCTTTTTGTCTTATTGTTCATCAATTGTTGTTACTTGTTTAACTGCTTAAAAGGACTGCCATTGTCGTAGATGTATTTTTGAAAATGACATAACGTTAAACATTTTTCCCAGCTCTCTGATAAGATACCATGCATTCCAACAGCTTCACATTTAAAAGTCACAAGTACACAATCTGTAGATGTTGCACTCTCCTCTACACTTTTTGATCCATGATAGAGTTTCTCAATGATCATTACTCAGTCCTGCATACAGTAAATTTGAATTGCCTATATAATTTGCAACTTTGTGGACCCAATTAAGCCTCAATTAGAAGATGAGGCCTATTCAGGCAAGACTTATTCAGCTAAGTGTTGATCTTACAAGCATACTTCATAGGATGCAATACCCATTGGTGTTAAATTTATCAATATTATATTTTTTTCGATAAAAGCTGATTATGACATTTAACACTTGTTATATAGGGCATTTTGGAAATGAATGTCTCCAGTAGTCATCACCTTTGTATGGGAGTTTTTATTTATTGATCTCACACCTGCTCTTGCTTTCGTTTGTTGGAAAAGTAGTAAAGTAGCTTATACACTTTCTTAATTAAATTAAAAAAACAACTTAATTGGCAATTCAGAAATGCAAAGATTCAAAAGGAAAACTGGCCATTACAAATGCTGGCAGGCTCAAAATTGTCATCAACATTGTATAGAAGAGCATACATTCAATTGTTGTTCTGGATGAAGTATTTTTCAGTTATTGTTTACTGTTTTGTACATGATGTCGTCATCTGTGCCATTTTGAGTTTTGCTTCCCTTGATATACCATGCTATTGGGGAACTTTATGCATTCATGTGTAAATCCTGCCACGATTAAGTCAGTATGAATAGAAGGGAACACAACATGTGGAAAGGGAAATCTTAGTTTAACAACTGACTTATAAAAGATTGGAAAACAAAGAAAAATAAAATGTTTAGACTGGCCCTTTAGTTATGTTTCTGATTTGGTCACAAAGTGTGCCATCTTCAGTTACTGGTCCAAATTGATGGTGAGCTGCAGTATCTTGGGAATTATAACTCCTGGCCACTGGAATTGGTCTAGAGAGTGAAAAATAAGGAGCTGTTTTGTTCCGGTAAGTGCTGGTAGAACCATTCAATCTTTCCTTGACGTTGCATTTAAACTACTACCAACAAGGCTTATAATATTCTCCTGCAGAAGACACTGTAATAAAATGTGTTTAACTGCCATTTGTTTTATAAAGAAATGATTCAGAAGCATTTCCATTTGATTTGTAGGTTCTAGTTTATGACCTTTTGCTTGTTTGTGTTATTAATTTCTACTACTTCCATGAAGTTTTGGTTACTGTAGTGCCTGGTTGAGCTGACTGTTCTCTACTCTCTTTCTTGCTGTTTAATGTCCACCCAATTCCTCCATTGAGAAGATTTACCAGCATGACAATCAGATTCTGACATCTAGAAGAACATGATGCCAAGGACTGAACTTGGGTAGTAAATTTCACAAAAAAAAATTCCTTCCCACACAAGGCTAGATTGAAATGCCTACAGGCTGCTGGGTGACTTAATGAATAGAGCTCCTTAGCAGAGAGTTGATCGCATTTTATACAATGCAACATGAAGACTCCCTGCCACTTACTGTGTGTTTGGGGGGTTCTCCCTTGATGATTTTGGCACATGGACACCCAATCGTTTTATTGAGCAGAGGGAGTGTGGGTCCCCATTGGTGATTTTGCCATACAGGGGGTGGATTTGTAAATGATGAGAAGGCCTCTTGTCTTCACAGGCCCCTGGATGCACACCCAGAATGCCCTGATGGTAGATCTGCCAATGTTCACACACCAAACTTCAGATATGAAGAACACATTTTTTGCATGTAGTAAAAAGCAGTGCCTTACAGATACAGTGGAACCTCGGTTCACGAACGTCCCGGTTCACGTACAACTCGGTTCACGACCAAAAAGCTCGCCAAACTTTTGCCTCGGTTCACAACCACACACTCGGTATACGAACAAGCCAGTTTCCCTTGCCTGCCTGCCTGCCCGCCTGCCTGAGCTGCAAGAGAGAGAGAGAGAGAGGAAGAGCGAGCAAGCATGTGCCGGCTGGTGAGGGGGAGGAGGAGACTGCTGCACGTGTTTGCTTAACAAGCCAGTTTCCCTTGCCTCCTAAACAGAGAGAGAGAGCAAGAGCGAGTAAGCACGTGCCTTCTGGGGAGGGGGAGGAGGAGGCAGATTGCTGCAGTGTTTGCTTAACAAGCCAGTTTCCCTTGCCTGAGCGCAAGAGCACGTGCCTGCGGGGGAGGGGAAGATTGCTGCAGTGTTTGCTTAACAAGCCGCTCCTTGTTTTCAATAAGACCTGCACTCTCTTTGTGCTCTACAGTATTTTGTGTGCTTTTGCAGTTAACTATGGCTTCTAAGCAAGTCAAGAGAGCTCAAAAGAAAGTTTTGAAGAAAATTGAAATCGAAGTAAAGAAAGAAATTACAAGAGGTGGAAAAAACTGTTTACCAGTTTACTCATTTACCAATCTGAGAACCCTCGTGCTTTCAAGCAGCACAATGTAAACAAAGCCAGACTGCCAGTAATGTGGACGGTCACAAGAACTTTCTTTTTGGAATGGCTGCATGAGGCTTTCACTCCCACCAGCTAAACAGCTAAAAGCACCAGAAACCCAAGAAATCACAAGAGAGAAAACACCTGAAGGAAAACACTTCATGCCAGAACTCGTCTCATGCAAGGTTAGTTTTCTTGGTGGTTTTTGTATTACGGATTTTTCAAAAGTTAATTTTTTAGTTCATAATGCGATTTGTTGCAATGTTATTTTTCTCTTTTTTCAAATGTTCGCTTTTTTCCTTGTGCTTAAAACTCATTAAAAAAATTGTTTACATGGAGGACTTCATCGTGTGATTTGTTGCAATGTTACTTTTTTGTTTGCTTGTGAGTTGGTTTTTGCACGCGCTTCGGATTTGTTCGTTTTTTTCTGCTGTGCTTAAAGCTCCTTTTACAAACATTGTTTACAGCGATCAGGCTTTAGGTTTAATAGCGTGATTTCCTGCAATGTTACTTTTCTGTTTGCTTGCGAGTTGGTTTTTGCACGCGCTTCGGATTTGTTGTTCGTTTTTTTTCTGCTGTGCTTAAAGCTCCTTTTACAAACATTGTTTACAGCGATCAGGCTTTAGGTTTAATAGCGTGATCTCCTGCAATGTTACTTTTCTGTTTGTTTGCGAGTTGGTTTTTGCATGCGCTTCGGATTTGTTCCAATGTTTCTTTTTTCCGCTGTGCTTAAAACTCCTCTTTTAAAAAAAATGCTGCGCGAGCATGTGCTACAGAGAGATTAGAGAGCGTGAGAGAGAGAGCGGGCGTGGGCCGCTGACAGGGAAGGGATGGGGGAGGAGGATAGGGTGTGTGTGTGTGTGTGTGTGCGCGCTCGTGCTACACAGAGAGAGAGAGAGTGTGAGACAGCCTGCTCCTGTAGCTGAGGGAGGGAGGGGCTTTGGTGGTGTGTGTGCTACAGAGAGAGAGAGCGCGAGCGAGCCAGCTCGTGTAGCTGATCAGGGAGCCTGGGTGTTTTGTGTTATTCAATGTTTTTACATTAGTTTACTATTACACTGTGCATTCTATGGTGTAATTAACTATATTTGTGCTTAATCTTTACATATTTTTACATATTTACATACAGTTTGTACGGTCTGGAACGGATTAATTTTATTTACATACAATCCTATGGGGGAAACTACTTCGGTTCACGACCAACTCGGTTTACGACCAAAGTTCTGGAACGAATTATGGTCGTGAACCGAGGTTCCACTGTATTAAACTTTAAACTTGATGATATTTTGCAACCTTTAGGTTTAGGCTTAGTTGTTATTTCTTGCTAAATCTGTTCCTGTTTTAATAATTTTGTAGCTGTCCTGAATCTTGTGAAGCAGTGGCTTTATATTAGCTAGTCCACAAATCTTGTTAAGTTAAAGTTTTAGGACAAATTAAACCTTTGAATCTTTTTTCCCAAAATATTTCTCTCTTTAGTTTTTCACAAAATATTTTTTGTTGTTATCCATGCACATTGGAACAAAAGACAGTTGGGCAGCCAAAAGGTTTTAAAATATATAAATTCACATACTTCAGATGTTTTTCCACTTATAACTAACACATTAAGCAGTATATTAAAGAAAATTGTTAAGTAGTGTCACACATGGGCGATTAGGAGGCAGTCAAAGAGCCTAAAGGTGAGTATAACATCGCGAGATAAGGGGTTGTCACGTGGTGCTTACCTGAACTCTTTTCTCTCATCAACAGAAAACAAGAAGAAAAATAATACCGCAACTTCCGGGTTCCAAAATGGCCGTGATGACGTCACTTCCGGCCACCATTGATGACGTTACTTCCGGCACCCACAAAACACCTCACTTCCGGCTCATCAGAAAAACGTTTCCAGATCCTGTTGCAACGTCACCACCTTGCCAACCATTTTCTGTCACGTTTTTTTGCTTTCTATATAACCGCCATTTTGAAAACAGTAAATTGTTCATTGTACTTTTTCAAGGCTCTGAATCATTTCATTTTCTTATTGTCTGACGACAATATACGGGGACGGTCCCCAAATCTTTATTTTGTACTTTGTGACGTTTATTCGACCACAGTAGGTCTAGTACTTTCATTTTCTCATGTTGTTTGTGTTTCAAAACATGCATTTATAAGCATAAAGACTTCTACAAAAAAAAAAGAAAAAATACACCTTACCTGTGGATTTCCAACTCACTGTTCCCTAGGGTGAAAAATGCTTGCGTGCTTCAGCATGTCTGAAATTCTTAAGTATATTGTACAAGCATTTTATCACATACTAGCAAAATACCCGTGCTTCGCAGCGATGAAGTACTGCCTTAAAATTTTTATTAAGAAGAAAATTAAACCTTTTTAAACTGAGGGAAAATATACCAATAATTATTTGTTAAGGATCTCTTTGTATGCCATGTTGTCAGTTCGGCCCTCCAGTTGCAATATGACCAAGCTGTAGCTGTGCGCTGAGCTTACTCTTGAGCATGCAACGTACAGTTGGCCATGTGAACAGTAATCTTGTTTCAAATCTCACAGCTTGGATTGCTGCTGTCATAATCGGTTTGAGTTTCATGGTTTGTTTCAGTTACGACAGTATTTGTAGGACTTGTGTTAAAGAGACATTCGGCATCTGTCAAGCGTTGTAAGTATACAACCAGTTTCATTGATAACTTCACATCCAGCTTTTGAGAGTTTAAACATTTCTAAACATCAAAGTGTCCACTACTGAAATCGTCACCTGTGAAGCTAAGATGTTTAAGAGGCATTGGCGGTTGTCCAAAGGTGTAAAATATTTGGCCATTTCGGTACACTTAAGCATTTCACTCTTCTAGTGCTCCTGTGTAATATAATTATCTCCTGTACCGTCATCAGTCCACACCTTGAACCTGTCCCAGTCATTCAATACATAAGATACAATGTTCCTCCGGATATCAATAGTGAGCCTTATATGGCCGTGCAATATGTAACAAAGAGAATGGAAAAGGCAGGTGCCATCTCCGGGCATGGAAACCACTCGGTAAGTGACAGTTCTTTGATCAATGGTGATCACCCCGATAGACATGTTAATGGGGGTATGGTTGGAATGATAAAGGAAATGGGTACCTGAACAATGTAAAGTAAGTCTAAAATACCTATACAATAACAATAATCGTAATAAATGAACAATAAAACAGTGGAGAAGCCGTGGGTTAAATAAAAAGGCTGTAGTTATCAGCAGGGAGACGTGAATACCGTGGTGAAGCAAGGAAGGGAATGTAGAGACTGGAGTGACAGACGGCCTTATATAGGCAGGCAGCCAACAACGTGGGAGGCGTTGGGATGGGGGACCCAACGCCGCCTCACACGGTGACCGAGCTGCAGGCTATGGACGTATATATGTACGTAAGTAGGATTCAGTTAGCGTTGGGAACCTGCGTACCAAATTTCTAGAAGATGGGCCCATAAGTAACAAAGACCGTTGAAAAGTTCAATATGGCAGCCAACAGTGGCATCATACCACCGAAATAAGTACCAAATTTCAGCCTTCTACCTATGAATAAGAAAGTTCAACATGGCAGACGTTGTTAACCGTTATGACCGTTACGCGTAGAATTTTGAAATGAAGCCTGCTTAACTTTTGTAAGTAAGCTGTAAGGAATGAGCCTGCCAAATTTCAGCCTTCTACCTACACGGGAAGTTGGAGAATTAGTGACGTTGGAAACTTCAATATGGCGGCCGACAGTGGCATCATACCACTGAAATAAGTACGTACATCGGTTTTGGTTAGCGCAGGGAAGCCACCTACCAAATTTCGTGAAGATGGGGCCATAAATAAGAAAGTTAAACATGGCGAACATTGTCAACCGTTATGACCGTTACGCATAGAATTTCGAAATGAAACCTGCTTAACTTTTGTAAGTAAGCTGTAAGGAATGAGCCTGCCAAATTTCAGCCTTCTACCTACACGGGAAGTTGGAGAATTAGTGATGTTTAGAAAATTCAATATGGCGGCCGACAGTGGCGTCATACCACCAAAATAAGTACATACATCGGTTTTGGTTAGCGTAGGGAAGCCACCTACCAAATTTCGTGAAGATGGGGTCAGCCATCTACCTACACGGGAAGTTGGAAAATTAGTGACGTTGGAAAGTTCGATATGGCGGCCGACAGTGGCGTCATACCATCGAAATAAGTACATACATCAGTTTCGGTTAGCGCAGGGAATCCGCCTACCAAATTTCGTGAAGATGGGGCCATAAATAAGAAAATTCAACATGGCGGACGTTGTCGACCGTTATCGACCGTTATGACCGTTACGTGTAGAATTTCGAAATGAAACCTGCTTAACTTCTGTAAGTAAGCTGTAAGGAATGAACCTGCCAAATTTCAGCCTTCTGCCTACATGGGAAGTTGGAGAATTAGTGACGTTGGAAAGTTCAATATGGCGGCTGACAGTGGTGTCATACCACCGAAATAAGTATGTACATTGGTTTCGGTTAGCGCAGGGAAGCCGCCTACCAAATTTCGTGAAGAAGGGGCCATGAATAAGAAAGTTCAACATGGCGGACATTGTTGACCGTTATGACCGTTACGCATAGAATTTCGAAATGAAACCTGCTTAACTTTTGTAAGTAAGGTGTAAGGAATGAGCCTGCCAAATTTCAGCCTTCTGCCTACACGGGAAGTTGGAGAATTAGTGATGTTTGGAAAATTCAATATGGCGGCCGACAGTGGCGTCATACCACCGAAATAAGTACGTACATCGATTTTGGTTAGCGCAGGGAAGCCACCTACCAAATTTCGTGAAGATGGGGTCAGCCTTCTACCTACACGGGAAGTTGGAAAATTAGTGACGTTGGAAAGTTCAATATGGCGGCCGACTATGGCGTCATACCATCGAAATAAGTACATACATCGGTTTTGGTTAGCGCAGGGAAGCCGCCTACCAAATTTCGTGAAGATGGTGCCATAAATAATAAAGTTCAACATGGCGGACGTTGTCGACCGTTATCGACCGTTTTGACCGTTACGTGTAGAATTTCGAAATGAAACCTGCTTAACTTTTGTAAGTGAGCTGTAAGGAATAAGCTTGCCAAATTTCAGCCTTCTACCTACACGGGAAGTTGGAGAATTAGTGATGAGTGAGTGAGTGAGTGAGTGAGTGAGTGAGTGAGTGAGTGAGTGAGTGAGGGCTTTGCCTTTTATTAGTATAGATTTAGCACTTCGGGTTTATATTCTTTGTACACTGTGCTTAAACTGTGTATAGTTTCAGACAAATGATTTTACTTTTAGTTTACTTTTAGTTTTTACAATTTAAATGTGAACTTTGTTGTAAAAGATTTGTGTTGAATCTTAATCGGGTCTCAAGTGATGAAATGGAGCAGGTATTATGCATTATAAATGCTCATTAAATTAGATTTTTTTTAATTTACCAATATTAAGAAATATACATTAAAATGAGGAGACTTTGGCAGACAGCTAAACTGCAGAAAGGTTAACATTTCAAATATACGTTATGTTGTGTCAGCTCGGTTGTCTGGATTGTAGTATTATTATTATTAGCTGTGTAAGCCCGCACTGTAAAAAGCCTGGGATCCCAGAAACTATTGAAATCATCAGAAAAAAAATTGAAATGCAGAGTTGGTGGTTTCGTTCTGCGGTCGTGCTTGCCCCCCTTGTCTATCAGCAGCTAAGCGAGTTTCTCTCTCCTCAGAGATTTTGTTTTGTTGATTTGCTCACTTTGCTTGTGTATTAGTGGCTAAGCGAGTTTGTCTCTCCTTGGAGGTTTCATTTTGCTGATATGCTTGGCTCTCTTGTGTAATAGCGGCTGAGTGAGTTTACCTTTAGTCGGTGGTTTCACTTTGGCAACAAAGTCGCTTTCTTTGAGCCTCACGCTGTAGTCTCACACTTCCGGCCCAGACAGACACACTTCCACGCGTAGACGTTTATATATATATATATATATATATATATATATATATGATTAATACTATTATCATTATTACTACTGGTTTTATGCCCTTTGTAAATATAAAGCTACTGTAAGCTACTATGCACAATGAATTAACCAAAAAGGCTTTCAATTCAGACCTTTTCAAGGTTTGCTACTCTATACTAGTAGTTCTTAAATTTTTTTTCTCACCACACGTAATCGCAGATAATCATCCATAGGATCCATTCACCCTGTAAAACTGCCAATCATCATCCTAACGTGAGAGTGCCCCTTTGGAGATTCACTGCCAATCCTATTTCTCCCCTTATCATCGTTCTGGTTGTCAGTTTATTACAAATAATTCAGTAAATCACTTGAGATCTTTTCCCATTTAGGGAAATGACTAAGTTCAGACATCACAGGTCACAACTCACAGTTTAAGTAACACTGCTCTATACATTCTAAGGTGTCTAAAAGATTTTTTAAACCCAACTGACAAACACATCTCCTTTAATTACCTTACTCAGAGCGTTTTCAAAAATGTTACAATATACTGGTTCTTCCATTATTTAAAATAATATGGAGACGATTTTTTGGAGTCAGTCCTTAAAATTCCTTCTAGTCTTAATTCTCACTCATACTTCATTATTTTAGTGATAGGGGAATATACATGTTTAAGGCATCGAGTAATAGTTTCTAAAATGATTTTTATTAAATCAATTGTTTTGTCTGCATAATTGACTGGACCCATTCATGTTTTCCTTGAACATTTCTGATTTATTGTTTAATTAGTTATCTTGCATTGTCCCAAGTTATAACATCATAAGGCATCATCAAAATATGATGTCATATGGTATATGATGTTGATAGCTAGAACATTTGTAATGACCACTGCCTCCTTTGAAATTGAATTCAATTTGTTGAAATTTTGTAGTATGGAGACATGACTACATTTTTTCTTTTGATTAGTTCTCGAGCCTTCAGTTGTGTCCAGATGTCTTAGTTTAAAAAGACCAAATGACTTGGTGAAGTCCAAGAAGATAGCATGCATTACATAATAGTGATAAACAGGAGCCCAGAGAGGAGCAGGGTGTGGTAGTTGTGCTGTTTACCATCTTACTCAATTATAATTTATAAAAATGTCTTTATATATTAATGTACTTATGTTTATGTGTTCTACTGTTGTTTTCGCTGTCGGTATTGTTTATTATTGACTAATTGTGTACTATCTCTTTAAATTTAATCATGTTCCTTGTATTTTGTGCATGCTAGGAACATAATTAAATGTAAAGAGATATTGTATTTTGTGGGTGCTAACCCAGCCACAGGGGATGCACAAACCAGTGTGTTTCTTCATGCCGGTCCCAAGCCCAGATAAATGGGGAGGGTTACGTCAAGAAGGGCATGTGGTGTAAATGGTGGAAGTTTAAAAAGGCTGCAAGGTTGAGTTTAGGGAGGAGGTGAGACAGGCACTGGGTGGCAGTGAAGAGTTACCAGACAGCTGGGAAACTACAGCAGATGTAGTAAGGGTGACAGCAAGAAGGGTGCTTGGCGTGACATCTGGAAAGAGGAGGAAAAGGAAACCTGGTGGTGGAATGAGGAAATACAGGAGAGTATACAGAGGAAGAGGATGGCAAAGAAGAAGTGGGATAGTCAGAGAGATGCAGAAAGTAGACAAGAGTACAAGAAGATAAGGTGCAAGGTGAAGAGAGAGGTGGCGAAGGCTAAAGAAAAGGTGTGTGATGAGAGGTTGGACACAAAGGAGGGAGAAAATTTAAAAACTGCATTTTGTGTTTACTTGTGTTATATTTGACTAATGGTTAAATGTGTTTGATGATCAGAAACACTTTGTGTGACAAACATGCAAAAGAATAAGAAATCAGGAAGGGGGCAAATAGTTTTTCACACCACTGTAAGTATATTTTCATGTTTATGTAGGCCAAAACAGGCTATTATAGTTGATACTTCATGCTTGTGTAGGTCAAAACAGGCCAGTATAACTGAGGTTAAGCCCTTTGGTGTGAGGACTGTTTTAGGCAGGAGAAACAGGCTTGACCTGGCTTGTGCAGCCTTTAGAAAGGCCACAAATCCTCTCTAGCTAGGATCCTGACTCCATTTCATAACAAATACATTGTGATTCGTGTAATACATAAAGTCCAAAATGGGGAGCAGCCTTGATAAAACCACTCAAAAAACATACTTGCCCTTACATAAGAACTGGACCCTGTGAACAGGCCACACTCTAGGTAGCCAGCACAAGTCTAAAACTGGGACTAAGAATGAATGCCAAAATGTTATCAATAAATAAAGCTAAATTTCTCCTTTGAACAAATAAAGTAATATCTGTCTATTGGCCTTTACAGATTAGAAGGAAAACCATAACATCTCTGGCCCTAATAAGGAAACTGTTTCTTTAATATTTAAGGATTTAAGAAATTTATAAAATAATTCAACAAATCTAAGGCACAAAAGCCACCAGGACCCAGTACTTTTAAAATAACAAAGGTGACGAATCCAGAAATCTAATATTTAAAACAGGAAGCATTAATAGAAAAAAGAAATTCAAATTCAGCAAAGTCAAAGATTCAGTGTATAATGCTACTTCTTCATTTATACAGCTGCATTATCAGGTGGAACTGCCCACTTGGGTTGTATACAAAGAGGGTAGGGCAAAAATAAATAAAACTAATATATATGTTCTTAATATAATACAAAATTTAAAAGTACTTAATAAACAGTAATATATTAAAAAAATAGAAACTGAGCCAAAACAAAAACACCCTTAATAAAATATATAAACAATATAAAGATTAAATAAAGATTTTGCATGACCCAAGGATACAGCCTTGGCTGAGACAGGACAAAATGGTGCAGTTGCTCTAAATTTACTTTCTGTACTTTGTAACCAAAATAATTCTGTAAAGTTCATGGTTATATAAATACAAACTTTGTTTGACATTCAGCTCTATCTTGTTTTATAGATTCCTATTGTAAGTCTAATTATGTGGTTCTATAACTGAAATAATCTTGGTTAAAATGTAGAACCTCATTTGTATAATATGGTTATGTTATTTTGTTATACTGTATAGTATAAAGAATATAGTATAATATCATATTTCATATTGATGCACGTTATGTTTTTCTAATTCTATGTTGACTGCAGCATTGTTTTGAGGGCTACATAGTCTAAGTTTAGTTTATACAATAATTCAATTTAATTTTATATACACAACATGAATCTATGTAGGAGTAAGAAGTAATGTGAAAAAATTAATATAATATATTTCAAGATTCTGAAGGTTTTGATAGATATATTTATGGTTAGAACCATTTTTGTTAACAAATAACACATGTATTAATGATTAACTATGCACATAGTTGTCATGCTTGGTAATGTTCTGCTACTGAAATGGATTTCATAGCAGGTATTCACCTCTACAGCTTGAATTTGCAGCTCTCACTCACTTACACCACCATCAAACTAACAACAAACAAGTTCTGGGTTTTCCCGCCCTCCTGCCCAGTTTCAAATGGCTTGATTTAAATATACTGCACATTCATTGTCAAACCTGCTTAATCCAATGCAGTGTTTTAGGGGACATCAACTCACTTAATATTCTTAAAGATGAAGGCTAAATTATAACACACAGTTTCCATATAAGTCCATGCACACCGATGTTACCTTTGAGACACTATTACACCAACATAATGCCTTATTTCCAATTTTCTGTCAGATGTTCTGCAATAGGATGTGTTTTTGATTTAAATATGTTTGCAGGTTTGCCACTCATTTATAGCATACAGGTAAAATGCCTTTTTCTAAAATCTATACTGCAAGAAAAATGTAATCTAGTATACTAGATCAACCAATTTATTACCCACTCCTACATATAAATATATGAAAACAGATACATTTAATGTAAATGTGGTGAGGAATCTAATACCATTGCCATGTTCATAAATTATTTTACAAGACATAGTGTTGGTGTACATTATCTTTTAAATGTGAAACTAGGGAAGACGGTCATGCAAGTGGTACTTTACATTCCACAGTTCTTGGTTTATATCTTGCCTTGGGCACTGTACCGGGTTACCAAAGATGAACAGATATGATTATGACATATTTCAGGAAGTGCTAGTGTAGGTGCGTGTATTGATGAGCTATGTAATGGATTGGTGTCTCTTTCATTAATGGATGCTCCTTACACAGAGAGCTTCCAGGAAAACCTCCTTCATTTGCAAACAGCTACATTTGAAAAAGAAGGCACAGAAACTGGATAGATGGATGGATATAGGACACAACAAACTTTTAAAAATAGAAAAAAATACATGTTCATTTTTTGTTGATTTTTAATGCAGTATCACTATAGAAAACATATACAGTGGAAGCTCGGTTCACAAACGTCTCGGTACACGTACAAAGTTCGCAGAACTTTTGCCTCGGTTAACGACCACACACTCGGTATACAAACAAGCCATTCCCTTTCGGTTTGTACATGTTCAGTCTCTCCCTGTGCAGCGAGGGAGCGAGCAAGAGAGAGAGAGCGCGACACACACACAGGCACGCAAGAGAGACATACATACACATACACACACACAGAAGCGCGCGAGACAGAGGCACACACGCACAGGCACGCGAGACAGAGGCGCGCGCGCACACACAGGCTTGCGAGACAGAGGCACACACCCACACACACAGGCGCGCGAGACAGAGGCACACACACACACACACACACACACAGGCTCAAGAAAGAGACACACGCACACACGAAAGAGAGAGAGAGCGAGCGAGCAAGCGAGAGAGGGAAGGCTGGACGCATAAGGTAGAAAAGGCTTGTTTTTGTTTTCAGTTCTGTTTACAGCGATCGGTTCATTGTGGCAATGTTACTTTTCTTGGTGGTTTATTAATTACGGATTTTTCAAATGTTCATTTTTTTCCCTGTGCTTAAAACTCATTAAAAAAAGTGTTTTTAGCAGTTGTATTTAAAAGTTGTGTATAGTGCTTAAAAGTGTTTTCTAGCACTATAGCGCAAACTATTGCAGTGTTAGTTTTCTCAGTTGTTCAAGGTTTTCTCAGTGTTATTCAATGTTTTTACATTTAGTTTACTATTACGCTGTGCATTCTATGTGTATAATTAACTATATTTGTGCTTAAAAACTAAAAAAATGTATACAGTATTTACATACAGTTCATACAGTCTGGAACGGATTAATTGTATTTACATACAATCCTATGGTGGAAATTGCTTCGGTTCATGACCAAATCGGTTTATGACCAGAGTTTTGGAACGAATTATGGTCGTGAACCGAGGTTCCACTGTATCTGACTTGCTGTTTTAACCACTTTTGTCAGGATTACACAGTGTTTTTAGTCTTTGTTTCAGGAGTGATTTACAGGGGCTGCTGGATCCAGAATCTCAAAACAGCAAGAGCCTAATACAGTATACAAACAGAATCTCCATCATGACATTGTTATTGGAGATCTGGACCAGCACTTGACAGTAATCATTCCGATGCTAATAAATCCTTTACTGCTTCTTTAATTTCTTTTGTACACAGCTGTTTTCCTCTAATTCAAAATTCTTTTTTTCAATCCTATGTCTTCTTTATTAATCCTAAAGCTTCTCTACTTTTCAATAAATCTGACATTGGTTAACAGCAAGGTAATGAAATATTGGTTATGTGTGCATATCATATTTGCCTAAATTGTTTGCATGTCTTTACACCACATAAACATAATATTTTTAAAAATGTTACTTAGCCCATGAACTTTGCAGGATTGATCAAGAAAAAAATGTAATCTTACATTTTAGGACAGGGCTCTTGGCTATCATATCAGCAAGAAAGGCAGATCTCAAATTCAGAAGGGTGACATCATGTGAATGGATTCTAGGGAGGCATTGATTTAACAATATTTTAGCAAAACATGCACTTCAGTGTTTGACTGGATGACTTTATGTGGATTATGTAACACGAGTAACGTGATTTTTTTTTTTTATCATGGACGTTTTAATATTGTTTGCAGCATTAGCCACTGGACACTGCCCACTTATATTGAAGCATAAACTTTATTAGTTCCATTTTCCATGAAAACATGAGATTAAAGGTTTTTCTTAGCCATCCCTACAAAGTACATGGGTAACATTAAAAAAATATATATAATTTTGGGTGGAGTATTCCTTTAACACATACACAGTACCATAATAATCTTAAAATTGTTGGACCTGTTCTTCAATGACTGAGAAGTTGACTGGAGATATTGAAGGAAAAAAAATGACTACTGTGTACATTTTTTGATATTAACATCTGTAGCAGGGCGTACTTCTATCAGAATAATAAAAAGCAAAAACCAGATTCCTTATATCGTAAACTTGCTGGTGAACAGAATGTCAATACATTTGATAGGTGTGGCACATAGGTTCCAGAAAAATTCTAATCCATTAGGTTACACTATCAAAATGTTCGATTCTTATATTTCACAGAACAAAATATACAGTGAAACTTAAGTTTTGATTTATTAAGAGCTAAAATAGAGTAGTTTCCCATACAAGAAAGTTTAAAACTTGAATATTAATATTAGGTACATTTTCACCAACACCCCAGTAAATGTGATACTCCTACTTTTTTAAATAGATCTAAAAATTATAATAGTACCAAAATCATTCAACATAAATAGCAGCCGAAAGTATGGGCAGCTGCTGGACGTAAGAGCAACAGCATTAGTGACCTTGGTTGTAGCAATTAATGAAATCTGTGGCTTGAAAGGTACTAAAGGCGATAAATAGACAGTATTTAAATTTCAAAATTATCAATGCATACTGACAAGATATAATGGATTTGCATGGGTATTATTAGGATTAAACAGTGTCCAAAGTGTTTTATGCATAGAGGATTTACAGAGGATTTGGAATTTATTTATATAAGAAAAAATGCATAGGCTAATGAAGAACACCAAGGGCCTGAATGTTAGGTGGCTTTCTGATCAGTGGGATCTTCTGAACAGTGATAATGTAGGTTGTTTGAGAGATCTGATTGTCAACTTTGGACATTTTTGTGATTTCATTCATTAACAACTGTCCTCTTACTGACTGACAAAATTCTACAAGCACTTTCCCCTGCATTAGCTAACTGAAATTAAATAAGACTTTTATAGTTAGATAAAAATCAGCATTGTATGTGTGCCTTCACAGTTTCTTTATGGTATAACTACATGAACTGAATCCTTCCTCATTTTTCAGTGGTATTCAAGCAATGATTGCATCTTTTCCATCACTATAAAAACTTCGTACACTGCACCCCATTAGATTCAGTGACATTTTTTTACCCTCCAATCTGAACGCTACTCAACAGCTACTTTTACTAACAACTGTATGAGTGCACTGTTCGACCAATACTGGCAAAAAATGGCAAGACACAAGGGCGAGTTTATTAATGGACCAGAAGATGAGTGTGAACCATAAACAGTAACAAGGGTCAAAACTAGCCAGTCAAAAGATCATCAACAACTAAATTCAAGGAATAAACATAGTCAAAGGGGTTTTGCTAAAGGTCAAATACAGTAATCCCTCCTCGATCGCGGGGGTTGCATTCCAGACCCCCCCCCGCGATAGGTGAAAATCCGCGAAGTAGAAACCATATGTTTGTATGGTTATTTTTATATATTTTAAGCCCTTATAAACTCTCCCGCACTGTTTATAAATATTCCCCGCAGAGTTATACAGCATAATCCCTTTGTATTCTCTTAGATATTAGGTAAGATTCATTGAAATTATGTATATAAACACACACTGTTTATATACAGTAAAACCTAAATATTATTTTAAAGATATTGAGTGTCTCCGATATCACATATGTTACAGCCATTACGATAGACAGGTCACCAGCAATAAATACGTACATTGCAAGAAAAATAGTATACAGTAAATATGTGTACAGTGACACTAAACGTACATACATGTACTAAGCACTGTAAGAAGAAAATTAATTATAGTTACTCACCAACAATGACACGATGACTTGTCCGATAACAATGAGTTTAATTTTACGGCACAACAAATGAGAGCGTTACAGCCCTTGTAAAGGAGCCACTTCAGGCGATTGTGTAGCACTGCCGTTGTTCTTCTTCTGGCAGTCTTCAATCCAAATCCCTAAAGCAGATTCCATCCAGACTACTGCCTTATTACATCCACTTACAACTCGTTTTGCACCCTGGTTAAAAGGACGCTGCAGCCGTAGATCTTATATTCCTTTCCTACTTTTTAAATAAAAAGAATCGTAGCCTTCAACAAATCCAAAACGTTTACCTTTTCGGCAATCGTTAACATCTTCTTCTTGCGCTTGGGCACGGCACCTGAAGCAGTAGCAGATTGTTTTGGAGCCATAATGAAGGGCTTGACTATGCAAAAAGATAAACACTAAAGAGCACAACTCTTTACACAGCGAAGCACGTTGATGCTGAATGAGCGAGATGAGACTTCCTGGTTAACAATGCATTCAGCACGCAGGAGCTCAACTGCGTGCTCTGATTGGTTAGCTTCTCAGTCAGGAGAACTTAACTGCGTGCTCTGATTGGTTAGCTTCTCAGCCATCTGCCAATAGCGTCCCTTGTATGAAATCAACTGGGCAAACCAACTGAGGAAGCATATACAGGAAGTAAAAAGACACATTGTCCGCAGAACCCGCGAAGCAGCGAAAAATCCGCGTTATATATTTAGTTATGCTTTCATATAAAATCCGCGATAGAGTGAAGCCGCGAAAGTCGAAGCGCGATATAGCGAGGGATTACTGTATACCAAGAATCCACAGACAAAATCACTTAGAAATAGTATAACCATGTACCCATAATCTTGGACGCTATGGAGCACACAACACCAACTCATGAAGCATTGTTGATATGACATCTCTGTTCCGTCACAGATAAAATTGAAGCAGATTTTTATGAACAAAGATCTGAAGATGAAAAGTCAAAAATCCCACAAAGATGATCTGTTGCCAAGCCTAAAAGTAACTCAAAAAGGGAAAAGAATAGAAGCACAGGGTCTTTGCCAGGAAAGCAATAAACAAATGTGTACTTTTAACAGACAAGTTTTTATCAAAAAATTAGGATAACCAGGAAGTTGTTGAGCTGACCGATATACACTGTAATCTGTGATATCCCAGGTCGTAGCCTCTAGTTTGTCCTGCATAGCTGCATGGATACCAACAATGCAAAATGGCGGTGCCCACAAAAAACCAAAATGGTGTCATATTAAGGATATTTATAAAAAAAATGAATGTTTTTCAGTAAATATTTTTCTAAAAACTGTTACCACAATAAAATTAAGCAACTTAAACAAAAAAATCATTAACCAAATAATCCAAAAAAAAACAAATACTGTATGCTGAAACCCTGTTAAGTAGAACAAAGGCATATAATCACAGAGGGACTAATGAGATTATTTAACTTGATTTTCAAAAAGCTTTTGATAAGTTATCACATTAGAAACTGATGATCAAATAAAAAGAAATGTTGGTTTAAAGTGCACTATGTGGATGGGTGAAAAGTGGAGTTTAAGACAGAAAACAAAGGTTATAGTTAGAGTAACTTTTCATGAATCAGACAGTGCTAAAAGTGTAGTTCCTTAGGGATCAGTGCTATCGTTAAATCACTTAAATGGTGAAAGATCTGGAAAATACTCTTAAAATATTGGGTTTTTCTCAGTATTTTGTATAAAAATTTTATTACTCAATGACCAAAAAGTATTTTATTTGTACAATTGGAAAACAAAAATCCCTGCCACTATTTCCCACAGAAAGACATTAACCTGTGCATTTTGTAGTCAAGACACGTCATCCAATGGCAAAAACGTGCAAACAAACATTGAACTTGTCCTTTGTATTCCAAGTTGAGGATGGCTGATCTACTATTTTTAATTTCCCATACATAGTTATTGCAGATTTTTTTTCACATATTTTCTGTGCTTCTTTAACAGTTAAGGACACAACCTAGCAAGAAAATGTATTTCTTTGTTTAACTTCACAAGCACATGATACATATTGAAATAAAATATATTAGTATTTAGATTTAACAGCTAGTCTTCTTTTCCAGAGACTAATCCAAAGCAAGAAGCTTTTCCTTGCCACTCAAGTGAGTTCAGGTGCGGTTTGGCAAAGTGCAGTATTTGGTTTCTTTAAACAGAAAGCCAACAACATTATTATTTAAAAAATGTTAAAATACTTTTCTACAATTTAAGTTTTGTGTGGAAAATTGTAATTCAGAGACGAGCTTAATATAACATTGCATGATATAGCAATATATTGTCATTTTCAGCGTGAAAAAACAGAGCTTTTCACACTATGAAGCTTGTCATAACATATTTTGGGTAAAATAAAGTTAAACAGCAGCTTAATCTGAAGCTGAATTAAGAAGTGACTGCAAAATAATCTACCTTGTCTTTATTAATTCAAATTAAAGCAAAAAAAAAAATAACACAAGTTCAAAAACATGTCTGCAATTTTAAATTTGCTTATTAATCACTCATTCTCTTGGAAGTAAAGTTACTTTGGTAAATTATGTTATATTAAGTATAAAATCTGATATGTGTTTTTTCACCGTTCCCCTAGCTGTAACATCACCAGATGGATACACATTCCTTCATAAATGTAGAGATTCTGGTCGAGGAGGAGGCTTTGTAATAATTCATTCTGACAAAATACAAATTGCTTCTAGAAATTTAGGTGAATACACATCCTTTGAGGTAATCATTTTAAATATTAAAACAAATTCCAGCACAATTGCAGTGCTAGTCTATAGACCACCACAGCCATATTCATTATTCATGACTGAATTTGGCAACAAATGATGTGGGAGTTTAATGTACACATTGATGTGGAAACTGGCACTTATACCAAATGTTTTAATTATTTGCTAATTACAGTAGGAGTTTGTCAGATTGTCAATGGTCCAACTTATAATCATAACCACATATTAGATTTAAGTACAACTCACAGAGTTGAAATTCAAAATTTAAATATTACCCCATTAAATTATTTCAGCTCACTACTTAAATACATTTAATTTGATTCTGCCTCTACCAACATATTCAAAGATTGAAATGAAACAATACGACATCTAGATTGTAATTCTGCTTCAAAATATATAAATACAGTATTTTGAATACGTCAACTGTAATCAGGGAGAACAATTTATATCAAATTATAATATGACATTGAGAGATCATAAAGTGATCAAAGCACATAGAAACTTACCCTGGTTTAAAGAGAGCACTCAAACTCTTAAATTAGAGTGCCTGGAAAACTGGAGCGTAGATGGAGAACAACAAAGCTGCAGGTCTTTCAAATTACATGGACAGACAGTGTTAAAAAATATTTTTTAAAAAAGCTCACTTTAGAGCTTGCTCAGACTACTATTCTAAAATAATAGACAACAATAATAATACTTCTTGTGTACTGTTCAGAACAGCATCTAATTTAACAAATGGGAATTCAGAGCTTTCAGTACCTGATGCACTAAAAGTGTCAGTCATCATACCATTTGCTTAAAAAGGCAGACCTAGACCCACATATACTTAAAAATTCTAGACCCATTTCAAATTTACCCTCTAAAGTACTTGAAAAAGTAGTCGCCAATCAGCTTCAGTCTTACATCATAGCTTATTTGAGAAATTCCAGTCTGGCTTCCGCACTGGTCTTAGTACAGATATGGCATAAACACGTGTTCTAAATGACATTCCAATATCCTCTAATGAAGGAAATTCCACTGTAACTATGTTATTAGACTTAAGCATCGTGTTTAATATTCAGTTCTTATTTATCAAATCGACTCCAATATGTACAGAAATGTGCTGACAGTACTCCTTCATTATACACAGAAGTTCAATATGGTGTCCCGCAGGGCTCAGTACTGGGACCTTTACTGTTTTCACTTTACATGCTTGCACTGGGATCTCTCATTAGGAAACATAATGTTAATTTTCACTCGTATGCAGATGACACCCAGTTATACCTTTCATTTAAATCAAATGAAGTTTCTCTGATGTTGTCTTTAATTAGTTGTGTTAGTGAATTAAAGGAGTGGATGAATGAGAACTACTTGTCTTTAAATACAGATAAAACAGAGATGTTAATTGTTGGAGGGAATGACGCTGATCACAGCAATATTTTGTCGTCATTTAATTCAGTTGGAATCCCAGTTAATTTTACTGAATCAGCCCGCAATCTAGGAGTTATCTTTGATTCTAGCATGTCATTTAAAGCACATATTACAAAGTTGTCCAAAACATGTTTCTTCCATCTTAAAAATGTTAGGAAATTAAGGCGCTTTCTAAATAAACAGGATTCTGAGAAATTAATTCATGCATTTATCTCTAGTAGGATTGACTACTGCAATGCGGTGTTCACTGGCTGTTCAAACTGTTCTTTATACAGCCTCCAGTTAATCCAAAATGCGGCTGCAAGAATTATTACAAGAACAAGAAAATATGAACACATAACTCCAGTTCTTAAATCCTTACACTGGCTCCCGGTTAAGTTTAGGGCAGATTTCAAAATCCTCCTTTTAACATATAAAGCATTAAATGGCCAAGGTCCGGCTTACTTGTCTGAACTTAATGACTTACAAACCTGAGCGCACATTAAGATCTCAAGATGCCGGTCTACTTATGATTCCAAGGATTAATAAAATAACAGTGGGAGGTCGAGCTTTTAGTTACAGGGCCCCTAAACTGTGGAATGGTCTTCCTGCTTCTATAAGAGATGCCCCTTCGGTCCCAGCCTTTAAATCCCAGCTGAAGACTCACTACTTCAGTTTAGCATATCCTGACTAGAGCTGCTGATTAACTGTACATACTGCATCTCTGTTGTTAGTCATTAGCACTTAAACATAAGTAACATGATTATTATAATTTGTTACTAACCCTCACCTATTCTGTTTCTGTTCTCGGTACTCAAATGTGGCAATTGGTGCCACGGCCCACCTGCCAACTTGTTTGCCTGCCTATGGTAAAGTCATCCCTGATGGAGGATCACAGGAATCATGGGAAAGAGGGGTCCTTTCATCGGATTGGCTGGCCGAGCAACGTTTCAGCCGTGGAATGGCCAAATGGGGAGGCAGCTTGACGGATGAGGTCTCCAGGACTCTAAAAATATCCAAATCTTATTATGTGATATCATCTACTGTTAAATTCTGCTCTGTACTTCTAAAATTTTTATTATTATGCTGTATTAAAGATTTGTTCTGTTCTGTATACTTGTATTGAACCCCTTCTTTTGACACCCACTGCATGCCCAACCTACCTGGAAAGGGGTCTCTCTTTGAACTGCCTTTCCCAAGATTTCTTCCATTTTTCCCTACAAGGTTTTTTTGGGAGTTTTTCCTTGTCTTCTAGGAGAGTCAAGGCTGGGGGGCTGTCAAGAGGCAGGGCCTGTTAAATAAAGCCCATTGCGGCACTTCCTGTGTGATTTTTGGGCTATACAAAAATAAACTGTATTGTATTGTATTGTAATACTATTGACCACTCTATTTTACTTCACAGGCTGGAAACTGAACATTGGGCTTACAGGCAATGCAAATCAATTCATGTAGGTACAGAAATGTGCTGATAGTACTCTTTCATTATACACAGAAGTGAGATATGGTGTCCAGCACTGGAACCTTTACTGTTTACATGCTTCCACTATGATCTATCATTAGAGAACATAACACTAATTTTCACACCCCATTTATACTTTTCTTTTCGACCAAGTTACATTTCTCTGATGTTGTCAATTAGATTACTTAGTAAGTTAAAGGAGTGGATGGATGAGAAATACTTGTCTTTGAACATATACAAAACAGAAATGTTAATTATTGGAGGGGAATGATCACAACAATATTTTGCCATTATTAAGATCAGTTGGATTAGTTTTACTGAAACAACCCACAATCTAAACATTATCTTTGACACTAGCATAAAAGTGCACATTACAGAACTATCCAAAACATGAGTTTCCATTTTAAAAATGTTGGGAAATTAAGGCATCTTCTAAAAATGCAGGATACTGAGAAATTAATTCATGCATTTATTTCTAGTAGGATTGACTACTGCAATTCATTGTTCACTGGCTGTCCAAAATGTTCTGTACAGCTTTCAATTAATTCAAAATGCTGCCGCAAAGAATTATTACAAGAACAGCAAAATACAAACACATAACTCCACATCTTAATTCCTTACACTGGCTCCCAGTTAAGTTTAGGACAGATTTCAAAATCCTCCTTTTAAAAACCCTCAAATGGCCAAAGTCTTGCTTTCTAATCTGAACTTATTACTTACAAACCAGAGTGCATATTAAGATCTCAAGAAGTCTGGCTGCTTATGAGTCCATGATTATTATTATGATTAATAAAAAACACTGGGAGGTAGAACTTTTAGTTACATGCCCATGAAACTGTGGAATTGTCTGCCTACCACTATAGGATATGCCCCTTCAGTCTCAGCTTTTAAATCCAGTTGGAAAACTCACAACTTCCATTTATCATACTCTGTGTAGAGGTGTTGATTAGCTGTGCATACTGCATCTATCATGTTAGTTATCAGTACTAAAACATAAGTAACATGATATTTATCTGTTACCAGCATGCGCCTATTTCGTTTCTCTTCTTGGTTGTCATATGTGGCACTTGGTGCCACTGCTCTACTGCCAAATTTATTGCCTGCCTATGGAAAAGTTACCTCTAATAGATGAGTGCTGAAATCACTGAGTAGAAGGGTCCTATCATCAAATTGGCTGGCCCAGCACTGACTCACCTGTGGAATGGCCAGTAGGGGAGAGGCAGCTTGTTGGCCAAGGTCCCCAGGACTCTGAACAAATTCTCATATGTGATAGTTCTTGTTCTTAGTGAGAAGTATAATTTATTCTTGCATTTTACTTTGTAGTTTGTACTATTACTATTGTATTGTATTCCTGAGGTGGCAATATTAGGTTGACCATCTAGCTCTGTGAAGAGGATTACTTGTGTTCTGTTCTGTGTATTGTATTTACCCTGTTTTTGACACCCATTGCACACCCAACCTACCTGGAAAGGGGTCTCTCTCTCTCTCTCTCTCTCTCTCTCTAAATTGCCTTTCCCAAGATTTCTTCCATTTTTTACTCTACAAGGGTATTTTTGGGAATTGTGTCTTGTCTTCTTAAGGAGTCAAGGCTGCGGGGCTGTCAAAACCCATTCCGACACTCCTTGTGTGAATTTGGGCTATAACAAGAAATAAACTGTTGTGGATCCCAGATCTTTAGTTTCATCTGTGATATTGTTTGTATTAGTAGAAGTCAACACCATCACTGGAACATCTACTGTCTAACAATAAGTGTTATATTTATCTCGTATTTTCCATTTATGTGCTTTTTCTGAGTTTAATGTGTTGTGCTGAAAAAAGGATGCTAAAAGTAAACATTTCATTACAGTGTATACACACAGATGTATTCTGTGTGTGTACCAAATGTTAAAAAAAGTAAACAGTCCTGCTGAACACCCGGTTCTGTGCTAACTTCATCTTTTTATGTGGCAGAACAGAAAATGAAATGGAACAACTAATAGTGCCATGCCAAACACAAGCAGCATGTTACTCTCTTGAGTCACTATGTTATCTGTAGCGTAGAATGAGCCTTAGCATACACAAAGGAGAACCTCAACAAGTTGATCTTTACATTGGCAGGCTTTTCCAGGTCCATTTTGGATTTTTCAGCCTAACAGTGGAAATGCAGAATTTGGAAGAGATGGTAAGGAAAAGTCATAAAGGGAGACAGCTGTGATATCAATTTAGTGTATTTGTCTTAGAGTCAACAATCTGTGCTTTTATTATCAGTTACAGGGAAAAGTACCAGTGTACCTAATGTACAATTTCTACGTTATCAAGAAAAGCAGTCTACATGAAATAAAATAACAAAAAATGCAGTTATATATAATTAGTATATTTTATACCTCTACTTGTGTATGTTATTGTTGTCCAAGGAAAAGACAGTTCAACAACCGAAGAATTCTGGGGTGCTAACCCAACCCTTCATTTCTTTAAAGAAAACAAAGGTATGGTTCAGTTGAAATAAAAACAAAAACAGTTGCCATGTAGGGTGTGTGGCCACCGTTCATCAACCTCTTTCATCTGTTCGCTATTCACAGAGCTCCAGTCTCTCATTCTGCACTGTTGTCCTCAATGGGTAGTTTGTCTGCTCTGTGGATGTAGAAAATGACAAGACAATTAGCAGCACTGTCCCCTCACAGCCTTGGTTAGTATCACAAACCTGGAAATCATTTTCCCCAGTTTAAGTCCTTATTTTAAAAACGTTATTGATTGAATCCAGCCTGTTTTTTTAAAAAGTTCTGCACAGATCCTCTAAGTGAGAATTTGATTTTGTTCCAATTTCAAATAATATATGACATCAGTTGCCCACTGACTAAAAAGAATTAGGCTAGGATTCTTCCGGTTAAGCAAGATAAGTCTACATGCCAATAATGAAGTAAAGGCAATTACAGTTTGTTTGTCCTTCTCCACTTTAAGCCAATCTGGAGGTACACCAAGCACAGCTGTTAGTGGATTAGGAGAGACTGTGACACCAAGGCTGTCTGAAAGGCATTTAAAGATTTTGGTCCGAAACTGATGTTAATTTGGTGCAAGCCCAAAACATGTGACTTAGTGAGGTTGGAACTTGATTGCAATGTTTGCAGGTTGTATCTTGCCCTGGAAACATTTTGGACAATTATAAACAAGACAGATGTGCTCAATAGAAGATTTTAAGTCGAATAATAACTGTATGCTTTGCACATATGGAGCTAGAGTGAATTCTGTGCATGGCTGCCTTTCACTCTTTTTTTTGAAATGTTGAGTAAAAGATCCTTTTCCCACTGTACTCTGGGATCTTTGAAAGAAAGGGACTTTAAAATGATTTTATATATATTATGGAAATGCTATCTGAGACCTCAAGACTGATCAATATTTCTTCTGGAATAGAAGTAGGTTGGAGGTGAGGAAAATGAAGCAGATTTTGTTTAGCAAAATTTCTAATTTGAAGGTAGTAGAAGAATTGCATTGGAAAAAAGTAGATATAGTTTTTTAAAAAGTTAAATTTGGAGTATAATTGTTCGTAGGATGCAAAGACGTTATCTATGTACAAATCACTAAGCGATTTAATCCCATATGTTTTCCTAGCATTAAAAACTGTACGTTGAGGGGGTGGAAAAAGGTTTTTATTATGCAGAGGTGCCACAGAAGTACTTTCTTCATTAGTTCCATATTCTGAGTGAATGAAGCACAATTTGGTTGTTAGTACATTGCCGATAATTTGTATTTGCTGGGGTACAAGCCAAGGAATATAAAGAAGTACTACAGGATTTTATTTCTGTTGCGGACCAAGCCTGTGTATGTTCATCTATTTGTCTTAGGTAGTGCCATGCCACCTTCTGCCTTAGGTCTTTGCAGGGTCACCCCCTGGATGCATGGGTATTTTGAATTCCAAATAAGTGATGTTATGATTGAATCTAACTTCTTAAAAAATGACTTGTTAATGTATATGGGAAAGCTTTGAAATAGAAATAGAAGCTTAGGAAGGATATTCATCTTGACAATTTTAATTCTTGCAGCTAAAGTGAGATAAAGGATAAACCATCTATGCAAGTCTTGCTTACGTTTTTCCATGCAGACAGCAAAGTTTTATTGATAAAGAGCTTTATGTATTACTTGTCATGTTTACACCTAGGTATTTAAACTGAACTGCGATGATAAAAGGGAAGGTGTCCAATCTAATGTTGTGTGCTATAGAGTTCACTGGAAAGAGCACACTTTTATTCAAATTAATTTTGAGTCCAGAAATCTTCTGAAATTCTGCTAGTGCTGTTAGGACTGCAGGCACAGTATTGTGGATCAGATATATATAGTACCATATCATTTGCATATAGTGATATTTTCTTATTCAAGGCTTTCTCTGATAATCCCCTTTATCTCATAAGCATTTCGAAAGTGAACTTTCAGTGTCTCGATGGCGATTGCACATAGCATCCTTGTCTAGTACCACATTCTAGTTTGAAGTAGTCTGAAATAATTTTGTTTATACAAACTGTAGCTTCTGCACTCTTATACAGCAGTTTGATCCATATATGTTAACCAAACCCAAATTTCTCCAATGCAGTGAAAAGGTAGTACCATTCAACCATATCAAATGCTTTTTCTACATCCAAAAATAATAATATCTTTGGGCTGTTAGACTCTGTGGGTCAGTGTCTTACATTAAACAGGCTTGAAGATTGGAAGTTAAGTGTCTGCTTTTAATAAATTCAGTTTGTTTTGTGATATTACCGAAGGAAGCACTTCCTCAATCTTTCTAGATACAACTTTGGAGAGTATCTTAACATCATTATTCAGAAGTGAAATTGGTCTGTATGATGCACATTCTAATAAGTCCTTATTTTTCTTAGGAAAGATGTAATTAATGCTTGGTGAAAAGTTTGAGGTAGAATTTTATTGTCTCTGGCTTCTGTAAATGTTGCTAATAAAAGGGGAGCTAACTTAATTTAAAATGTTTTATAAAATTCAGCAAGGTAGCCATCAAGACCTGCTGTTTTCCCACTCTGAAGTGAGTTTATAGTGTCTGGTAATTCTGATAGTGCCAGAGGTTTATCCAATTCCTCTGCACTGGGAGTATGCAGTTGTGGTATCTTTAATGCATCCAAAAACGCATCAGGTTGTGTCTTGTCTTCTTTAAACTGAGCAGAATATAGGGACTTATTGTAGTCTCTAAATGTGTGCATTATATTTTTATGGTTAATAATTTTGTCTCCGTCTGTGTTGGTAATTACTAGTATTGCATTGTGAACTTCCTGCTTGTGGATTTGTTGAGCTAAGATCTTATTAGCCTTCTCTCCATGTTCATAGTAATGATGTGATTTAAAAATGAGTTGTTCCGTTTCTTTGTTATCAAGAGGTTAAGTTCTGAATGCAAAGCCGGTCTTTTTCTATAAAGTGCCTCATTTGGAAACCTGTCGTGTTCTTGAGCTATTTTGGTAATTTCACTGATTAACTATGATGACTTCTTGGTTTCCAATATAAAAAATCCAAATTAAAAAAAAAACAACTGCAGAGACCTTTGAAGAAATCAGCACACTGACAGCAAAATTTAGCAAACACAAAATCATAATTCCAATATCTAAATCCGTACAACAAAACCAAAAAGTGAAAAAGTCCAAAAAAGACAAATGTGAAAGAAACCCAAAAGACAAAAGGAAATAGAGAACAAGTAATGCCACTGTAAAAATGCAGTGGCAGAAAAAAGAATGAAGTCCCCGTACCTTAAAGCGCGTGAGTACTACAGTGTAATCTGCCACCAAATACAATAAAACATTAAACACATAAATAACAGAAGACAAAGAGAGAGAAATTAAACTAAAATAATTAAAAGATAATAATTACAAAATTGCTTTGCATTTAAAATCACTCTGCATACATCAACATTTTTTATGTATATAGTGTTTTATATACTGTATCTTTGTTTATGTTGCAGTACTTTTTTTCATACTATATTTGTAATTTTTCTAAAACAGGGTGTGTTCATAACTGGAAATGTGCATAATAAGTATAAAATGAATTGGGTTTGGTTCAAGTAATTAGAATACCTGCTGACACCTTCCTATAAACTGCTTACATAGGGAGACGAAGTTTTAAGAAATAGACTGTAGTCAGGAGATGGCATAGACAGATCAGAATTCAATGACTAAATTTAAACAAAGATAATCAGGTATAGCCAGAATCATGGGCAACAGCAGTAGGCTAAGTTGTAAACCAAAAAAGGAACGTGTAACCAGAGCCAAAAAAAAAGTGACAAGTAATTTCTAATGGAAGGGCAGAAAAAGAACCCATAACTAGTAACTCAGAAACTAAGACACTGAAGGTTATTTGTTCATAAATCCAAATCTTAGGTGACCAGGAAGTAGAAAACTATGTCCTTTATACTGTCAATGTAATGTTGTCACATGTCACACACTCCCAGTCATTGAGTCTAGCAATAGCATGACAACCATCAAAAAGAACTCTCCCAGTATGGTGCTGCAGAAGAATGTGAATCATTTTTAACATGAAAACAGATATTATCAATAGATCCTTTGAACCTCAAAACGTCACGAACTATACATAAGTAATTTTTGCAGGCCGAGGAAAAGTTGTGAAAACAATAAATAAATAAAACTCATAAGCCTGATTGTGGCAATCTGAAAAAGACCCAGGACATGTGAACGGATCTCTTAGACGGAAAAGTGGCTTGTTACTGCTGTGACTTTCACCTAGGTATGCAGATGAAACATAATGAAAGATTCAAAATTGTCAAAATGATTTTTAACAAAAATGTTTTCCTTTACTCTGCAAATTTTTAAAAATATTTTAATACTAAATAAGAGAGATGGATTTAAGAATAGTATTATTTTAGTAAAAAATAATGAAACAGACAACTTGTTACACCCTTTTAAGTATTTATATAGAAAGACAGAGTGAAACATTACAGATGCTGTATTTCTAAAAGGTAAATATCAAGTGGGATACTGGCTGACCACAGAATGTTCACTTTTGATGAAAACTACAAATACTGGTTTATTTGTAAGTATGTACTTTTCTTTTAAAGCAATACATTACTTGTGAATTGATCTGAGATAACCTTCCCTAAAGTTTTCTGAATATTTCTATGTGTTAACAGATATTTCTACGGTTATTAGATGTGTCATATTGTACAGCAGTGTTTCTGAAACATGGGATTATAGGTGGAAACATGAAATTTAGTTCAAATAAGTTCATCACTTATGCCTTACAGATGCAGTAGTTTTCCTCCTTCTCTGATACACCAACTTTCTACAGCTTTTTATTACATAATTCATTGGGGGAAATGTAACTTGCACTTTATGCTCCATGGAGCTAAAGGATTTGAAATTGTTGCAAATGTCAGGTCATTCGCTTGAAGGCAATTCATACCTCAGGAGAAAAAAATAATGTTTCATACACCTTAAGCTCACATTGTTAGTTTCTCAACTGACTGGCCATCAAAGAGATAAAGAAAGGCTTTCACATAAGAAGTGCCAATGGGATCTAGACAGACCAACATTCAAAATTGTGTTCATATTTTGTTTTAGTAGTTGCTTTATATCAATCCTAGTGGCTATATATATATATATATATATATATATATATGTATTTTTTTTTTGCAGATTAGCTGCATAAACTGTTCAGAACATGCAGTGCAAATCTATTTTTATTTGTATGAGAATCCTAATTTGTCACTTGTGCACAGAGCTGTGTTTGAGGGCATTTTATGCAAATATTAGGATTCACTGTCATTGTAGCTTACTTAGTGTGCCCTCTATGTGAAACATTAATATTTCCCTGTATTATTTTCCCAGTTATACTGATACTCAACAACAAAGGTAACTTCACATAATTCATTCATTTAAGCTAAAATTAACGTTACATAGACTAGGGGGCTTTGCCCCCTGCTCGCTTTGCTTGTCAACTAGGCCAGTGCTACGCACTATTGTAAACAGGGGGGTTGAATACACCCCAAGGAGACGCGATCCCTCCTCCGAAACCCCCTCTTATATGGTGATACAATGGGAAGCAAATACAGTTTTTTTTTTTTACCACCTCTTTGCTTGATCAGCTGCTGGATTTCTGCCGTGCCGTATGATCTGCATCTCGTGCAGTGTTTCGAACCTGTACAGCAGCTGCCCTTTTTTCTCACTGCCTTGTTTCTCTTCTCCCCCAGACATCCTCTGCTCCTGTTGAGGGTTCTGCTCTCAAGGTGCGCCCTTATGAAGAGGAAGATTTCCTATTCTTTTAATTGAGAAATTAAAATATCCCCGCCACCAACACATGGAGCTTGATTCACTCCTGAAAGAGACTTATGTTTGTTTGAAGTGTTTGAATAACATTTCTGTCTCTAAAATCTACTGTGTATCTGTGCAACTCTGACCCAAACTTGACAGCTTATGTGTATTTCACTTTTACTAAACAACAAATCTTTTAATTCTCATGGATACGCCTCTTCATTGGGAAGAAACACTATTCGATCTCTTTTCGCTGTTCTCTTATTTCACCGAGTAATAATTTCCGTGTGTTAGCGCTAATGCAATCTTTACTTCACTTTTTTGAGACTTTAAAATTTTCCTACTTCCATTATCTCTAACCTGCTCTACATGTGTATCTCGTCAACGTTTCTGAATTCTTTACGACGTTCTACTTTGTCATCTACTCTTTGTCTTTTATTTCCGATCCTGGGCGTAGTTAAATCTCTTGGCACAAAGTCTCGTCTCACGGGACGTGAAAGTGTCTTTCTGAAAAAGTCACGCCTCGTCACAAGTTTTTTTTTTATTTAATAGAGAGATATAAAGTATATAACTTCTGATATAATGATGAGTTTTAAAATAAAGGGCTCATTTACTGAATGATGTTCTGGCTCTTCATTTAAGGGTATCAATTAAAGAAAAGAGAAGAACTCAGTAGATCCCATGTTTCCTTTACGTACATGCAAAGTGCTCCTTGGACAGCTTGTAGAGTGTTAACAAAAAGCAGACTGAAGAGGACGCTGTCCCATTCATCTTTCTTCCCACTCTTGAGGGTATCATTACGCTGAAAGACGTGTGTAGCTCAGTAATTGACTTTCATTGTTGCTGCTGAGGAGGGAGATCAGTTGTGTTCCTTCCACTAATTAAAACACATTTCAAAGTAATTATTGCATGGATCTTTTGCTGGCAGATACACAAAAGAGCAGACTGATGTTCTTTCTAACTTTATGAGTACAACACACCTCAGATGCCTTGCATGCAAAATGAAATTAAAAGATTCTGTATTTTATTGCATTGTTTTCTAGTTCATAGTTTATTTTTAAACAATAATCCGAACATAAGTCCAATTCAAATAAGTTATTAATTTTAGTCAATGTTAAAATGCAAATTGTTAAATATATGCAGTTCACCTTAATTACAGGACAAGTGTCTGTATATCTCTGTATCTGTGTGTCCATCCAGTTGCTATGCCTCAAAAGATGGTGCATAACAAACAGTTGCAGTACTAAAATGCATTGCATTTGTCATTCCAATAGATGATGTATAAATAACATTAACCATGCTTTTATGAATCCCATACCAAATGGCATATAAAAGAGACATATGCATTGCATTTGTCATTCCAATAGACGGGGCATCACAAAAATTTGTAGTAATACATTTTATTACTAAAAAAAATTGATGAGGTATCAGTTAGAGTGGCAGATGCAATGCATTTTATTACTGCCTGCATTACAAAATACATTCCAATAGATGGTGCACTACAAATACCGAAGTCTACGTTAATCACTTAGGTTTCAGCCCATCTTAGATGGGTAGCACAGCTGGTTATCTTATAAATTTATAAAACGTCTTTTGTAATGAGAAGTCAAGCAAAATTACATATTTTATTTCAATGAAAGGTGTCATTTTTGCTTGACTTCTGATTAAATCCATAATGGTTAACATGGTACACCACCCTAGTACTAAAACATCTTTTTTTGGAGAGTTAAAGAACTGCAGACTAAGACGCAAAGACTTCAATTTATTTTCACACTCTTTTCACCCCAATCACCCTGTGCTCATTCTCCTTCCATCTTTTAAATGACGATCAGGACTACCACATTTCTTAAAAAAGAATTAACCACAGGCTGTGAGCTGCACAAACATACCATCTCGACCCTAAACATCCTTTACACTAATTTGATGAATATGTCTAAATGTTCATTTGTGTTGAATTGGTTGGAATGATGATTACTTTGTCCTTATGCTGCATATTTGTACTAATGTTTTAGATGTTTTTTTGTATAAGCTTTAATAAATTAAATACTATGCAGCCTTGTTTTGACAATAAAATAATTTCATTGCATTGCACTAGTAAATAAAATCCAGTCCCTTTATAGAGACGTTAAAAAGACATTTTCTTACAGGCTTCAGGGACACTTGAGGACTCAGTTAATGCAGATTTACTGGTTTGTTTTTTTTGTTACATTACACATTTCAAATTCTTCTTTGGACTCTGCTTCTTTAGCGGCCTTCCATTGGAAACACTAGGGGGGCCTGTGCTATAGGATTCTTGAAGAACAGAAAATACATGTACTTCTTCCCTTCATAGAAAACAAACTCTTCACATTGAAGTCAGTCCTATTTCAAGGCCTTTATATCTGGTATTGGAAAAGGTAACTGGGACATTTTTTAAGCTAGTGCTGCCTAAATCTGATTAAATTGCACTTACAGTGTGTTAATAATACAGTGAATGTATTACTGATTAAAAATTTGAGATATTAGCTTGAGCAGTTTTTTTACAGATATACAGTATAATAAGTTGCTGTTAGGCCAAAAAATTCAATTATAAAGGAAGCACACTTGGCTGGACCTTGACAAAAGCCAGCAGCTACAACAAAATAAAACAAAATTAACTTCTGCTCTTTCAGATTTGGAAGAGGAGAAACTTATAAAAACTAAACATTTGACTGACACACACAGCTTACTACTCTCAGCTTATGTAACACAAATCACCAGAAATGTGCACACTAGCATTTGCTAGCTTTAAATCTAACTATTTTCGCATTATTCGTATCAAAACCTGTACAAAGGAGTGAAGATCACTTCCTGTTTGACCAGTTGTTTCAGGAGAGTTCTGAAACGTGTCTGTTTGTGTTTTGAGAGATCTCTCTGTAAATAGGAGTTAAGAGACAAGTATGGGTCTAAACATAAGAACAGCTTCACATTGTCGCTCACATATTAGTTTGTCTGTCGTAAAGCTTTCTAGAATTTAAAAGTGTTTTACAAAAGAAATGATAAAATATTTGCAGGGATAAAAACTGTTGAGCTATAGTTAATGCATAGGGGTTAACAAAACACTCTTGGAAACCAAAAGCAACACACTACAACATAACTCTGTTCCATTTCACATTACAACTTGAATATAAATTCCTTGGAATTTGATATTAAAAGAAATTGATCTGTAACTAAAAGTTGTTTATAAAAGGCTGGTCCATAAAGTCATAAATAAATAAATAATATATTTAATGTTTTCGTAATGAACTACTATGCTTACCCATTCATTCATTTTCAAACCCTCTAACAATACCTGGAAGAACTGGACAGAAAGCAGAAATCAAGCCTGCGTGGAACATCACAGGGAACAGTAGCACTCACTTATAGCAACCAATTTGGTACATAGAAGGAAAATCTGAAGAAGTAGACAAATAATTACACAGATATGGGGACAAATATAAAAGCTGGCCTGATATACTGTACCAGTTACTTGGAGGTGTGAGGCAGCACCAGCTCGCAAGCAATACTTCCATCTTTTTGTGTAATCCTATGTACCTTACTGGACTAAAACACATTCTACTTGATCCAGCCTTCTCAGCTTTTTTTAATATGTGCACTTTCAAACTTTTGGGGTTAACAGATTGAAGTCATGACACTTAAAATATTTTTTCTTCATTACTTATATACTAAAGAAATTCCTTGTGTTGCCAGGGTGCATTTGAAGTTGAAATTTCTGCAATTAAGAAAATGTTCTTCAAATTAAACTAGAAGACTACAATTTTTAACTGGAAAATTTTTAAGAAATATTTGTATTAGCATATAAATTATTTTTTTCTCCACTCTAGTATAACCCATATACATTATAACTGTCTATGTGAAAAGAATGAATTCAACAAATCCACCCTCACTTTAAAAACTTTCTGCTTGAAAAATACCAGTCAGGGTTTAGATCTAATCATAACAAAGAAACTGTTTTAGTCAAAGTAGTTAATGGCTTAATATGCAAAACATATTAGTCATTGTTTTCTTTGACTTGAGTGTTGCTTTTTATATTGTAAATCACCACATTCACATTGATCACCTTAGACAATGGGTTAGTCTTTCTGGCAATGCTTTAAACTTACATCAAATGTACATAACATTGAGAAACTGTCTGCTGGTCTTTGTGACTGTACATCAGAAATGCATATTACATATGGTGTACCTCAGGGATCAATTCCATCACTTTTATTATTCTCATTTTACATGCTCCCGTTATGGCAGATTATTGCTAAATGATCATTTAAAGCATCACAGCTAGGCAGATGACTCAAATCTGTGTGTATCTATAGCACTAAATGACCCAGCGGCTCTCAACCCCACTTATTGAGTTTTAGAGTGGATGATTATTAATTTCCGTAAACAAAACAAAGAAAAAAATAAAACTAATTATTCACTGCATTAAACAAATTAAGGATCTTACAAAAAAAGTTGATTGGTTGGCTTTTAAATTAATTCAGAAGTATCTTGATGTCAATAGATTTAGAGTGAAATGCTATACTAAGCATATTCCTGAAAGTGTTTTTTATTTACAAAATAAAGCATAAATTAAATCATTCATTTTGTTTAAAGATATTGAATAATTATTACTGCTTTTACTAACTTGCTTTTCTATCCTTCTCTTCGTACGTTTTTGAGATCTATGTGGCTAAACTGGGGTTTTTATACTCAGGGAATACAATTTTCCTATTAGTTTTTCACCATCTGCCTTCCTTTGAAAATTAAATAGTGCTGATGTTCATGAGTTCAGCAGGAGTATGAGACGCATGTCATCATCTAAACTAAAACTTGGAACTCGCAATTTCTGACCTCTGACTCAAAAAACGTGTCTCAAACTTGAAATTACTTTGGTTTGGTCTGTCAAATCTAAGTTTGTGTGACTTCTTCAGATGATGACGTCAATCCAAAATGGTGGCATGCAACATACTGTATACAGTAGGTCCAGTAACACTTAACACTATGTAGGTTTTATTTGTTTATTATGAGAAATTACTTTCAATGAATCAGCTTAATCAATAATACTGAATATTAAGATAATAAACGTTAACATTAGCAGATTGAACATTAACCGACTAGCTGATAGTAGCCTGATACTGTACATGCTACTGTTCGTACATTGTACTCAGTAGTTTCTTTGTGCAGTTTCATAATTGCAGTTCCCAAGCAGAAACAGTATTGTTTATTATTGCCTAATAAAGCATAAAAACATTTTCTGGACATTGCAGCGTACTTTTTGTGTTCTGGAATATAGAAGTATTAGTTTCCCACATGAAATTCCCAGGTGATTAACTGGAGTTCCAGCAATAATCACAATGTTTTACTTTCCCACTGGGGTAGCTCAAATGCACGGAGGTCACAAATGGCTCAATTGCAATTTCTGACTTCCCGACTCTGCTGTATGATGAAAACAGCATTAGTTCTGGTGCTTGCAATTCAAATTTACTGATGTTTGGATAAAATTACATTGCATTTCTCTGTGCCTTCCTGGTATCAATTCTCTGGCTTTCTTTTAGCACAATGGTTCCTGATTCTTGCCTTACTTCTGGCTTGGAGAAAGATCAGTTTGTGTTTTTTCAGTAATGACCTCTGCTTGTTTTTTTTACTGCTTTGTATTTTTCATATGTGAATCATATAATTAAAATCTTTTCACTGTCTCTTGTTGAGAGAGTGCAGCAGACATATCAAAACTACCAACCAGGAATTTTAACAAAAAAGAGAAAATCTGAACACATTTCACCTGTATTAACATTATTATTTGTCCTTTAAGATCAATTTATAACTTCTTGTCTACTTGACAACAATCTTGCTCCTTCCTATGTTTTGGAATACCTGTCTTTACATAATCCTAGTCATAATCACAGATTTTTGAACACTGCCTTGTTCAATGTTCCAAGAGTGAAGTATAATAGAACTCGTAAGATGGGCTTAGTAAGATATGTCACCATAAACATTAAAAAAGAAAATGCTAGAATCTGTCCCTTTCAAAATGTATTTGTAGTGCATGCATTGCAAAAAATGAAGTTAATACTGCACAAGAATACATTTTAAGACTTGCACTTGTTTACAGTGTTGAATATAGCTGTTTTATAGAATATGACTATAAAATAATAATTTATGTACAAGGTTGAGTCAAAAATGATCTGCACTCTGGCTGTAAAATTTATTTTAATCAACTTTCAGAAAAGACAAATACATCATTTTTCAACATAATTTCCCTGCTTTTCAATAGCACCTCTGTCAACAAGCTTTCGTATTCCTTCATTAACAAATGGTTTAGCCTGAGCTATGAGCCACAAATGCACCACTGTCTTCACTTCTTCATCAGACATGAATCTTCATCATCATGGGGCTTCTTTTTAAACCCAAGTCTGTCATGGATTATTGCATAGCATTATTTGCTAATGATTTGCTACATCATCTATTGTCACTTGTCTATTCAACAGAATCATTTCACATTCACACTCAATGTTGTAATCAGTCGTGGATGTGGACAGGCATCCAGCTCCTCCTTCATGGTTGACCTTCCTTGAACTTCTCCATCCACTCATATACAATTCTTCATGACAAAACACTTTCTCCATACTTTGCACAAAGTCTTCGATAAATATCGGCATCAGGCATACCCTCAACCACAAAAAAATGAACTACTGAACGTTGCTCTTCTTTCATGCAAATCATAAGTGGGGCAGCCATTGTTTCTCGCATCACAGTTACAAATGGTCCGACGTAACACGTTCACACCTGCACAGCAGTGACTGGGAAGACGGGGACCTCGTATGGAAAGCATTAATAAGACAGTGCTGCCAACAAGAGTTTTAATATATATATAACCGGAGTGCGGATAATTTTTAACTAACCCTCGTATTTTTACCACTTACTAATAACTTGTTTTGTTTTCTTTCTCTTTAAAGGTTACTATGGTGGTATGCTGCATGAGTGTCAACTGTCCACTGAAGTGCTATGCTGCCATGAGGCAAAAGTTGAAATATACTACCTGCAGCTACAAATCTTCTTGGCTTTTCATCATAAACACCCAATACTTAATTACTTCATCATGCATTTGTACTGCACAGTAGAATGCTGTATTTGGGCTGGGTGGTCTTTTGGCCTTGACACCCCCGAGGTTTATTTTCTGTACCTACCTGACTTCATGTTTCTCTTCCTTTCTTTTATTCATTTTTTTAACAAAACTTCAGTGCAACAATTGACAGGTATTATTTATCTAATCTGAAAACATACATGTGACATTCAAGTACATTAACTGCATTTTTCTAGAATCTGTATTTCAAAAAATTACATTGCACAAGCTCCGTGATACAAGCTAGGATGTTATTTGGGTACAGTTTATATGAAGGTAACTGTATGTGTTTTCCAAGGAAGTGCAGATTTCTGCCACAGTCCCAAAATCTGACATTAAGATTAGCTAAATTCATGGCAGTGTTTGTGTGTTCGTCATTAGGTTTGTTTGCTATTTGCAGTGGACTGCTGATCTGCCTTGAACTGGTTTGTGCAATGGAATCACTGCTGCAAGGATAAGATCCAGCAAACTGCATCACTCAATTCGATAAGCTGGTGTAAAATTTAATGGATGCATAGTTTATTTCCAATTACGACTCCATTATTTTGCAGAGTGTTGAAGTAATACTTATGGGTCTATAATTACAAGTATCTGTTTTATCTCTATCTTCATGGATTAAATTAAATTTGCAACTTCTTAATCACCAAGTGCATTTCCCATCTTGATATCAAGACTTTTTCTTCCAGTGTATAAGATAATATTCTTTATTTCCTTTAACACTCCAAGTAAAATTAAATCAGGTACCTATTGATTGTAATGCATCTTTACCTTCCATTTGTAAACCACTATAACATTTTCTTAATTCATCCTTTGCCATTCTATTAATTTGTTCCTTTGTAAAAAGAAATCTGTGAAATATATATTCCTTAATTTGTTGCCTTCCAATTTTCAATGTATAATATCTGTGTACTCAAATAGCCTTTGATGTAAATTAAAAACAAGCATTTAGTATAATTAATAGAAAAAAAAATAAAGAAGGTTTAAAAGAAACTAGCGCACAGTTTGAGTGGTGAATTGTTACTGAATTTCTATAATAGTCATGGGCTGATAAAAAAACGGCAAGTTTGGACACAAGGCTAATGTAAAGCATCTCTAGAACAGCAAGAAGTGGCAATCACAGTAGAAGCTGATGCAAATAACACATGGAACAAGTTACCAAGTAGTGTGGTGGACAGTAGGACTTTAGGGACCTTCAAAGCTACTCTTGATATTATTTTAGAAGAATTAAGTGGATAGGGTTGGCAAGCTATGTTGGACTGAATGGCTGTTCTCATCTACATTGTTCTAATGTTCTACGTTTATATGGGCAGCAGTTTGGTAAAGTTATAGAGAATGACTTTTAAGTAAACCAAGATTCAGGGAAATTAGGTAGGATGTTCCTGTGGCTGTCTTAGCTTGGGTGGTTAAATATTAATTGGGAATACTGTTGAGACAGAGGGGAGTATTTAGAGGAAGTCCTTAACTAGGTGGGAGTGTCCTCCTCAGAGGAAGTACTGATAGAAACATTTGGTGTATTTCTGTGCTTGCGGTGAGTGGAGTTGGTAAAATGTTCTTTAGTGGCAAGGGTATAGAGATGGAAAATTGACTCTTCAACACTGGGAAGAAGCTTGAGGCAGTAGTAAGAGACTAAGGTACTGTAGCCCCCAATTTTCTTAAATGGTACAAGAGGTGATGTACCATTTCAGTTTCTTAGCCTTCCTGGGAAAGCCTGTACTGTGGAACTGGACTTCAGATTCAGGCTGATAGCGAAATCTTGGATCTAGGAGGTGGAACGGTAGGTTCTGCCTTAGATATGTAACAGTGGACCAGCTCTTTGTTTGTGAAATGGTGTAATGGTGTGCTATTTTGTGGACTTAAGGAGGGCTTCTTTCTGCATATTATGTGAAATTTTATGGGTGTTGCTGTAACCATGTTGTGGTGTGCCATTTAGTCCTTTTATTTGACCATTGGGAATTGTGCCCACATACCTGGAATAAGTTTAAAATGGGCATAGGACTCCATCGATATGTAATGTCCACTCTTTTTTATTTCTGTTGACAGAATATCAAGGCACTGCAAGGTTCAGAAAAAACAAATTTGGGATCTTAGGATTATACTGGCTATTTACAGAGGATGGTGTTCTCTTGCCCTTATCTGTCTTTGATCTCTGACATGCACTGGAGAATTTTTCTACCAAATGTGTTACAGTCAGGATGAGAATCGGCACCTCCAAATGTGAGATCATGGCTTCTTCCAGGAAATAAAAACTTGGTTTCTGCCGACACATGGCAGGGAGGCTGCTTCAAGTAGGAGAATTTAAGTAGGGCAGCAAGAGCCAAATCCTGGAATAAAACTTTCCATTTATCACTCAATATACATCTCAGTTTCCTTTTTCAATTTTTATATAGTGCTGCTGAGTACAGGCACAGAGCTTATGCACAAATCCACAACTATAATTGACATCAGATTGCTAAATCATACAACATTCTCATAAAGGAGCACACAAGCCATTTTAAACATACATTTAAAAGTAAGCAAGTTTCAATTTGATTTACCTAGGCAAATCACAACAGTACAGAGTATACTAATGTTATAATTGAGATAATGCCTGTTTACAATGGAGGAGAGACAAGCAAAAATTCCAGTCAGGAACAATGGAGAATATAAACCTTTTTGGGCATCCATGGACAATACAGCAGACAAAGTCACACTGAAAGTCACACAAAGGCACAATGTCATAGCAGGGTACAGAGAAGAGAAACAGTTTAACAACACATCATTGTTAGTGGTGTGGTTTCTGAAACTCGTGTTGTGGGTTATGCGGTGTCCAAGATTGTGGATTCAATAGAAAGAAAAAAAAGTCACGTGCAATATTAGCTGTATTAGAGTTCTGACTTCTTATAGTTCTCCTCTTGACTTTGATTAGTGTCTAGCAATTTGGTTTTGACATCGGATGATAATCTTTTCAGGTGCTGACCACTACTTCACTGTGCTGTAAGTTTTTGATTCATCTCATGCATGTTCCTTTAATCCTTACAAAATGGCAGTGCTTGTGTACACATTACTAGCCTCAGGCCTAGGTGAACCTAGGCAAGGTAGTAGCTACTGTTGCTACAGGATGTAGCGACATTAGTAAGGTGCCAAAAGCGTTAAAGAAGCTGGCAGCAGTTAGGAGTCTCTGACCATAATTTCTCTTTTTTTAATTCTTATTTACTCAGAGTTATATAACTGCTTTTCTCTTTGCCTAGATCAACATGACGATCAGTTAAACAATGATCCATACCAATTTCCTTTCCGGAACAATAGTGTAAACACATTTCTTTGGTTAACCAATAGCATTGTTATCAGCTATCAAGAAGTACACATACCACTGTATACTGATTAGAAACTAATGTTCCCAGAACTCTTTAATTTTCAAAAGAAGCAGGCAGCTCTTTATCACAATATTGTATGATGATGAAATAACCATCAAAGCAGTCTGATCTTCAAAGCAGGTGACTCTTTTGCAAGACTGGTAAATATCTACTTCCTGTAGATAGCCATCAACAATAACCTGTAAGAGAATTATTCAGGAAATTTGCCTTTTCGCTTATCATCCCAGTCTCAAACACAAGGGTGCCCATTGCTTCTTCATCTATTGTCTTTTACATTTACTATTTACATGTGTTTTTCCGAAAACAACACACAGAAGTGTCCTTTTCTTTACAACACTGATTTCTAGCCCATTACACTCAGTTGTTACTGGCCTCAGTACTAGGGGAACCTGGACCAGGTACAAGCCACTGTTGCTACAGAGTTGTAGCCACATCAGTAAGGTGGCAAAAGCATAAACGAAGCAGGTGGCAGTTAAGAGTCTCTGACCATACTTACCTTTTTTTATTCTGTTTTACCCAGAGGTATATAAATACTTCAGTTGGTACATACCAATTGCCTTTGCAGATCAATAGTGCAAATACATTTTCTTTGGTTAACCAATATCATTGTTGTCAGCTATCAAGAAGTACACATACCACTGTATGCTGATTAGAAACCAATGTCCAAAGAACTCATAAGTTTTCAAAGGAAGCAGGCAGTTCTGTATAACAGTATTGTATGTTGATGAGATACCAGTCAAGGTAGTCTGATTTTAAAGCAGGTGACTCTTTTACAAGACACTTAAATATTTATGTCCTGTAGACCAGGGGTGTCAAACTCCAGTCCTGGAGGGCCGCAGTGGCTGCAGGTTTTCATTCTAACCATCTTCTGAATTAGTGACCAGTTGTTGCTGCTGATTACTTCTTTTAATTAACTTGACTCAGGCCCTTTAGTTGTTTCTTTTTCCTTCATTAGCAACCAAATAATAATAAGACACAAAACAAGCCGCCACATCACATAATATCTGAAAATAAAGAAAGGTGAAAGTCTCAGTAAGGTTGATCTCTCAACTCATCAAAACACTTTGATGATTTTGTTATAAAAAACAGAAAATCAACAGTTTTGGAAATGTCAGCTGTGGCAGAACGAGAGCAACAACAAGCCAAGGAATTAAATAACGAGTTTAATTAACAGCAAGAACTGGCTTCTCATTAAGAAACTGGTTGGAGTTTGAAGCCCCAGTTTAGCTGGTCATCTATTGGCTCGTTTCACGTCTCATTTCTGTTTGGCTGCATTTTAATGAGGAAACGAATCAATTCAGAGGACTGAATCCTTCTAACAGGGCTATTAAAATGTGAATTAGCAGTGAAAACAGGTCACTGATTAGGAAAAGGGTTAGAATAAAAACCTGTAGCCGCTGCGGCCCTCCAGGCCTGGAGTTTGACACCTGTGCTGTAGACAGCCATAAACAATATCTTGTAACAGAATTATTCACTAAATTTGCCTTTTCACTTATCCCAGTCTCAAGCAAAGTGTGCCTATTGCCTCTTCCTTTATTGTCCTTTACATTTATTATTTATACGTATGTGTTTTTTTTTCCCTAAAAACAACACACAGAAATACTCTTTCCTTTACAACACTGATTTCTAGCCCATTATACTCTCCCCTTCTTTTTTTGAGATGTCGCCTGACATCTTTCTCTAAAGGCTAGGCCTATGATTCAGTTTCTAGTGTGCCTCAACCACTGGTCTTGGATAATAATCATATCCTGGGTAATCTGGATACACTTTTGTGTGTCATGGCAACAGATAACGTTGGGAATCTGCATAACTGCATTGACGCCAAGATTCCAAGGCTGGTATGATGGCTGCCCCAATCTGTGATAGGTGAATACCTCTCTGTGTTTGACAGTACAAGCTGATATCCTTAAAGTTCTCCCCACTCTGGCACTCAGTTGTTCTGTCCCTAGGTCTCTCTCACCATTTGTGAGCTCTACTGGGTCATCAATATTTCCCCATCAATATGGGGTTCTGCAACACTGTCTCTGTTCCATTGACGTTTCTTGCTGTGGATTTCTGTCAGGTTGCCATGGCTCCTGTTATTTAGGGTTGAACTCTTGGACCATGGCTCAGAGCCTGGAGTATGACTCAGGTTCTGTGATCTCTGATCTAATATGCTCAGCAAAGTATGGCAAGCAGTGGAGGCCATTATGAGGTTTCAGTTTCCTGATCAGAGTGAGGCCTCCCACTTCCTCCTGGGTATTCTACAGTATAATATAAGCTTGTACTGGGCAGTCCAATAGCAGACAATATACTTTTATCCTTGGATGCAACTTTGGATTCCAAGTCTCCAAAGTATTTCCAGTGCCTTTTCCATGAACAGGACTAACATCTTCATAATGCAGCAGAAACACAATAGAGAAGGTTCAGTAACAGATCTTAATTACTGTAATCACTTATTTTTGCATTCATAGATAAAATGCAATAAGAACAGCTATATAGCAATTCTGATCAAGGCATGTTAGACTAGTAGTAGAAGTATATGTTCAGCCTGGATTCAAGACCTGAGGTCTAAGGAACGTACATTATACAATCTGGCAAATCAGCTTTGGAGTCCAGGTTTTGTACAGGATTGTCAAGCTTACTTTCCATGATAAAGGTAAGGAGTTTGACAACTGTGTAGAACTCTGGAGTTGAGCTGTTGCTCCTCTTGGAATGAGACAAGTAAGATTAAGGCATTGGGACATCTATAAAATAATTCACCTTTCATGTCTCTGCAGTGGGCTGGTGCCCTGCCCGGAGTTTGTTCCTGCCTTGCACCCTGTGCTGACTGGGATTGGCTCCAGCTGACCCCCATAACCCTGTGTTGGAGAATGACTGACTGACCTTTCATGTCTCAGGTGTAGCCTACTGGGAGGAGACCCAATAGCAGATTCAAGACATGATGGAGGTATTACTCCTCCTTGGTTACCTAAAAAGACATTGAAATTCCCTAAAAGGAGCTGGTGCCCATTGGAAGTCCTGTAACCCTTATCTGTGTTGTCTCAATGGATCATAGCAAAGACTGAGTGGTTAAATTAAAATTTATATTTAAATAATATAAGTATGGTTTGGAGACAAAGTCAGAGAAGGAAGATTGCGTTTCTTTGGACATGGGCAGAGGTGAGATGCTGGGTATATTGAGAGAAGGATGTTAAGGATAGAGCTGCCAGGCAAGAGGAAAAGAGGAAGGCCTAAGAGAAGGTTTATTGATGTGGTGAGAGGGGACATGCAGGTGATGGGTGTAATAGAACAAGATGCAGAGGACAGAAAGATGTGGAAGAAGATGATCAGCTGTGCCAACCCCCAACAGGAGCAGCCGAAAGAAGAAGAAGAAGTAGTAGCGAGGAATACAGTGAAATTCTTTCTTGCATGTCCAACGAACATTTAACAAAGTAAAAGACAAGTTCAATCCTTTAAATAGGTATAAATCAAATTTAAAGAGTTCATAATTATAAATGTTTATTTAAAGGGCCATAACAAAACAAAATTTTCCAACGTGCTACATTCAAAGAAAAACTCCTGTTTTTTTATATTTACTAGCCATGGTACTTGTTGAAGACAGGTAATAGCAAATATTTTTAATTATTCAGTCTGTTGCCCTATGTATACTTTCAGCATCTTTCCTCTGTTTTGACATTTGTCTGAATGTCTCTTCATCAGCGCTTCCTTTCTTTAGCGTGTTCCAGTAAAGCCGGCTTCTTATACTCTGTCATTATTTTTGAGGGGCCCTTCTTAGCCCCGGACCGGTTTTATATTTTCCATCTCAGTGTGTGCCTGTACTTCTCCTTGTGCATCTCACACTTGCACATTCTCATTTGTTGCATCACCAAAGCCAAACTAACCAATCAGATTGCTCTGATGGACTTGACACGCAGACCTTAGTGCTTTATTATACAGTAGACATATGTGAAATTGTGACCATGATGTGACACCCTAATAGTTATAGTTGCAGTTGAAGTAGTTTAACAAATGAACCTTTCAGAGTAACACACTGCTAATGATGACACCAACACAAGACAACTAGAAAACAAAAAATGGCTTAGTTATTAAAAAACATACTTTACAAACCTAAAATTGCCAAATTAAAAAATAGCTGAGTTCAAATGAACTTGTCTTGACAAAATATTCCAATGAGGCATGATTATTGGTCAAAATCACTCCCAAATATTTACACATGCAAAAAGTAAGAAAGGAAGCTGAATACTGTACTGCCTACCTATGCTTTTCAAAGCATGAAGTCAGTTTTAGCTTTTTGACTGCAATATCTGCAAGCAAACCCTCATCTCTCTCATAGCTATCTCTGTAATCCAGAAAGATGGTGGCATTTCTTTTTATGAATGCTGCCTACCCCTTTGTGTTGTCAGGCATCTTTAAAAATGCACCCCACATGTGCCAACAGATGAAAGTGTTGTCCAAATTTGCACAATATATTGATGTTCTTGCCAACAATAAACAAAACCGATCTAATTTTCATCTCAAATCTGTATTTCTACTCATTGAATTCAGTTTCTTTATATTTCATTTCCTCAAATCAGTCTTTGTTCAATCATGACACATTCTTAGATGTTGGCATGGCTATGGCTTTATGATCTAAAAAAAATAAAGCATACTTTCATAATGTGTCTGCTGAAAACCTTAGTAACCATCTTTTTTGTCATATTGTCACTCAGGTAAAGACCAGTTTCAACCAAAAATGAAAAATTACATTTGCATATTGGAATGGAAAACTAATTCATTTACACTCTACAGAATAAAAACTGAAGAATAAATTCTTTATCCATGAGGCTTATATGGGAGAATACCTACAGTATAATATAACTGCCATGTTTTACATGGAAAATAGCAGGATACAAATACAGTACATAAACATTTCTAGATACTGCTGTACAGTTGCTAGTTTTTTCTTCACTTATTAGAAGCTAATGCAAATTTGAGTTTTGACTTAACAAAATTGAAAATCTCAGAAAAGTTAAATGTCTTGTCTGTAAAAAAATGTAAATATAAATAGCGTTTAATGTCTCACTTTATAGATGGAGGTTAATAGACAGGGCTGAGCTTTTCACATCACTACATTGACCCACCATTGGACTGTAATTGTCTCTAAAGAGAACTTACTAATAATCAATCACTATGTTTGATCTGTTTAACTTGAATGGACAAGCCTGTATGTTCGCAATGAACTGAATATTTAAACTTTACAAAGCTTAATATCATGATTTATCATTTCGCATAACATAATATGTGATTTCCAGTACAAGCTGAATAGCTCTCATATACACAGAAATAAATCACAACAAAGGATAGGAACTCCAGAACCTCAAAACATGTTCTACTCTTTTCTAAGATGAGAAGTATGCACCTGAGAATAGACCCAAAAGGCAAAAATAAAATCTCAAACTGTGCACCAGAAACACACATCAGAAGAAGAGCAGAATCTGTCTACACACGTAAAAATAAATGTGCTAGAGTGGTACTTCAGAGCAATGCGTTGGGGGAACAATTTATGGTTCCTAGAAGACCAATCCACATGAAGGGTCCAGAAAGAACCATTTTCCTTATTTAGATCTGTAACAGGCTCCATAGTGTCCCATTGGGATTAATAAGGTATCTATCTATCTAGTAGGAATAACCATAGAAAAAAAGCATCAGATTGATGAAATACCAATGGGTCATGATTTTTCCGCATTGGTCCAGTAACACAGGCTAAGTCCTGGTTTTAGTGCTCTTTAGCCTACCATACGTTAAAAATTTTGCTTTTTTTCTACATATTAGTATGTTTTTCAAAGCACAAATAACCAACTTCATATGCAAAGAACCCTTCCCAGAATTAAATGGTTCTTTGTCAAGTAATGTGGTTTATTAAGAACCACAGGACCCAGTAAAGAACCATAAAATGCCATTTAAGAACTATTATTTTTATAAGAGTGTACTGTAGGTAAGTGTTCAAGATGCCACTCTGTCCTTTTAAGGCTGGTATATAAAAGAAAACAAACTGTGGATCTTTAATTCAATTGTCTTCACTTCACGGAAAGGAACTCTGCTAGAAGACTGGAAGCTTTGCAAGAATACCTTCTCAGAACTTGGTAAGTTGGATGGAAGACATTTGCATTTGTTATAAAATGCCCAAGAGAGGGATAAACAAAGAGTGATACAAAATAGAAAAGAATGCCAAAAAGGCTTGAATCCTTGTCTGTCTATTGCTGTGACTTCCCATTTGCCTAACTCTGTGGGAGAGGTCAGGTACCTTAGGAAGAAAAAAATAATCAATTGAGGTTAATCAATCATTAAATTATTGGTTCTGGCAATACAAATAATTAGATGTTTCAGTAAGGCCTCCGTTTATTTTCCCAGACCTTTTTCTCATAATGGGTTTTCTCTCTTGTTAGTCTCATAATAAAGTAACTGAAGCTCTTCTTTTAAGAAACAGAATAATGCAATTTATAGAGCTACTATAATTACTTATATATCACCACAAAGGACAGGACATAAGAGAGATGAACCAGACTAAAATATACCACAGAAGGGACTGTTTTTTGTTTATTTAGCGGTTTTCTGTATTTTCTTAATTTTATAAACTTTCATGCTCTCAACACTCCCTCCTCCTCTTGTTTAGTATTAGAACTTTAGTCTGATGGCACAATCAGCTTGACCTTGTTCTAATGCACAACCATAGTCCAAACTGTTAACCTTTAACTTCAGATATTTTGTCTCCACTAATAGCCTTGCAAAAGCTAGAAACTTCCATAACAGAGTTAATGATAATTTTTTTACACAGTAATAAACAACAAGAACGCAGCTCTTTTGCTGGCTGTTCAATGGCTATTTAGAGATCTAACTTTTCTTGGCACAGATAAAAGGTTTTCTATATCCAGCCTTTTACATATTATTTACAAAGTTCTGTGGAGTTTTGAATGAAGGACTTTGCATGAGACGAAGAGCACTTATCTTATCCAAATGGTTTCATGTCAATATCTGCGGTGTGGTGCTGTCTTCCTCAGCTCAATGTTAGGCTTGTTTTCCTATTCCTCACAGAGAACTCTGAATGGAAAATTAGGTCTTTTTCTGGAATAACAGTTTAAGCACTGAAGTTCCACCTCAAAGTAATGCTTCCTCTTTGTGTTCCAAGACAGACCTTGATCACTGGCACAGAGCTTGAAAGATGGGTCTCAGAGGTAGTAATTCCCCCTCAATGTTCTCAGAGCGAGTTCACAGTACTTGGCTGCAAGAGCCCAATGAAGAGCAGCCTTTCAAACCACTAAACATCTTTTGGTCCTAGACAAAGGGGATGAACCTATTTCCTTCAAAGAGATTATGGGTGAGTTTTCTGAGATATTCATATGGTTTCTGCCTTGTCCCTTTAATTAGGAAACAATTAACCCTTTGTTTTCATAAAGATCTCCCACATTTTGAAGGGGTATAAAAATGAATGAAGCTATCTAAAAAAAGTATATATTTCTAAAAAGTACATAAAAACAGTTTTGTTTTAATGGGTTTTAAAAATCATATCAGACAAATGGCGGCCGTCATTGGCAATACATTGCCGAAGACGTTCCCAGAAGTTCTCCATCACTCTCCGGGTCATCTCAGGTGGAATGGTGTCAATTTCCTATTTGATCCTTTCTTTCAAATCCCTAAGAGATCAAGGAAGATGTTTGAACACCTTTTCATTTAGGTATCCCCAAAGGAATAAGTCACATGGGCTTAAATCTGGTGACCGTGCAACCCAAACCCCCCCTAAGTCTCCCCTTAAAAATATCAAATGCCCAGGGAACATTTCCCTTAACACTCTTAGCGAAAGTTGTGCTGTGTGAGCTGTGGCCCTGTCCTGTTGAATCCACACATTTTCTGTCCTAGGTCTGCCAGGTGATTTTCTTAGCAGTGTGGACCCAGTTGCCCAAATGTTAGAAATCTATAGCAAAATCGTTTTCTGATCTGGTACAGATGCATTTCGACCAAGCGCGGAGCATGTACAGAATGCTGTCTGAGTAGCTATCACAGAACAGCTGTTTTCATAATATGCTTGAACAACAAAGCTCTGTTGTTCACCAGTCCAACTCATTATGGGTACTGAAAATGCTAGAGCCTAACCTTCCAAATGAGACCTACCCCACCTCTCTACCCCCACTACAGCCCACACAGTTCTCCCTCAAAATTTATGAGATCTTTATACCCCATCCTGTATATAGCAGTGTTCAATTTAAATTCTGCATGCAATAAAAAAACTACATGAAGAATACATAATGAGAATATTATGAAAATACGTTGTTGTTCTGCATAGTATAGACTCATAGTATGTTGTGTTTTCACTGCTGGATTAAGCATGGTATGCCCCTCGCCATGTAGTATAGATTAGGCAGTGACAGGGACAGCCCACCTAGTACATAATACTGAACCCTTGCGTCACAGGCTCCGTGAGTGTGTGCTAGTTGTAGTGATAGGAGCTCGGAAGATGTAGAGAGTGATAAAGGATTTAGAGTTTTGTGGACTTTGAGTATATTTTTATCACTGGTAGGCAGAATGATGCTTAAAAGCTGCTGTGTCCAAGTCATTGCTGATACCTAATAAAAAAAAATAAAAAATTTGCACACATACATGGACAGCGTTACTGTGTACTGCAATGCATGCAGAACTCCCCGAATGACCCTTATGACAGCCCAGTGGAAAATGAACCTGCCTGAGCAGAATAGGTACCCAGCAAGGATGAATCCTTGAAAGTGTCCAGTCCATCATAAGGCAAACTCCTATAAATACCTACACTTTATTAAGTATGCCAAGTTCAGATTTCCACAATTGTTTTCAAGCATCAAGGGCATGGGGAGGAAAAACTCAGAAATATTCTCAGAGGGAGTCTTTGCTTATACTGTAACTTTTAGGAGGTTCTCATACCCAGTTCAGTTCAAACCATTTTTAAGTCCATGTCTTCAACCCATACCGTTCTGCCTTTAAAGATAAAAAAGGGAGAAGGACTGAATCATAAGCTACTAAGAACCAGGAAATGAAGTGAAACATTAACACCTTTAAACATGAAAGGGGCCTGAGACCAAAACAAAACACGAAAAGAACTCATAACACACATTACACAGATTTGCTTAAAAATCCAAACACCAGGATGAAGTTCACAGTATAGTTCATACTGCCCTGGCTCTAATGTCATACATCGCCATTTACCAGCACCAACAGAGTAGTGATGTCAGGGGTGCCAACTACAAACTACAATTTCTGCTAGGAAAACCCACAAAATGAAAGCAACTTTTAACCAAAAAAAAGTGTAATGAAAACACTGTCATTTTTAATAATAAAAGAAAATAAAAGTGACAATGGAAGTAACAGTAATCTGTTTCACACGTGGAAAATGAAAAATTCCCCTGGTTGGCAATTCCAGAAATTAAGTAGCATTTTTACATTTTACAGATATTAACATGACCTAGTAATTGGCAAGAGTTAATGCATGCTGATAACATTTGCAGGTAAAAGGATCTGAAACTTGCATTCATCATAGTTGTTTCTAATAAAAGAAAATGGCTGCTGAGTGGCATTGGTAATTTCCTGTGATTTTTCTGTTACTCTCACTTCAGAAAAATATATTTTAGACAATGTATCAAATCACAGGGGCTCAGCCAAAACATAAATATAACTTTAAATGAATAGCTAAAAATTTGCAAGGTCGGATACAAAGCAATATGGTGACTTGCCAAACTACATAGTTTTCTTTCCCAAAACAGAATAATGCCCAGTTTCCATCTTGATATGAAGCAAATGACTAATGGCCCTTCTAGTGAAAACTGAGCTCAGCATTTACTGAGACACAGAAAGGACAGGGAATCCTTTATTTCAGAGACCATACTTCTTTAAACATCGTACTTCACAAAACAACGAGCCTGTGTGCTCATTTGTGAATACTGTCGAGGCAGCTGCAAAATTTTGTTGCCAAACGTATTTCTTGTGATTAGTTCATTTTGATGATCGCTTAAGATACTTTTTTGATTCTGCAGAAACCTACAGATTCATAGGTTTGTTCACAGAAAATTAAAGTCGATACATTCCTAATGATATTACATCTTGATCTTGATCTCAAGATATCAACTTTGATTCTGAACATGTCATTTGACCCTGCAATTTTCTGGTAAATTACCAAGATGGTCAGCATATGTGAAAGTAGCAGAGTGTTCAAAAAGTTATTTGCTAATTCAATCCTACTCAAAAGTGTGTGCTCATCAAATGGTTATTAACAGACCTTGTGAAAGAATAGAAAAAAATCTTCTCTAAGCAAACTCTGGAAAATGAATTTGTTCCTGTAGCTAAATATGTAAATGTTTTGCTAAGTGAGACACTGAAACATCAATTCATCAATTTTCTGGGTCATAGAAAGGAACCAATCCTGGGTAGGACACCGGAGTATCAGAAGGCACATTCTTGTACACCATGCCTGGTTTGAGAAGAAAATGGAAGTGTCTGGAGAACAAAAAATGAAAATGCAGAGTTCCTGACAAGCAATGACCAGATTAAGACTCAAATTTGCATTCTTGGAGCTGTAAGGTACCTGACCTAATTATTGCCACTCTGACACCCATTTCCTAAACAATGCATCAAATTGTGGTAAAGTACTTCTAGATTTAAAACAGAAATATCGAAATGAGAAAATGAAAATTGTTCACAAAGATGGGATACAACGACTGATCAATATTAACACAAAATAATGTAGTGAAGCCACATTCTAACATCAGCTTATTTTAAAAAAATCATTGCAAAGTTTGTTTTTATTAATTATGAACAGTTGTTTCTGTTATAATTAAGTTAATTTTCTCTTTTCATGCAAATTTGTTGGTATAATGCAGCTGTACACAATGAAGCAGTCTATAATCTCTAGGAGCACATTGTCATTTAAAGTGATCTTTCCTTGTAAAGAAAACAGGCTGAAAAAGAAAATAAGAAAAAATACCAATTAAGTAAGGTCATTAGTAATGCAGTAATTTACAGCAGTGGCCTTCATTATTGCATAAGAGCAACACTTGCAATTAACTTATTTAATTTTCGAGACAATGTTGCTTATTTTCATTTAAATTATAAGTAAATGCCTACAAATCTATCTTTTGAAAATTCATTAAGATGTGCTTTTTACATGCCAACATCAATATCTGTATTTTTTTAGACTTTCATTCAGCTATCCCTTAATAAGCAGAGAGCTGACTGATGTTTTTGTATTTTTTTCTTTTTTCCCCTCTGACAGAGGCAATATATCCTATATCAAAAGTAATATTTAACATACCATTTTGAATAACAGCTATAGACAGAGTGAACTTTTTCCCCAAATGTTAGCTATCCTGTACCTGTTTATAAAGTGCATTGTCATGGATTTGGTGATGAAGTAACAAAGTGTATCAATGCTGAATCTAAATGTAGGCCTGCAATGACCCCATTGACAGTGAGTACAATTTAAATATTACAGTCATCATATGACCCCAGGCTGGTTGAAACTGCATAGCTTTCCGAGCAGATTTGTCCATTCTGCAGCACACACTCTGTCTGTTGTCACTTGGCCTGGACACACTCCAAAATAATGGCAGTGTCTCACGCTTTTCTCAAATCCTTGTTGTTCCTTCACAATTCCTGACTTGATCCATTGCCTAAAAAATGACTTAGGAAGACTCTGAGGTTTTGTATACCAATAAACATCAGTTTCAGAGGATCAGGATCCTATTACAAGGTCATTATCATTTGCATTGACCTAAGTTACAATCCTAAAATGTTACAAGATATGAAATCATCATTATCATTTTCATAGCACTTTTTCTGCGTAAGATTGCTATACTTACACATAGGCCACCCTATCTGCAAAATGCCAATCAAATGATATAGCCTCTCAAACACATCCTGGTTTTGATTCTTGGTGTTGTTCCATTGGTCATACTTGGTAAATCTCTCATAGGAGATGCCTGGGGAATTCTAATTTTATCCTTTCACCATTTCATAAAGTGGTCAAAGACAAGTCCAAAAATAGAGAGTGGAAAATAGAAAATGAAACACAAACAAAGCTCAAAAGACCAAAATGATAACCAAGAATCAAAAAGTACAAGCAAAGGTCAGTCCCCTAATGTTTTAAACATAAGCTAATTCCACACAATGCAAAATCTTGGATGTCAGGAATAGCAAACTGCCATATTAAATATTTCCTAAAAGTGGACATTACAATGCTCACAGAGTATTATGTGGCAGATGCAGGGACACATCATCACCAACAACAACATGGCTGCCAGACTTAAAAATGCAACAAAATAGAGATGCTTGTAATAAACAAAATGGTGATGAAAATATAATCAAAAATAATGGTAGAAATTAATAATAACAAAGTTAAATAAAATGAATACAGAAAAGTACAAAAATAGAAACTAAAGTGCACAAACCCCAGTATCATAGATGAGTATGAGAATGTAGACTTAACACTTTCACATACTCTGGTACAAAGTTTAAAAAACTGCTGCTACTACACCATTTTCACTCATGATCAAGATTACAAAGAACTCTACTTTGGTCACCTGCTTACACCTTACGTACAGGGAAAAAACACTCTTTTTAATAAGTGAACTATGACCTCTGATTTGGAGGCTACTGATTCTTATCCCAGCTGCATCAACCCCACCAATGAAATATTGCAGTGGGCACTGGAAATCATAAGTCTAATGAGGCCAAGAGGACAACATCATCAACAGACAGCAGAAATGCAACACTTAGGTTTCCAAATATACTGTAGATATTCTCCAAACTTTGGCGACATCTTGACATATTGGACTGTCCATGAAATTCATGAATACGAGAGGGAAGAAAATGTAGCCGTGGCAGAATATGTTATTAACTTAGGTAGAATGCTGTTGCAAGTGTATACTAAAATAAGTTTCAGATACTGAATCTATAAATAATATAAACAATTTTGTAATATATGATACAATATTTTGGGGGAAGTGCTTACTTTTCAATATTGTATAGTGTTGATATCCTGCATTAGCAACATTTTTATATATTCACTGACTCCCGTTCACACCACATTAGTAACCATTTAAAAAACTTTTTTATTAAATACCTAACTGAAGTGCCCAGCACTGCCTGGGGCTATTTATAAAAAGGGATAAGGAAAGAAAGCAAAAGTTTGTGTTTTTAAATGGTGATCCATACTGCCCTTCTATCAATCTCTGGTCTCTGGTCTCATGAGTCGAGAATTTTTTTTTTTTTGGATCAGATTGGATTCCAAAACCGCAGTAACTCTGTGCCGGGTTGTAACCATGAAAAATGTCATGTCTGACTTCTCTTGTTTTAAGGTGGACTGTTTGTACTGCTTAAATTGTGAAGAAGAGCCAGCAAAGCAGGACAACAACCCTTTGATTCTAGTTTGTGTTGTTCTGCACTTCCAAGTCTCAATTAAGCCTCATTAAGCTCCACCCTGCAACCACCCTCTTTTTAATATCACAGTAAACAGAAGCAGCACATGGCATTGTCTGGGTAAATGTTATTAAGCTTTGGTCATTTTGTCTGCTCGTCTGGTTTGTCTATTCGGATGTTTCACTGGTGGCACTGGTAAACATACTGTACCACATAGGGTAAAAAAAATGGAAGAATTAACACTGTTAAGATGAATATTCTTCCTAAGCTCCTTTTTTATTTCAAAACATTCCAATATATGTTAATAAATCATTCTTTAAGCAATTAGATTCGACAATAACCTCATTTATTTGGAATTCAAAACATTCACGCATCCAAAGAGCGACCCTACAAAGACAAAAGTCAGAAGGCGGCATGGCTCTACCTAACTTCCAGTTTTATTACTGGGCAGCAAATATACAGGCGATAAAAACCTGGACGCAAATAGAACACACACAGGCTTGGTCCGCAATAGAAGAAAAATCCTGCAGTACTTCTTTGTATTCCCTGCACTGTGCTCCAATAAACACACGTTATCGGCAATATACTAATAACCCAATTGTGCTTCACTCACTTAGAATATGGAACCAATGTAGAAAGCATTTTAAGACGGAGAAGCTTCTATCTGTGGCACCTCTGCAAGAGAACCATCTCTTTCAACCTTCGCGAACATATGCAGTTTTTAATATCCTGAAAAAATTTGGAATTAACGTGCTTAGAGATCTTTATATAGACAACATCTTTGCATCCTATGAACAATTACACTCCAAATTTAACATTCCAGCTACACATTTCTTTCACTATCTTCAAATCAGGAACTTTGTTAAACAGAACCTTCCCGATTTTCCTCATCTTGCACCCTCATCCATGCTGGAAAAAATATTGCTCAATCTAAAGGACACCTTCTCTGCAATATATAAAATCATTTTACAATCCCTCCCTTTCAAAGATCCAAGAGGACACTGGGAAAAAAGATCTCTCAATTAATATATCAGAAAAGGAGTGGAAAGTAGCAATGCAGAATATTCACTCGAGCTCCATATGCGCAAAGCATACAATTATACAACTCAAAATTATATATTGAGCACATCTGTCTCATCTAAAACTCTCCAAAATGTTTCCAGGGCATGATCCAAACTGCGAACGCTGCAACCAAGTCCCAGCCTCACGGGTCACATGTTCTGGGCCTGCGCCAAATTAACATTATTCTGGACCAAAATTTTTAATTACCTTTCAGACAACCTTGGTCTCACAATCCCTCCTAACCCATTAACAACTGTGTTTAGGGTTCTTCCAGATGGGTTTAAAGTGGAGAAAGACAAACAAATTGTGATTGCATTCACTACACTTTTGGCACACAGACTTATTCTGCTAAACTGGAAGAACCCAAACTCTCTACTTTTAAGTCAGTGGGAAACCGATGTGTTATACTATTGGAAATTGGAAAAAATCAAATACTTAAGTAAAGGATCCATACAGACTTTTTTCAAAACATGGCAGGATCTAATCAGTAATATTTTAAAATAAACTCTTAAAGCACAGAGGAAGCAATTATTTCCGTATTTCTTTGTCTTCTGCATTCATCTCTATTGGCTAATCAAATTTATTAATTTAGGTATGTTTACAAGCCTTAAATTTCACGCCGTTTGCCTTGCTCTCTCTCTCAGGGGTGGGGATCGATTTGTCCTTAACTAAATTTTTCTTTTTGTAAAAACTTGATTGATTTCTATGGATTGCAATAAAATTAATAAAACTTCAAATAAAAAAAAAATGCCCTGGGACCCCTGTGATGAAGCAGGTTCTACTCCATTCTCCCGTCCAGCTTCTGGGAGCTCTGAACCCGACACCATCGGTAATGTCACCGATGAGCTGGACAGTGAGGCACAACAATGAAGCAAGGGGATGGTGCAAAAAGTGAAAAGTGCTTTTATTAAAACAGCAACAACAAAACAGTGTTCAAATAAATAAGAGCAGTGCTTTAAAAATCTTCAAATAAATAATCCAATAAAAACAAGTGAATCAGTGAAGATTAAAATCCAATAGAAAAAAAAATCCTTTTAAATCCGAGGTTAAAACAATGGCTGGAAGCAGTCTTTTTAAACCAAGCCCGGTGCCTTCTTTTACTGGTGACCCTACAATGCAGCTGACCTTCTTTACTGTACTGGTCTAGTGGCCTTTCCGATCCCTGGCTCCAGTTCTGCTCACCTAGACTGAGACTTGGGCTCCCCAGTGACCAAGACGCTCATGCTAGGCCTACCACTGCCCAAGTCCCCAACTCCCGATGCCTTCACTGCGTCGACCCAACCTTCTCCTGGTTACTCCTGCTCCAAATAAGTGCTCAGCAGGAGCAACCACTAACGTTGGCCCTCGGGTGCCGTCCAAACACCCCACTCGGGCTTGCATCTCCCAGCTGCCTGCAATCAGCGCAAGCTTGCGCTCTCTCGCTTTCTTTCTCTCAGTGGCTTTCTCCCTCCTGCTTCCTCCTGCTTCACCCATAACCTCCCTTGTTTTTTTTTCCTTCCTTTTTTTTCGCCTCTTCCCTAGCCGCCTCGCGCTTCTATTATTCATCACGGGGACGTGGATCAGGTGTAGCAATTAGCAGCTCCCAGTATCTATTACGGATGCAGATGACTCCTCTCCTGTGTACTTAAGCGAGGACCACCCGCATCACAAATTCACCTGGGAACCTGCTCCAACCACAAATACCATTCCCCCTCTCTAAGCCGCAACGGCAGCAATTATTTATTTAAAAAGTGGCCTTTTTGACTTGAGCTCTGGACCCGCTACACCACAACCCCAGGGTCAAAATTGTGGGTTCAAAAGTATCTGTTACTTACTAGAGAGCAATTATGGAAAATTTGTTCAGATTGAACAAAGGGTGTAGGACTGTATAGGAAGCATACAGACAGACCAACATTCTATTATATATATATATATATATATATATATATATATATATATATACCTGTATATTGTAAAAGGAACAGACTCGACACACATATAAAAAGGCTTGGGGCAGCCACCCGTATAATATTCCTAGCTGCAAAGGTTTCTTTGAATTTTCAACAGATTTGTTGATAGTACAGAGTCCAAGACAGAACTGATGAAGGTTGGAAAAGATGGCGGTTTTAAGTGGTCAGACAGGAAGTGATGTAGGGTCACCGGAAGTGATTTTGGGTGACCGGAAATTATGTTTTTCTGGCATCAGCCTGGGCGCCGGAACAGGAAGTGACATTCTTCTGGGCGCCAGAACCAGAAGTGGCGTTCTTCTGGGCGCCAGAACCAGAAGTGACGTTCTTCTGGGTGCCAGAACTGAAAGTGACGTTCTTGGTTCAGATAGGTTTTCCTGCGGCTGGTCTGTAGAGATAACAGGAGAAGTTTTAGTGCACCCCGCCCTCCCCTGGCCTGGCGTGGAATTACCTTTACTTGGTCCACACAACATCCCCCTACTCGCACGTTAGTGACATGGCCCGCCGAGCCCAGACCCGTCGGGTCAGGTGTACCGGTCCGAGAAGTCGTGGCATCTAGAAAGGGCATCGGCATTGACTTGCAGAACACCCTGGCTATAAACGACCAAATACTTATATGGCTGTAGATCCAAAAACCACCTCGTGACACATGGATTGGACTCCCTGTGCAAGGCACTCCACTATAAGGGCGCATGGTCTGTCACAAGAGTGAATTCACGCCCCAAGAGGTAATATCTCAGCTGAGTAATCACCCATTTAATAGTCAAAGCCCCCCGCTCCACTGCCGCATACCTAGTTTCCTGATCCAACAGTTTCCGGCTCAGGTACATAATGGGGTGTTCAACTCCATCGATGCTTTGGCTCAGCACAGCTCCAAGACCTGTGTCCGAAGCGTCCATCTGGAGAATGAAAGGTAAGGAAAAGTCCACCAAGTTTAATATAGGAGCTGACGTAAGAGCCATTTTCAAGTCACTGAATGCAGCCTCTGATATATCATCCCATACCACTAGATTAGGTCGACCCTTCTTTGTGAGGTTTGTCAAGGGCGCAGCTCTCTCAGAAAACCGGAGTACAAACTGGCGATAGTTTGCCGAGAAAGGCCTGAACCTGCCTCTTGTACTGCCTCTGCCAGTACCCCTTAGTCATATCTAAAGTAGTCAAAAATTTGTCATGTCCTAGCCGCTCGAGGAGGTCGTCCACTTGTGGCATTGGATAGGCATCAAATTGGGAGACTTGGTTAAGTCGACGAAAGTCATTGCAGAATCTCCAACTTCCATCGGGCTTACCGACCATAACGATAGGACTGGGCCAGGGACTATAACTTTCCTCAATCACACCAAGTTCCAGCATTTGTCTGATCTCCAACTCCACTTCAGCCTTTTTTTGCTTCGGGAATTCTGTACGGGCGTTCTTGGACTATAACCCCAGGTTTTGTCACAATGCCATGCGCAACCAGGGAGGTCCGTCCTGGATTTTCACTGACTACCTCAGGGACAGATAGGATAACTGCCTCGAGCTCCTGACGTTGCTGGCGAGTCAAATTGTCTCTGAAATTAAGGTGTAACTGAAGAGCGAAGAGAGAGCGGAGCTGTCCAGAGGAGGATTCGGAATCCCTGTCCTTCACGGTTTCAGCAGATTGATGTGATAAATCTGCTCGCTGGGTCGACAATTCGGTTGTTTCACCAAATAATCGACCAGCCCCTTCCTCTCCTTAATTTCATAAGGGCCTTGCCAATGAGCCAATAACTTGGAATGAGAGGTAGGAACTAAAACCATGACACGGTCTCCCGGGCGGAACTCCCACAGAGAAGTACCACGGTTACGGCATCGGGCCTGAGCTGCTTGTGCCTTTTGCATGTGCGTTTTCAATATGGGTCTAATTTTCTCAAATCTATCGTGTAACTGCGCGATGTACTCTAATATATTTGTTGACGGGAGGGCCTTTTCCTCCCATCCTTCTTTTAAAACGTCTAATATGCCCCGGGGTTGTCGTCCATATAGCAGTTCAAAAGGTGAGAACCCCGTGGAGGCTTGTGGGACTTCCCGATATGCAAAAAGGACGAGGGGGAGGAGCTGATCCCAGTTCCTTCCGTCCTCATTGACTACCTTTTGAAACATCTGTTTGAGAGTTTGATTAAACCTCTCTTCAAGACCGTCGATTTGAGGATGATATACCGAGGGCTTTAAATGCTTTATTTGAAGTAGCTTGGCAGTCTCCCTGAACGTCTGCGAGGTGAAAGGAGTCCCTTGATCCGTCAGGATTTCTTTAGGGATTTCAACACGCGTAAATACCCCTACTAATTCCTGTGCGATAGCTTTTAAGGTAGCTGAGCACAGCGGAACAGCCTCTGGAAACCGGGTAGCATAATCTACCAGGACCATTATATATTTATGACCTCTGGCTGAGGGCTCTAGGGGTCCCACCAGGTCGACCCTGCTACATTCAAAAGGGATATCTGTTAAGGGTAAGGGGGCTAGAGGAGCACGGTCCCTCATGGGAATTTGCCTCAATTGACATTCTGGACAAGATGTGCAAAAGCAGCGAACCTTCTTATTAAACCCGGGCCAAAAAAATTGGAGCTTAATTCTCTTGAGTGTTTTTTCAGGGCCCAAATGAGCTCCCAGCAGATGGGTATGTGCTGGTTCACAGACCTGTCGCTTGTAAGTCCATGGTACTAACAACAGCGACCTCATCTGTCCCTCATGCTCTGCCACTCGGAATAACAGATCATTATTGAGCACACAGTGAGGACACCTGTGGCATTGGATGTGAGGTGCGCTGGCCATCAATCAGAACGATTGCATTCTTTGCAAATTTAAGGGAGTTGTCATTCCATTGCTCCTTTTTAAATGAAGCCGGCGTCTGCCTGAATTGAAACTGCAGGCGTGAGAGAGGATTGGATTCGACCTCAAGGGGCGGGATTTCGTCCCAAGCCATCTGAGCGCTTGCTGATGACGTCTCGGGTTGCGACTACCCGGGTGTTTCTTCGTCATCACTAGAAGTCGAAGTCCGCTCCTCAGCTGGCTATATACACGGCATGGAGCAAGTTGAGGGCGCTGAATCCGCATCCGTGATTAGACCTAGTGATTGAGGAGAAGTGACTGTATTACTGCTATTTATGTTGGCCCAATCTCTTCCTAGTATCACGGGGAAGGGAGGATTATTTGTCACTGCCACTATCAACCTTTTCATTACGCCGTCCTGACATATATAGCAGTTGGTAGATCGATAATACTGGACGTCCCCGTGAATGCAGGTAATGTGGGTCTTATTCTTACACCATTGTCGTGGTAATATTAGATGGTAAGCAATAATGGAAATGTTACTGCCGGAATCAAATAAAGCGATTACTTTAATCCCATTGACTAGCACTTCTCCTGTATGTGAACAGGCCAGTGGATTAGCCACCTCCCACATTACCCCACAGACCCCTTCGTTGCTCCGCAGGGCCTGCCGGTGCGTCCCAGCGTCCACTCGAACATGCTTCGCATTATAGTCCCGAGACTCTGTATTAGAGACGCAAGCATGCCCGGGTTCTCACGAGTCCCATTCTGACACTCCCAAGCCGGTTTCTGCCTTAAGGTGATCTATTGTCTCAGCTAGTGAGACAATATCAGTATACTCCAAGGCCGGCTGTGCGATTTTCCCAAGTAGGCTTTGGAGCAATAAAGCGCAGGCCACCTGCTCCGCTATTTGGTGGCTGGATCTTTCATGGGGATGTAGCCAACCAACCACCTTAGCTCATAAAGCCATGGCCTGTTTCTTGGTTGCCTTAACAGGGTTAAATGTCCAGGCCATTATGTTTCTCACCTGCCAGCCTGGGTTTCTCCCACCTTTATTAAAGGGCTTGCCCTTCATGGGATATGATGGGGCAGTCCCCACACCCTGGAGGCCATAAAAAGCACTCAATGTGTTCCCTGATGCACTTGGCTCTAGTCTGTAGGTCCCGGGGCTATTTTTCCTCCGGACCTTTAACAGGATGATGGGTCGAAGCATACTCAAGCTTTCCCCGATACGCCCCGACTTACACCCACTCGGCAACTCAGGAGCGGTACTTACCCATCTGATATTTTGTTGGATTATAAGCGTGTGTCAAGGCTAGGTTTAGGTTCACCCTCCGTTCTCTCCAGGAGGCCATCATCCTGCCGGCTATGCCACTGTAAAAGGAACAGACTCGACACACGTAAAAAAGGTTTGGGGAAGCCACCCATATAATATTCCTAGTTGCAAAGGTTTCTTTGACTTTTCAACAGAGTTGTTGATAGTACAGAGTCCAAGAGAGAACTGATGAAGGTTGGAAAAGATGGCGGTTTTAAGTGGTCAGACTGGAAGTGATGTTGGGTGACCGGAAGTGATGTTTTTCTGGCATCAGCCTGGGTTCCGGAACAGGAAGTGACGTTCTTCTGGGCGCCGGAACTGAAAGTGACGTTCTTGGTTCAGATAGGTTTTCCTGCGGCTGGTCTGTAGAGATAACAGGAGAAGGTTTAGTGCACCCTGCATTCCCCTGGCCTGGCAAGGAATTACCTTTACTTGGTCCACACGACGTTCCCCCTACTCGTACGTGTGTGGCAATATATAGATATACTTTAATATAATTCAGACAAAATAAAATCAAACTTTGCAAATAAAGAAACCACTGCAATAGCAAACAGTTACAAAAAAGGTATATTTATCTGCAGATAATTAAGTAAATAAGCAAGACATTTTCCAAGTGCCAGGAACTCCCATTTCAGCCAGGTAATGCAAACTATCTATATCCATATATGTATCAGGAAGTTCCACTTTTTAATAACTTCACTCAGAAGAGGAGAAAGCACATATCATGAAATTGCCACACTTTGCTTAACCATAAAAGCAAGAGATAAAAGAGATGTTCTTGCAGTGGGCAGCACTGCTGCCTCATGGATCCTGTACCCAAATATTGTCCTTGTACAATCTGCATACTGTCCTCATTTCTCCATGGGTTTTATCAGGGTAGTCCAGTTTTACTCCATCACCAAAGACATGATCCTCAAGTTAATGTCTGATTTGAAACTATCCCCTGTATGAGTGTGAGTAGAGTTGTGTGTGCGACTACACCCTTCAATGCAGTGTCAAGGGCCATTTCCAGCTTTGCGCCCTGTATTGCAGGGAGAGGCTCCAGCCCCTTCTACCCTTATTTTGATTAAATGGGTTTGAGGATGTTATGTTTTGTTCTACTGTCAAAGGATTTGCTTCTTGCAAAAACCCAATCCTGTACTTACTGAAAATCTTTCAGTACCAATGAGAATCCTTTAAAAATCAGCGAACAAGAGCTCCAGGAACTTCACACAAACCTTCTATCAATGTACTGTGGATTCAGAAAGTATTCAGACCCCTTCACTTTCTGCACTTTCTTTATTGTCTTGCAGATTTAATTTTAAATAGATAAATGTTACAGTTTCGCCCATCAGTCTTCACTTATTAACCCATAATGACAAAGTGAACTCATATTTTCAGAAAGGTTTGAAAATTTTAAAAAATCAAAAACTAAAATCTTTTATTTATATAAATATTCAAATCCTTTGCTGTAGCACTCCAGATTATCGTCGGGCAATTCCTGTTTGCTTTAATTATCATTAAGATATTGTGACGATGCAGGTCCCCTCCAGACTCCCCCATCACATATGGGAGCATGTAGAACATAACACCTTCGATAGTTATGACCGAGATGAGCTGACAAATGGGGACAAATCTCACACAGACCAAGGGGATGGTGGAAAAGTGTCAAAGTGCTTTTATTAAAAACAATTGCAAACAAAACAAAAACAGTGTCCACAGTGCAGAGTCCCAAATGTGCATAAATAAATTCATAAAAAACAACTGAAAAGTGGGAGCTAAAAATCAAAATAAATAAATCCAATAAAACCAGAGGTTAAAATGCAGTCATTAACTCCTTCTGATCTCATCCCACCTCCTTCTTTGTCTCCACCCATTACTCACGGAGCAGGCGGAGACTCAACAGCCACGAACTTTATTGCTCCAACCCCCGTCTTGGCTGCCTCCAATCCTCACAGCCAGACCGTCGAAGATCGGCTCTCCTCCTGTCTTCCTTCATGCTCCCGCATGGAGCCACAGGAAGGTCATCTGTCCTGCTCACCCCACTCGACACTATTATTCAGTGGGGCGAACCAGCCCCTAGAGTGCCACAGCCTATGCTTCTTTGCGGGGACCCAGCTGGTGCTGCCTTCCCCTTCCAGGCAGCCAGATTGTCCTCCCGAAACTGCTTCTTCAGTCATCTTACCTCAATTCTCGATGCCCAATCTTCGATTGCCTTTGTGCCAGTATGTACTTATACGGCTCCGAGGGCACAGCGCCTTAATCACACACCGCAGGAAGCTGATGAAGCAATTGAGAACATTCGCATCCGCATCTGCAGGTGCGACTGTCCCCAATTACCTCAATTGTGCCCACGGAGACTGACATGGGTGTCTGGATTTAAAATTGACCCTTCTTTTGAAGCCGTGGACCCACTATACCACAGATGTGTCTAGAACGTGATTGGAGTCCACCTGTGGCAAATTGAATTGATTGGACATAATTTAGAAAGGTGCATATCTGTATATATAAGGTTCACAATTCACTCTTTGTGTCTTGTTACAACAAAAACCAAGTCAGGAAGTCCAAGGAACTCTCTGTAGACCTCTGCGATAAAATTGTAGTGAGGCATAGATCAGGACAAAGCTATAAAACCATTTCTAAAGGTTTGATTTTATCCAAGGAGCACAGTGACCAAAATAATTTGAGGCCAAACTGAGTAACTGGGCAAGATGGACCAAGGTCATGGAGGTGAATAAGAAGCCAATGGTCATTCTAACAGAGCTACAGAAGTTCTCTTCTGAGATGGGAAAACCTATCAGAAGGATGACCGTATCAGTAGCACTCCATTAATCAGACATGCATGAAAACCTCAAGTTTGCCATACAGTATTTAAAAGACTCTGAGAACATGAGAAAAAAGATTATCTGGTCTGATGAGACAGAAATTGAACTCTTGGGCAGAATTGGTGAAAAGATGAATGCAACCAAATTCAGAAAGGTCCTTGAAGAGTTCCAGAGTTCATGCGACCTCAGATTGGTGTGACAGTTGACCTTTCAGCACAACAATGACCCTAAGCATATAGCCAGGACAATGCTGGAGTGGCTTCAAGACAAGTCTTTGACTTTTGTTAAGTGGCCCAGTCAAAGCCCAAACCTCATAGAACATCTGTCGAGAGACCTGAAGATGGAAGTTTATAGACGCTTCCTATTTATGAATCTTCCAAGAATTGGCCAGGAATAATGGGATAAATTGCCCACGAAACCTGCAGAGACTTACCAAAGAGGTTTCAATGGTGTATGTGCTGCCAAAGGGGCTTCTACAAAGTATTGAAATAAGGGCATGAATGCTTAGATGAGCGAGAAATTAGTTTTTGATTTTTAATAAATTTGTAAACCTTTCTGAAAATATTTTCATTTTGTCATTATGGGTTATTGTGTGTAGACCGATAGCCAAAAATGGTAAATTTATCCATTTAAAATTAAATCTACAACACAAAACGTGTAGAAAGTGAAGGGGTCTAAATACATTCGGAATCCATTATATAAAACAGGTTATCAGAGTTACTGCAATTTACTTTTTCTAAATAATTTCCATTTACATTACTGATAATATGTAAGTGTAAGCTTTGTACATCAATATCCAGCAACCCCCTTAATTACTTTTAATAAACATCATTGAAGCTGCAAACTTATTAAAGAGCTCTTTACCAACAGCCTGTAAAAGTAACACAATGCCCTTTAATACTTTTTACACAAAGCTGCAAGACCATACACCAGACTGTCCTGCACATGTAACTCCTTTACTTCTGTTAGGATGGTCTTACTTGGACTCATCTTTATGCTTTAGGATACTCACTTTTAGGACTGTGGTGTCCGAATCACTTTTCAGGTTTACTAATTTCACCTTCAATTCTGCTTTGAAGACCCTTAGTATACAGGGGTTTCTAGCGGTGGATTCTCTTGTACATCATGGATGTATGACCTTCATTACTGTGACAAATAGAAAAAGACTAGATTCTTTGTAAAACTATATTATTTTTAGGGTATCACTATTCTCATTTTCAGCCCTGACTAATGTTCATGTTTGTGGATGCTAATCACTAAATTGCATTGTTTTGCATGACCTCTGGAATTACCAACTGCCAATATTAAAGCGGACCATCACTTTTGCAAAGAATACTCATTATAATGTTTTTGTTAAGGCTGTCCACATTTTGTTGTAGTAACTGTTGCTGTTATGGGGTCTTTTCCATTTTGTCTATTATTGTTATTATATTGTGGAGCTTGGCATCACTGTGATCTTTGGAATGGGACATTACAATGGATACATTATGGCTGATAACAGACTTAAATTGTGAATATTTACATCCACCAAGGCGGTTTCTTGAAGAGCCAGAATAGGGGGTGGATGACCAATAGGACAAAAAGTACATGAAGTCCATGCAGAATGGAGTTTTACTTTTGAGTTGTTGTTTTTTTGGCTTTGTGTGTTCATGCTAATTTCTTTATTAATATTAAGAAGCTTAACAAATTTAATTTATTAAATAATCTGTCTACAGTATATACCGTATGTATGTTTATGTATCTATTGCCATGCACATAGGGGACATCTTGAGGGTTCTAGTAATAGCAATACTCCACTGCTCCAAGGGTGGGTGCTGTTTAACAATGTCTCTCCACTTCATCCCTCTGTAGATTGGAAGATTGACAGATTTACCTCTGCTTAAAGTAAGTATTTCTACTCACAATTGTTTTTCAGCTAATATCCCAAGTTTCTTCATGTTTCATGCCTCCTGTGTGTTTGTTTTTACAATTTTGATTTTATTTTATCTCTATAAATGGTAGTATTCCTGCTTCTTCCTTTTTCTGACTGCACCCTTGCTTTTCCCATACTGTTATTTATTCCCTTTTTTAGATGTGTTTAGCTCACACTACATTGGGAGATTATAAATGATTATCAGCAGAAATAGTCAAGCAAAATATCTAGAAGATTCAGAAATCAAATTAGGTTCTAGCTAAATCTTGTAAATGAAGAGCTCTTGATTCATTTAGTCCAGCAGAACCTGTCACATGTTCATTTGTACACATAAGGTTTATATAGATGATATTGTCTTGCTTATTTTTTAATTCAACTTTACTTCAGCCTGATATTTTGAGTTAAAATGTATGGTTTTCATGTTCATTTTTCATGTACTGACTGCTGCCAGGCCACAGCCTATTCTTTTGAATTGTGTTTAAAGTATCACTTAATTTCTGATTCTTACTCTCTTTAAAATAAAAGCTCCTGTGGTTTGCCATAACCATTTCTATTGCAACCATAGGATAACTTTGTGTGAGGTCTTTTGCTTCAGCAGATGATTTTCTTTTCAAACAGGATCATACTCTGAGCATCTCTGCAGGATTGAGAATCTTTACATCAAAAGATAAATTCATATTTCCTATTTTAACAATATGTCTTTATTATGAAGTATAGGAAAAGCCAAGATACCTGTATGAGTGTGAGAGTCATGGTGTTAATAAGTCACAACTGAGAAATCAACTGTTTTGATAAACTCTTTTTTTTGATTGTGAAGAATTGTTTGATTTTGATATACAGTATTAAAATATCACGTTTGTTTAGAAGGGCATAATGGTGAGGCAGACATTAGTACTGCAGCCTCACAGCTCCCACGGCCTACAATTTGTTAGGTCCCGAGTCACAGCCTTATCACTGTCTATTTGGACTTTGAATGTTTTCACATCGGTGCCTGGGCTTTCACTCAGTACTCTGGCATCCTCTTACATTCAAAAGAAGTGCATGTCAGATTAATTAGAGTCTCTTCAAGAGTGTGTGTGTGTGTGTGTGTGTATGCAGGGCTTGTTCCTGTCTTGTACCCAATGCTGCCAGTATCCCCATGGTTCTGTACTAAAAAAGTTTCATAAAATGAATGAACGAAAGAAATAATTTAACATTTCCTTTATAGCACAATAGTCAATTCTCATTTTTATATGCTTAATGGAGGCTTCATTTATGATACCAGTTTTAAAGAAGCAGTGATTAAATTACATGACACAGTTGAAGTGCCGTACATAAGGGATATTTCTTCGTTAATGTAGTGTAATAAAACAATGCCAGTATTCCTGCCATTTAATTTCAGTATGATATAGTTTTTAGTAGGGCTTTTCACTGAGCACAGCCTCAGAGCATTTACACCTATTTACAAATAAAATATATAACAGTAACTTTAACCTTGTCACACACCACATGTTTGAATCTCTTTGCCTGGGGCACTTTTAATTAAAGGGAAGATTAATGCTTTATTTAGACTGGAATCAAAAATATGGAAGATTACATCATTTAGAAAATAGGTTTATCAGACCGTACAGGTGTTCTACTGGAGCTGGCTTCTATTTTGTTGAGAAAAAGGATAGCTCATTGTGACCCTGCATTAATTATATATAGTATATCTAAGCAATCTAACACAGAGAGGAGAGAGAGAGAGGTTAGGTGCACACGTTGTTACAGTGCCACACCCACCACACGACAAACCAACTCAGGATCCAGATTAGGATCTGAGTGCAGCCATGTGATGGGTCATACCTCAACGCCACATGAGTTCAGATGGAGTGGAAGAGTGTGAGGTTTTTTTATGGTGGCTGGAGTGCCAATTCTGCCACCAACCGCAAAGTTTTTCCCTGCAGGTTGGAGGGCCTACACGCAGGGACGGATGCAGATTAATGTCATACCCGGGACGGAGCAATTGCAGGTTAAGGGACTTGCTCAAGGGCCCAACAGAGCAGAGACGCTTTTGGCATTTTACAGGATTCGAACCGGCAACCTTCCGATTGCCAGTGCAGATCCCTAGCCTCAGAGCCACCACTCCACCCAAACTAACACAAAATAAGAATTTATTATCCTCTCCTTTTAATATCTTCATTATTTTATCAAGTCCATGGATCTACAGTATTTACAATGGTGAATTTATAAAGCACTTATAAGTTCAATGTACGGGATATGTAGGGTCACGCTTTAACGGTCTGGCCTTGTTAATGATATTTCAATGAGATGGAAGGTATCTTTTTTTAGTATGCATAAATTAATGATTTTAATTTTTTTTTCCTCAGCACATCATGGAAGTCCTTTCACATTTGCGTAAAATTCATATTTTTCTAAAGCTACAGAACTGTGAACTTTACAACTCATGAGTTGTATTTTGTGTTTTTAGGATATGATATTTCACAAACTGGCTTAAGTACAGTAAAGCCTTAGTAAAGTGCTAGCCTTTCAGGATTAGAAGGCACTCCAGAGATTGTGAGCTTCTCAAACTTTTACCAAAGATTTATTAAAAATTTCAGTACATTTACAGACCCAATAAGACAAGATAACATTTTGTTCAGACAGCTGAGCCCCAAGAGACTTGAACTCCGATTCTAAGACATCCCTTGTTATTGACCATTTGAACAGAAATAGCACCCTGTGTTACTATAAGGGTGGCCTTATCACAAAGTGTGTCTAAATTTTCAAAGAGACCTTCTGTTACTAAACAGAATTATGATGCTAGTTACAAGGGAACTGCAAAAATATTAAATTTGCCCTTGGAGAGAGGTGTCATTGACTCAAGGGAGGTGAACATTAATTTATTTTATTTACTAGCTATCAAAAAGTAATGGATCTTAAGATAGCAACATTTTTTTAGCCAAGATCGACTCTTTAATTCAGCTGCTTTAACTTTATGATTTCATATAAATTTCTAGTATTAAGAACTTGAAGCCTCAGGCTCTCTGAAAATAATTTGAAAATAAGGAAGTTAGTATTGAATCAGAAACAGTTTCCCCATTTTGGATGTTTCAGTGGGGCATCAAGCATAGCTAATCCTAGATATTGTGATCAGTGTTCAAAGGAGCCAAAAACAACTGATCATGGGACCCAGTTTTCAACACGCTTTATTAATACATCAAAGATTTCAAATAGTCCCAATTAACAAAGCACAATTAGAAATGAAATTCCATAAACTAAATCAAAATACAATTTTAAAAAGAAAACTGAAATATTAACTATGTATTTTAATCAAACAATGCAGACTAAATTTGGAATATTATCTCAAACTCAGAGCTACTATAACCACACAAACAGGAACAAATATTTTAAATAAACACAATATTTAAGCCAAATTTTAATGACAAATAAAAAATGAAACCTCAAAACACTAATCTGTAGTTTAGCAAAACAGTAAGTGAAGACCAAAGGCAATGAGAATTATTTAGGCCCAGAGTAGAGAATGTCACCACGTGGCACAAATCGTCAAAGGTACTTTAAACAGAGTGTGCCATAATGTTTTGTTTTTTTTTTTTTTTTTTGAGTGTTGGAAATAGACCTCTAAAAATATCATAAAGACATTATTACACACCACTGTACTCGTATACTTACCAACATCCATGTCTAATCCTGGAATTTTCAGGATGCTACCTGAGTTCTTCTTAGAGTACAGAATGCTTTGCTGCAAAACAGAGTGAAATCCAATAGCTGTGCTCATGACAGTACTGTGATCACCAGGACTAAAAGCAATAAAGTCATACATACAATAATCCTATACCTCTAGAACACCAGACAACCCACAAAATTGTGGTTGGAAATGTCATTCATCATTTTCCTGCAAAATACATCTTTGAAAATATTTGAAAACCATTGGAAAGATGTTAGCAAAATACCTAAAAAAGCACAAAAATGCCTGAAAAATGCTTGCAAAATGCCAAACAAACAGTGGACATTTATAATGTGTGAATAGGCCTTAAGGGTTTGCCCATTGTCCATTAATCTAGGTGTGTACACTTCCTAAAGCCAAGCGTCTTAGGTCACATGGTAACTGTAAGTTTATCTACTGTGATTTAGCTTGGGTGTGTCAATTGGGTTTTCTAATGCCTTACAACTGATGCAGTCCTCCTCAACCCGGAACTTATACTTTATATAAAATAAGTTTAGGATTAAAAGTAATGTTCCAGTTGGTTTTGAGCAAAAAAACTCAATTTTTGGAGTACAAGTGGTGGTAGATTAGGACTATATTTGAACAGATCTGCTAGATGTAAAACTGTATATTTGAGATATACTGGTATTAGTTAACAAAATATGATACTTTATTGTATATTAAGCATCCTTCTTTTAGTCTTGCTCTGCATAAAACAAACATTAAATAATTAATAAATGAGACAGTCAAACAAAAATTGAAAAATAAATGAGACAGTCAAATAAAAAATGAAAAAAAAAAACATTTTTGATAAAGAGTATATTCATTGTCTTGTCTAGGTTAAGTTATGCAGATATTGCTTCAAGCAGCATGTTCTGCAGCTGACTCGATAAAATGAGGTATTCATTAACCGTGTTTATGTAAAAGGAGTTATTGGTGTTAGCGTTAAAGTGATACCATCCTGTGCTTTGGCTGGCATAAGTCTATCACAATTTCATCAGTGTAAAAGATCACTTGTGGAAAAGTACAACAGAAATCATGATGAGCAAATGTGTACTGAAATGCAGCAAGCATATTCTAGTTACTTTAACCAGAGCTGCCATTTGCTACAATTTTAACAAGAGTACCTGGGTTTCATTAATGAAGCTGAGGTTCTTCTTATATGGTAGCTTTAGTATTGAAAACAATTTTTTGTTGCTAGCAGCTATTTTGCCTAATTTTATTTTGGGTGAAGATCACTTCTAATGTCACATATACTTGTATTTACAACTGTCTGATTCAGTTATCACATCATCATTATGTCTGAGTCTTACTGTATATATTCATATTTAATTCTCTAAATGTAACACTAATGGTGTAGTTCTTGGCTAGGTCACAGATAAAAGAAAAGTGTCAGAGACTTGTTTGTAAGTGTCAAGTTATTGTAACAGTGAATGCCGCTCCTTCTGCCCATTTCCCTTCTTGCCTTTTCCCTCTGTCAGCCATGTGACTGCATGCTGTGGAACATTATCTACATTTCAAGTCCCTGTTTTATTCACTGCACATGTGACACTTCACATAGAGCTGGCCCCTTTCCAGTGATGCAATGTCAGATTGGTCTGGCAGGCTGCCATCCTCTGCAGAGAGACAGCATGTTTCATGATCTGACTTCCAGCAACGGCCCCTCTTTCCCAACTGACAAATGAGTTTATGTTGGCATTGCTTTCTTCCTCACAGTTGTTGTTTTCTCAAATATTTGACTGTCCGATAGCTGGGATTAGGCCGAAAGCTGTGTCAAGTGTAATAATATCTGCATTCTTTTCCACCCAGCTTCACTGCACAGGGCATTGTCTGTACTTATAACAGCTATCATCTGTTAAAAGTACATGGTTGGTTCAGGAAAATACAATTGTGCAGTCCATGTCATTACAAAACAAGCACTAAAAATTTCTGAGTATGTCTTCAAAAGTGAAGAACTGTTCAAATTCTTCTTTACTAAAAAGAATGTGCCCTTTCTTAAATATGCTTATTAAAAGTATTAATTAATAATACAGAGACTTTTTCCTAAAATGTTAATAAAACATTATTACAGCCAAAACGATGATTGTAAACAGAATTATCTTTTACACTTATAAATTAGGTTGATGGAGAGCTGACCAGTTTAATACAGTATATCCTGAATCATTATGGTGTTTAAAATAAATGTGATGAATAAAAAAGAAAAAGTAGTAAGGTGTATACAGTATAAATAGCCCTTAAGAAAAAAACAATGTATTAATATTAAAAAGCTGTTAATTGCAAAACAAATTAATCCGGGCAGCATCAGACCCAAGTCAAAAATTAGCTTTAGATATGTTTCCATCCATCACAGGACAGACTTGGACACACAGCCACACTTACTCACACTTGTTCTGTCTGTAGAAGAGTCGCTATGTAATGATTAATACCAGGAGAAGAAAGATAGTCAAAATACAAGCTAGGATCATATCTGGAAAGTCAAAAATACTGTAGATAAAACCAGAATGCGAGACAAGTAATTACAGTCAACAAACACAGTACTTAATAGATCTGGATCCAGAAAGAATTGTTCTTTAAAAGTAGCACAAAAAAGGTAGAATTCCTTCAATCCCAGATAAGGAATAAACATAAATAATGATTCTTTAACCTGTTGCACTGATGGTGCAAAAATCATGATGCATGAGACCAACTCACAAAGAAGATGGTATTGGAAACTGAGAAATATATTTTCAACAAGTCTAAATGATAGTTAACTACAAAAAATGATGTCAACATTGACAATGAACTTTCCAAACTTTATATAAACATTAAAGAAATGCAAAATGCCTGATGAAAATATGCTTAAAAAATGGATATAAAATCAACTCACAGCAATACTAGTCCAGTTTAGGGTCAGCAAGCAGTGTAACCTGCTATAGAATCTTAGACCTGTTCTTTCAATTTAGATTGAGTGAAATGTTTGCACAATACTAAAGCTCCTCTCTAAGCCCTCACACAGACAAAGCTCTCTGACTCCCTGGCCTGTAACACTGTATGTTTTCTGTACATTTGGGTACATTTCTATTGATGCTGTTGACAAGAATTGTGGGGAGGAAAGACAGACAAGAACACATGTATCTGTTCATCACTAAACACTCTATTATAATATATTCACATTTACACGGAATAGGTTGACTCAGCATTTACACACTGTTCTTGACTAATACTTTTATATTTGGCACAGCTTTTCTTTGCATTTATTACAAATTAGCTACCTTTCCTGATATATCAGAAAACATTACCAATAGAAATTGTTGCAACATTATGTTTTGCAAAGCATTTAAGTGTTGGAGAATACCTTCCAAATGAATAAACCGCAACAAAGGAAGTTACAAGTATTTCTATCTGTCTGTCCCTGGTTTTGGTTGGATGTTTTACAGTCTTGGAAGGCAAGCTGTAATAATGCTCTCTAAATCTCTGTGCTGCAGTAAATGTCTCCCCATAGGATGACAGTGCATATCCCTATTAAATAGGATCTAGATAGATAGATAGTGTCACACATGTGTGTATGGGAAACAGCTAAACCTCCTAAATAATAGCAATTCTACGCCAGACCAGGAGGCGTATGAGTGTGCTAACTGTCTCTCTCAGTCTCTTGCAGACCATTCTCGGGAAATTCCACTTGGTTCCAGCACCAACGATGATGTCACTTCTGGTCATGAAGACGTAATTTCCGGTTCTGGTGCCGACGATAATGTCACTTCCGGTTCCAGTGTCGCTGACATCATTTCCCGTCCTATCTGTTAAAACCGCCATCTTGTCTCAATGCAAGTCAGATTTGGACTCTGTTATGTGAACATTGCTCGTAAAAAAAAAAAAAAAAAAAAAAAAAAAAAAAACTTTTGCAGCCGGGAAAACAATATATGGGTACCTGCCCCAAATATTCATGATGTCTGTGATTCATTTGTTTGACAATAGATAGATACATAGATAGACAGATATTTTATTTGTGTCAATGGGGAAATTTGGATCTTTGTAGAAGGTCAATAAATATGTATTATTATAGAAAACAATAACTCCCTGTCAAATACACATCAGAATGACTAAAAGGAGAGAGAGTTAAAAAAGAAAGAAAGTTTGAGGCTTATTTAAAGATAAAATGAGCAATCACAGTCACATTGAGGCATTATGCCGGCGTATTGCTGTTGGTAAAGGAAGCCCCAGGGGAGCTTCTTGACACACTTCTGCTGAATAATTTGTTGGCTAGAAGTTCTTAGTGTTAGTGTGTCAGAGAGAGGATTTGCAGCATTGTTCATAATGGCACTTAGTTTTGTTTTCAGTCTCTCTTATGGTACTACATCCAGTAGGTTAAGAGTGTGTCCAATAATTGTACTGGTTCTTTTAATTAACTTGCTGATTTGGTGGGCCTCTCTTGAAGCAATGTTACCATTACAGGCCCAACACACTACAGCGTAGGTAAGCACACTGGCCATTACTGAGTTATAGAATATATAAAAGCTGTCACTTCCCACATTGCAGGTGAAAGGGTTTTTCAATGAAAAGGGACCAGAAGTTTGTAGCACTCTGGTACCTTAAATAGATTCCCGGCTGTGATGTGGCATGTAGTTACTTCTGTTAACTATGTGGTAGCATTGATGTACCATTAATAATAAAAAAAAAACTACTGTCACTGCTAGAGAGATTCACAAAATGGCAGTAACTTTGACATAGGACAAAGTAGAAAATTGTTGCAGAAATGTCATAAACTTCATAAAAAAATCCAAGGTGAAAAAGGTGTTTGAAGAAGAAACTAGAAATGGTCAAAATACTGAAATCTAGGCAAAAATCATAATGCCACAGAGCTGTCAATTGGGGGATAAGGTGCCTCAGATGGATACAGCGTCTACACTGGATACATTGTCTGCTGGATAGGCTTGGAAAACCCATACAGCTGGTGAAGGAGTGCTGGGAATTTAAACCTCACATTAGGAAGTGCTGCATCAGAAATGTGGTAAAATAAAAGGTGAAGTTCATTTTAATGTTCTGTTTTGAGTGAATCTGTTTGACATTTTATAGGACCAACCTGTTTCCTGGTGTATTTATGTTTAAATAATAGCTTGCTGTAATATGAATTTTCAAGACCATATTTTTATTGCTATGTAATCTATCAATCTCTAGTATATGAGGTGGCATCCAAAAATTCCCAGAATTGGTCAATAGCATGGGAGTAAGAAGTAATTCTTGAATATGCTGCCAGGTTTCATACGCCTTCACTCTGGTTAGTCAGTCCACTAGGTGTGTAACTTTGGCATTTGTAGTGCACGTGGTTTGGGTGAAAAGTGCATGTCAGGTCAAATTGAACAAAAAAATTGTTCCTTTGGAAAGACTAGTAATTAGCAATATTACTTTGAAGTGCTGAGGTGTCCAAGGGAAAGCTTCAGGAAAAATTGTCCCGAAAACTGGAGCTCCTAAAACTGGATTTTTTCACTATGACCGCTCAGCTGCACACACAGTGTTGCATCTCAAGGACAGTACTTTGAAGATGATTAAAAGGAAATTGTTATTCATTTTACGATCAAGTTTTTTTTTTTTACCAATTCTGGAAAATTTTGAGTCACCCGTCATTTGAACAACATTAAAACAATCTAAACGAGAACAGACCCTTCAGCCCAACAAAGCTCGCCAGTCCTATCTACTTATTTCTTCTAAAAAATATCAAACCTAGTTCTGAAGGTCCCTAAAGTCTTACTATCTACCACGGTACTTGGTAGCTTATTGCCCATAGATCTCTGTGTAAAGAATAACTTCTTAATGTTTGTGTGAAATTTACTCTTAACAAGTTTCCAACACTGTCCCCGTGTTCTTGATTTAACTCATTTTATTAAAACAGTCTCGATCCCCTGTACTAATTTCCTTCATAATTTTAAACATTTTGATCATGTCCCCTCTTTACCTTCTTTTGCTTAAACTGAAAAGTCTCAGCTCTTTTAATCTTTCCTCATAATTCAACCCTTCTAGCCCTGGAATGAACCTAGTTGCTCTTCTCTGGATCTTGTCTAGCTCTGCTATGTACTTTTTGTAGCCCGGAGACCAAAAACTGCACACAGTACTCCAGATGAGGCCTCACCAGTGCATTATAAAGGTTGAGCATAACCTCCTTGGACTTGTACTCCACAACTCGTGCTATATAACCTAACATTCTGTTAGCCTTCTTAATGGCTTCTGAACACTGAGTGGAAGTTGAAAGCGTAGAATCCACTGTGACTCCTAAATCTTTCTTATAAGGTGTACTCTCAATTTTTAGATCTCCCATTGTGTATTCAAACCTAACATTTTTACTTCCGATGTATAATACTTTACATTTACTGACAATAAATTTCATCTGCTACAAATCTGCTCAAGCCTGTATGCTGTCCAAGTCCTTCTGCAATGATTTACTTATACAGTATTCCTATCTAAGTCATCTATATATATTAAAAATAGCAGCGGCCCTAGCACTGACCCCTGTGGAACACCGCTCTTAACATCGGCCAGTTCTGATGAGGTTCATCGCACCATCACCCTTTGCTTCCTGTGTCTGAGCCACCTATTCTGCACCCATCTACAAACATCACAGTGAACTCTCACTTTTTTTAGTTATGTCTTTATAGGCTACTTATAATGTTTGTTGAACTTCCAACATTCTTGCCTCTGAGAGATGATTTATATTTATGATTTTGAACATGCATATCATATTTAAGTACTTCAAAAATCATACTCTTTATAAACTTATCTTTAATAGACATGCAAGCCAAAGCACAACATATCTGTATTCATTATTACTCAGTTTTATTAGAGCAGCGTGTGCTTCTGTTTAAGTTAATCTGAAGTGTTTGAAACAAATCACACTGAGATAATAACATTTTAAGAAATTTAAGAAGAGCGTAATTGTAGCTTTTATTATACTCTAATTACTGTATTCATTATAGTTCTTAATTTAAAATGTTCTTTATTTACAAATAATTCCTTACATTCTCACAGCAAAAAGAGAACACTGTCTTGTGCAAATATAACCTGAATAGGAGCAAAGAATTTTCTAATCTGTAGTGTCATGATCAAGCTGCTATTTTAATTTTATATACAGTAAATGAAAAAATAAAATTCTCACCCACATGAAAAACATTTGATTCCCATATTTGAAACACACAAAAGATCCCCCTGAAAAGTAGATGTGGAAATTGGGATAAAATTAATTAAAAGGTTCTATTAAAGAGAGTATTGGGCCTTTGATATTTAAACTGGCACAAAAAACATAGCAGCTGCTATAGGGACACCCAGGAACTCCTTTTCTGCGTGATTTTTTTTTTTTTGTATTCTAAAAGTACACATTTTAAAAGTTCTGATATACAGGACTTCTTTTAAACTGTGTGCAAAATTCAAGGAAATTCACTAAAATATATTCTTTTTTTTCAGTTGGCACATGGGGTTTTGTTTAGTTGCCCATAAACGCCTGACATCAAATTTACTAAAGATGAGTGTAAATGATCATACCAATGTGCATATGTTGATAAACCCCAAATGTTACTAAAGAAACTGCCAGTGGGCACACATTTTGAATTAGCATTAAACAGTACCTTGTAAATGCCATGCAGAGCCAGGATTAACAGATATCAAACTGCAGAAAAGATTGAATTCATTAGAAAATACACAATAAAAAAATACTGTTATAGTAACCAATGCACAGCTCACTGCAGTAGAGGAAAAACCACTGTGGAAGAAACTGTTACTGTAAGACCCCTTTGAGTCAATAAATATATGTGTATATATATATATATATTGTGAAGAAGGAAAGGGGTCACTCCTTCAAAACCCAAATAACAAATACAGTTTGCCTCCTGTTTACTCCACTAGCTGTTGGGCTGCTGTTGTGTCGTGTGATGTGCTTCTCGCACAGCGCTTTGTATATTTAAAAGCCTGTACAGCACCTGTTCCTTTTGGCTGATTGCTTTGTCTCTCTCTCTCCTCCCCCAGGCGTCAAAGCAATCTCCTGTGTTTCTGTGCAATTCTGTAACCCAAGCGTGACTATATATATATATATATATATCTATACTAATAAAAGGCAAAGCCCTCACTGACTCACTCACTCACTCACTCATTCACTCACTCACTCACTTACTCACTCACTCACTCACTCACTCACTCACTCACTCACTCACTCACTCACTGACTCATCACTAATTCTCCAACTTCCCGTGTGGGTGGAAGGCTGAAATTTGGCAGGTTCATTCCTTACAGCTTCCTTACAAAAGTTGGGCAGGTTTCATTTCGAAATTCTACGCGTAATGGTCATAACTGGAAGCTGTTTTTCTCCATTTACTGTAATGGAGATGAGCTTGAACGCCGTGGGGGTGGAGTTTCGTGTGACGTAATCACGCAGTACATAGAAAACCAGGAAGACCTCCAAAAAGCGCTGAAGAAAACATGCATTATATAATTGAGTAGGCAGCGAAACAATAAGAAGCGAGCGAGTGACATATACAACCATATTCATGAGTTCTGCTACTTAGGAAACAAAGCACAGTGTAAACCTAAACTTTAAATTAAGTTCATAGACAGGCTGCCGCTGGCGTTTGTAATTTAGTGCCTGCCCATATAAGGCCGTCCGTCAGCGGCAATCCAATAGCAAACTGCCACTAAATATTCACGGGTGAAGGACTGTGCTTATGCAGAGGAAGATGAGATGGTCAGGGTGGTGTTTGGCACAAACTCAGCGAAACTGCGAGAGAAAGTTTTAAGTGCCAGGACTTCGGTAACATTAAATACAGCCATGGACATCGCACGAGATGGCACCAGCACAGCTGGGAACCTTCGATGCATGTACACCGAGCGGCTCACGTGAACTGACGCAGTGCACAGACAAAAAGCAACAGTTCCAAAGAGCGTTGAACAAAAACCGAATTACACAATGGAAAAGGCAGCAAAAAAATATGAAGCGTCTGATACATACAAGAATATTCATAAGTGCAGCTACTGCGGAAACAAAGCACATGGTGGAAAAAGTCAATGTCCCGCTAAAGGAAGACAGTGTAAAAAAAAAAACCCATGCATGCAGTGTGTCAGGTCTCAGATAAAGAAGAAGACGAGTTGTTTATTGATGCAGTAAGAAACGAATTGATGAATGAAACCTGTCATCTTTACAACGATTGACAAACACGGAATGTAACTTGAAAACAACACATCCTACAAATACGAACCTGATTGAAAGAAGTAATGATAATCAAATCCTTGATGACAGCAACACTCAGTAACACTCACAAAACAAATACTGTATATTGACAGTCATGTTACGTTATTTTTAAAATGTTCCCTTTTCTTTTTCATAGCTTTTTTAACACACTACTTCTCCGCTGCGATACGCGGGTATATATATATGTATATATATACCCCGATCTACATACTCGAATAATGGATACTTTATTCGCCATCAATGATTGTTTTGGTAAAGCCATACTCAGTGTATTCATTGGATGAATGGTAAAAAAGTAAGAGCGAGGGGAGGATGACTTATTGAGGCATGCAGGCTAAACCACAATAGCACGCGGGCTTGATGTACGAAAAAATATATCTTTTCAAGTTCTATTTACAATACAATACAATACAGTTTATTTTTGTATAGCCCAAAATCACACAGGAAGTGCCACAATGGGCTTTAACAGGCCCTGCCTCTTGACAACCCCCCAGCCTTGACTCTCTAAGAAGACAAGGAAACACTCCCAAAAAAACCTTGTAGGGAAAAATGGAAGAAACCTCGGGAAAGGCAGTTCAAAGAGAGACCCCTTTCCAGGTAGGTTGGGCGTGCAGTGGGTGTCAAAAGAAGGGGTTCAATACAATACAATACACAGAACAGAACAAATCCTTAATAAAGCATAATAATAAAAATTTTAGAAGTACAGAGCAGAATTTAACAGTAGATGATATCATATAATAAGAT
>JANRMT010062792.1:21810329-21851075 GCA_026402145.1 Polypterus bichir lapradei | reverse complement strand
AGAAAGAAAGAAAGAAAGAAAGAAAGAAAGAAAGAAAGAAAGAAAGACAGGGTTTGCACAGATGCAGTCTTAAACTTGCAGCAGGCGGATAGGGGCTGTGCCCAGTCGGGACGCCTGGAAGGACCGGGAGAGGGAATATGCCTCCCCCAGACTACGAGATGGCAGCTGTCCTGGTTTGTATGGGGGCCCCAGGAATTAAGCATGGAAGCTCAACCCTATAGGGGCCTGTGGCCACTGCCATGGCGTGCCCGGACAAGTGTGGAGCCCTGGATATCAGCACTTCCACCACTCCCGAAGGTGCTGGCGGAAGGAATACCAGGTACACACGGAGTGCTTCCAGGTGTTCACGCGGCACTTCCACCACACCAGGAAGTGCCGCAGGAAGTTCATCAGAGGGCACCTCGAGCATGCCCGGGTGGAGATAAAAGAGGCTGCCTCACTAATGAGCCGGAGTCAGGAGGAGAAAGACAGAGCTTGTTAGGAGAGGAGTAGAGGCGGCAGAAGGATTCAAGGAGAGAAAGAAAGAAAGGACTGGAGTTTGGGCTGAATAAGGCATTGTGGTGCTGTTATATAAATAAAATGTGTATGTTTTGGACATTTAGCATCTGCCTGTCTATTCCCAGGGGCTGTATTTCCACACAATACATTTTTGAGTTTAGCCCCTTTCACAGGTCTTCATGTAGTTTTATTTTATTTTGAAATTATAATTGCGGTTTTGGTACATGATTTATTGAATGTCATTTTGTCTGGCTGCTTATTTAACATGTACAGTTGTGCTTGAAAGTTTGTGAACCCTTTAGAATTTTCTGTATTTCTGCATAAATATGACCTAAAAAATCATCAGCTTTTCACTCAAGTTCTAAAAGTAGATAAAGAGAAACCAGTTAAACAAATGAGACAAAAATATTATACTTGGTCATTTATTTATTAAGGAAAATGATCGAATATTACATATTTGTGAGTGGCAAAAGTATGTGAACCTTTGCTTTCAGTATCTGGTGTGACCCCTCTTTGCAGCAATAACTGCAACTAAACGTTTCCGGTAACTTTTGATCATTCCTGCACACTGGCTTGGAGGAATTTTAGCCCATTCCTCCGTACAGAACAGCTTCAACTCTGGGATGTTTCCTCACATTAACTGCTCGCTTCAGGTCCTTCCACAACATTTCGATTGGATTAAGGTCAGGACTTTGACTTGGCCATTCCAAAACATTAACTTTATTCTTCTTTAACCATTCTTTGGTAGAACGACTTGTGTGCTTAGGGTCATTGTCTTGCTGCATGACCCACCTTCTCTTGAGATTCAGTTCATGGACAGATGTCCTGACATTTTCCTTTAGAATTCTCTGATATAATTCAGAATTCATTGTTCCATCAATGAAGGCAAGCCGTCCTGGCCCAGATGCAGCAAAACAGGCCCAAACCATGATACTACAACCACCATGTTTCATAGATGGGATAAGGTTCTTATGCTGGAATGCAGTGTTTTTCTTTCTCCAAACATAACGCTTTTCATTTAAACCAAAAAGTTCTATTTTGGTCTCATCTGTCTACAAAACCTTCTTCCAATAGCCTTCTGGTTTGTCCACTTGATCTTTAGCAAACTGCAAATGAGTAGCAATGTTTTTTTTGGAGAGCAGTGGCTTTCTCCTTGCAACCCTGCCATGCACACCATTGTTGTTCAGTGTTCTCCTGATGGTGGACTCATGAACATGAACATTAGCCAATGTGTGAGAGGCCTTCAGTTGCTTAGAAGTTACCCTGGGGTCCTTTGTGACCTTGTCTACTATTACATGCCTTGCTCTTGGAGTGATCTTTGTTGGTCGACCACTCCCGGGGAGGGTAACAATGGTCTTGAATTTCCTCCATTTGTACACAAGTCTGTCTGACTGTGGATTAGTGGAGTCCAAACTCTTTAGAGATGTTTTTGTAACCTTTTCCAGCCTGATGAGCATCAACAACTCTTTTTCTAAGGTCCTCAGAAATCTCCATTGTTCGTGCCACGAGACACTTCCACAAACATGTGTTGTGAAGAGCAGACTTTGTAGATCCCTGTTCTTTAAATAACACAGGGTGCCCACTCACACCTGATTGTCATCCCATTGATTAATAACACCTGACTCTAATTTCAACTTCAAACTAACTGCTAATCCTAGAAGTTCACATACTTTTGCCACTCATAAATATGTAATATTAGATCATTTTCCTCAATAAATAAATGACCAAGTATAATATGTTTGTCTCATTTGTTTAACTGGTTTCTCTTTATCTACTTTTAGGACTTGAGTGAAAAGCTGATGATGTTTTAGGTCATATTTATGCAGAAATATAGAAAATTGTAAAGGGTTCACAAACTTTCAAGCACAACTGTACATAGCTGCTGACACTAGTGTAAAGCAGTTAAATGCTGAACTGATTTCGATTTACTTTAGTGGCAGAAACCAATTTTGAGGTAGGAAATGTCAAAAAATGCTTCATCAGTTTAATTCTGATGCTCTGTATATTCAATTAATTATCATTATTATTCATGGTATTCATATTCAAAATCTGTACTAACCCCTACTTTCTCTTCTGTTCTTTTTCAGGTTTTCTGGGTTGGCGACCTGCGCCAACACCACCTGATCAAAGCACTGTGATGTCCCTACATTGATGGATTAAAGGCCAGAAGTCCACGTGACCATCATCATCAAGTTCTTCCATGAGAACCCTGAATACAATGAGGACCGACTGAGATCATTTATGTTAGGTAGAATGCCTAGAGGGGCCCGGGAGGTCTCGTGGCCCAGAACCCCTAAAGATTTTATTTTTTTCTCCAGCCATCTGGAGTTTTTTTGTTTTTTCTGTCCTCCCTGGCCATCATGCCTTACTTTTATTCTATGTTAATTAGTGTTCTCTTATTTTAATGCTTCTTTATTTTGTCTTTTTTCTCTTTCTTCATCATGTAAAGCACTTTGAGCTGCATTATTTGTATTAAAATGTGCTATATAAATAAATGTTGTTGTTGTTGTCGTCACTTTGAGACCTGCATAATGGAGATGTTCACCACCAACTTTAATTGATGTGTTGTTTTCAACTTAATGGGGTTTGCCTGTGGGTGCCTCGACTCTTTATGTTTGTTTGTGTTTTTCATTACACCATATATAAAAACAACATCAACATTTCCCTGTGTCTCTGAGGATTCTTCTCTCATTACTCTGGCGTTTCTTTCACATCCAAAGATGTACCTTTTAGGTGAACTGCCAACCCTAAAATGGGTACTGTGGGTGTGTACAGGAGTGGCCCCAACAGTGAACAGGTATCTTGTCCATGGCTGACTCCTGCCTTGCACCAAATGCTGCTGGGGTATGCTTCAGCCTCCTGTAATGTTGCCCTGCTTTTATCTGGTACTAAAAATGTTATCTTAGAACTTTCTGGAACTTTACCACCAGCTGTTCTTAAATATGTCCTTACTGATGCTACGCAACATGTCATAAAGTAGTTTACAAAAAAACTGTTTCATAATGGAAGGTACTAAACCCTCTTTTTATTCAGTGGTTAATAAATACGTGAATTTTTCAAAAGATAACTAGATGCTTCCCAGAGGCTAACTTTGTTATAAATGAATGAACAGGCCTTTAGGAAATGAATGATCCCTGATGAGCTAGAAGGCTGTTTTTTGTTTAAATAATTTGTTCTCTAATATGAAAGTGGCGTAAATCTCAAAAGAAATGAACAAATAAGTGATCCAGACCGCATAACAGAGCTAAGGGGTCATACTCATGTCTCTTAAGAGGTGTTAAATAGCCATGCAACACTTACACAGACTCAAAAATAATGAAATGTTCCTCATTAAATAAGATCATTTTAAGCAGCTGTGAACTTTGGGGGGTCTTAACAAAAGAACATTTCATACATATATTAACTGGGATATGATATATTTTTTTTAATTCATTCATTCAGCTTCCAATTTTGTTTTAAATGGAATGCTAATGCTCTGCCCTGACTGTGAAACTGCTGCTTCTCAGCATGGCCTGGTGCTCTTCAGCAGAGGGTCAGTCAGACTTGGATTTTTCTGTCTTTTTTTTTTGCTTAATTTGTTTCTTTTTGTCAAGGGACAAAACAACAAGGTGGATTACTAGCGCACACTGAGAACTGGAAGCAGCTGTATTACATTTTGATTAACCTGTTTATCATTGCTACCTCTAGATTAATTTACTTACACATTACGGCTAATCACATGCTAATGAGCTGCATAAAGTAGCATTGAAACATAACAGTGCACTAAAGTAATATGAACTAGTAAGTCATGTTAGACTTCTTCAGTCTCTGATCTTTCAATTTGCAGCTACGGAGTCAGACTTGTATTAGTAGGGTTATGACAAGCTAATATTAATGGTATAGAATGCTTAAATGTTCCTGAAATATTTTATTGATAAATTTATATGGTATCTTTTGTGGATTCGCTTTCGCTTGTTCGCTTTTAGGATTTTCTTAAAGTTAACTTTATCCCAAGTGGCACATTACTTGCATGGTGCTTATGGGAAATATTATGCAATTACACTGCTAAAAATAGCTTTTTTTAGTATTTCATGATATTCATATAAAAGTGAAATACACCTAAAATCACAAATTTGCATTTCTTTTCATCAAATTTTCATTGGATCTTTAACAGCATTTAAGATTCCCTCACGACATGGTCATCTTTTCTGCCGTCTTTACATTACAGGCTGGCCAATATTAAAATGGATGCATTCCCTTGCTTTGATTTTATAAGTGCTATGCTGTCTCTCCCCGCTCAAAATAAATTTTAGTTGCAAGGTATATCATTTATATCTAATTTTTTATTGAATAAAAAGAGGCCCTCCATTACGTTTTCTACCAAATTTGTGGTAAACTAGAGGGTAGAACCTCTTTGTCAGATTTTGAATTATATCATTGGACTTTTGCTCTGTGCCCAGTTTTGAGCTGATTGATCCCTGTTGTTAATCCACCTTCCTAGTTTCTCATTAAACCCAGTATAGCTGCCCTTAGATATCTCTCTCATCTCCCCTTCACAAATCTCATGCTAACAATTTGGGACCTATAGTTTCCGACATGTTGCCCTTGTGGCGCAAGAATGAAAACTTCATGGTTGAAAAATTTCTAGATTACTGCCTCACGTAGCACTGACACTTTCATGTTTCATGTATAGGTGGTTGTCCCGTTTTATTTTCCTCATAGGTCTCCCTAAGCATTTCAGCTCTTGGCAACATTTTAAGTGATGCTAGGCTCTGGACAGTCCATTCCCTGAGGTCTGGGTTTACAATTCCATCTTCCTCTTTTTTCTTTTTCTTACAACATAGACCAGTTCTCAAAACATACAATGTTTCCCTAACTTCAGCTCTTTCATCCCATCACAATTTCTGTAACTCTCTATCCTCTCCTTTGAGACCTGTGGCATTTCTATTTGCTTTTCTGTTCAAGGCCTTATATCGATCATTACCAATTCTCTCTGTTTGGCAATAGGCCTTTCCTCAACACTCCCACTTTCTTGGAAATCTGTTTTTAGTAGTATTTTATTTTTGTCTCTTTGTAAGGTCCAATCTGTAAAACATTCTATTTAAGATTGTTTATTGCACTTCTTTTACTTCACAAAAGCATTTTACCATTAGCCCACTGATTCCTTTTGTCCTTACTACCAGATAAGTGTCCCAAGTACTTACATATGTTATTTAAAAGTGCCCTCCAACCTTTGTTAAGAGATGTTAGTTAGCAGGCTGGCGCAGTACATTATGAAGTCATCAGTGTGAGTCAGCACTGGCTTGCTTTGGTGTGTGTATTCTTACAGCAGTTTACAACACAACCAGCTTTGAACTGATTGCTCGACTACTGTCATTATTAACATGAGAAACATGGTGTCAGAAGTTTAACCGCACGGCTTCAAAGACTAAAAAAGCACTGCTTTCCTTTCGCATCCTAAGCACAGAGAAGGGCTGCACCACTGCGAATAAATTCAAGTGAGTAGTCACACTCATCCTGAACTTATCCGCAGCTATGGCAACACACATTCTGCCTCCTACTAAAATGAAAATGAGTGGCGACCTAGGCACAAAATGGGATGTTTTCAGGTCAGAATTTGAAGATTATGCCATTGCTATCGAGCTTAATAGGAAGAAGCTACGTTGTGGAGTATCATGGGGGCTGAGTGCAGACATGTCTACAAGCACAACCTGAATCTTTCAGCAGCGGACCAGACCAATGTAACAGCTATTTTAAATACATTGGATGGACACTTTAAACCTACAAAGAATGTGATTTATGAATGCTACGTATTTGGGAGTTGCAAACAGTAGGAAGGGGAGCCATTTCACAGTTTTCTTACGTGGTTAAAAGAAAAATCTGCCACCTGTGAGTATGGAGCATTAAGAGACGAATTTATTTGTAATAAAATCGTGCTAGGTATAGCAAATGTAGCAACCCGCAGCTGGATATTACGAGAGAGATATCTCACCCTGGCCATGGCCGTGGAGACAGAGCTCACTGACATGAGACTTAGGTTGATGGAGTTGGATAAACCTGCCATGGATAGTGTTAGTGCCACCTCAAAGCGAAACACTACGAGGCCACTACCCATCACCGCAGCAAAGCAGGCAAGTCAGTTTTTAGGCTCAGATACAGATCGACCGACATGCAAATACTAGGCTGACCCGCCTTTTAAGGCGACCGACTTTTAAGTTGACCACTTCTTATGGCAATTCAATATGTAGATCAATTTGATATTTTATACAAACTCATTAATTTGGTTATATTGCATTTGAGCGGTATTACTTTAATACTCATAGTTTCTGTTATTTTTGTGATGAAATTTAAACTTTTTTTCTATATTGAGGTCACCCTTTTGAACCCCCCTGATATTTACTACGCGGTGAGGCATTTGTACTCCATCAACATTAATTATTTCCAGAGACATAATTTTGTCTATTTTTCCAGCGCATCGCGCACAAAAGCAAGGGAACAATGGGAGCACCAGAACTCTGCTCACATCATGCCGCTTCGTACCGCAAGCTGCAAATAGTAAGTCTGTGATAAGCGGAATGCCGCTACGCTTTCCACTCATGGGACGGAAGGACAATCCTGACCGCTTTTATATAGTAAGAAAGAAGAAGAAGATATCGCACAGTCTGGAGTAGAAAATCATCTTTTACCTGGAAAAACGAAACTACAAATCCCATTGTGCATTGCAAAATGGACGGGGCGTGTGTGAAACTCCGTGCTACTTGCACAGTCAGGAGTAGAAAATCATCTTTTACCTGGAAAAACGAAACTACAAATCCCATCGTGCATTGCAAAATGGACGGGGCATGTGTGAAACTCCGCGCCTGCGTAGCACTCACGGGATGGAAGGACAATCCAGACGGCTTTTATATAGAAGGATTGTGGCAGTCCGCTTGGACGTTGGAGAGAGCACTGTCCAGCATATGGAAAGACATGCAGCTTATGTGAAACAGCCAACCACTTCGCTAGAGTGTGCCTGAAAAGCAAGAGAAGACAAATGGAAGGTAATCTCCTTACCATTGAACCAAAGGCAAATAAAGCAGGCAGCTGTGCTGAAAACGATTTTTATTCTACTGAGCACATTGGCACTATGGGTGCTAGAGGTAAGAAGTGGTTTGTTACACTGCAGCTCCACAAGAAACTACAACAATGTCAGTTAGATTCTGGGGCCACTCGTGATGTTATGTGCTTAAAGGACAAATGAGATTAGCACCAAGAGCTAAACTGCGTCCCAGTAATACCAAGTTAAAACTGTACTTGGGTCAAACAATGACCTCCTTAGGACTCTTTCACACAGAATGTGTCATTCACGGTCGTAAGCATAGTTTGGAGTTTGAGATCGTAGAAGGCAGTCAGAAACCTCTTCTGTCAGGCTCAACGTGTGAAAGGCTTAGCCTAATGTGCTTTACAATTCCGGCAGAGCTATACCTCACAGACAGTGCCTCACCCATGCCCGTCACCTGCAGTAGCTTTATTAAAATATTTGCTGATGTCTTCACAGGACCAATCGACTGCCTCCCAGGCACTATACATTTTAACCAAGACAAGTTAGTATAGCCAGTTCAATGTTCACCACGTAATGTGCCAACTGCTATGAAGGATTCTGTTAAAGCCCAGCTTGACATATATGAAGCTGCTGGCCATATTGCCGCGGTGTCTGAACCGACTGATTGGATCAGCAACATGGTAATCGTGAAAAAGCCTGATAAATTGTGGTTGCGCATAGACCCAAAATTTCTGAATCAAGTACTGTGACGTTCTCACTACATTATGCCCACTCTGGAGGATGTACTGTACAAACTCCCTAAGGCTAGGCTCTTTACCTTAGTGGATGTCAGAGATGCTTTTCTCCAATGTAAGCTAGATGAGGAAAGTAGCTTCATGACCACATTTTGGACGCCCTGGGGGTGGAAGAGGTGGCTGAAGCTTCCCTTTGGCGTTAGTGTTGCACCAGAAGTGTACCAACGTAAGCAGCATGAGTTGTTGGCAGGGCTCGAGGGTGTGGAGCCAGTCGCAGATGACATCGTTATTGTAGGTTGTGGACGATACTGATGTTGAGGCTAATAAAGACCATGGCGCAAAGCTGCTTGCTTTCATGGAGCAATGCAGAAAGGTCAAGCTGAGGCTTAGCATTGAGAAGTTGCACTTTAAAGTGCCTGAAGTTCGCTTTCATCGACACATTTTGTCATCCAGTGGCTTAAAAGCTGATCAAGAGAAAGTGTGGGCAATCATAGAAATGCCAACTCCAACAGATGCAAAAGCTGTACAATGATTTGTAGGGTTCATCATGTACCTGAGCAAGTTCTTACCGCGTCTTTCTGAAGTGTGTGAGCCCCTAGGGAAAATCTTGAGGAAGGATGTAACTTGGCGCTGGCTTCCCAAACATGATGCTGCTGTGCAAGAGATTAAGAAGCTTGTCAACAAAACTCCAATTCTGCAATACTATGATGTATCTAAATCTGTTACCATCCAAAGCGATTCAAGCCAACATGGTCTTGGCTGTTGCCTCATGCAAGAGGGTCAGCCCATTGCTTTTGCTTCGAGAGCATTGACTTCAGCTTAACAAAACTATGCACAGATAGAGAAGGAATGCCTAAGTATTGTATTTGCTTGCCAGCGTTTCCACCACTACTGTACTTATATGGCCGAGATCAAATCATAGCAGAAACAGATCACTAACCTCTTATCTCAGTTTTTAGTAAATCTCTTATCTGTGCACAGAAATGTCTTCAGAGTATGCTGCTTGGCCTTCAGCATTACAACCTCAAAGTGGTATAAGTATAAACCAGGTCCTGAGATATTTTTGAGTGACGCCCTAAGCAGAGCCTTTACAGCGGACACAAACAGAGGTTCATGTGAAGCATGGCACTCAGTCTGTGTGCTACAGCAGGAGCAGTTCGATCTTGAACACATTAATCAAGACATTATCTCAATGTCACGGATCAGCACCTTACTCAAATAAGCCAGCAAACGGAAAAAGATGAAAAACTCTAAGTGCTTAAATGTACAGTTCTAATAGGCTAGCCAAACCTGAAAGAAGAGACCAACTTAGCAGTCTGAGAATACTGGCCATACAGGGAACAGCTCAGTGTGCAAAACGGCATGCTTTTTAAAGGTCAGAGAGTGATTATCCCAGAATCAATGCGCCCAGAAATGTTAAGACGGATACATGCAAGTCACAAAGTGGGGAAGCCTGTTACAGACAGGCACGTGACACCTTATACTGGCCCAGCATGCAGAGCGAGATTAAAGACCTTGTGAGCAAATGTACAGTCTGCAATGAGTATGCTATAGAGCAGCAAAAAGAGACAATGATGTCTCATGAACTTTCTACCAGACCCTGGCAAATCATCAGCATTGATCTCTTCCAGCACAACGGTAAACATTTTTTGCTGCTGGTTACCACTATTCAGACTTTTGGGAGATACAGCTCTTACCTGATTTGGTTGCAGAAACAACTATTAGACATTGTAAGGCACAGTTTGCCCGGTATGGTCAACCTGATAGAGTAATCACCGATAATGGGCCCCAGTTTGCTTGTTTTCAATTCAGATGCTTTGCTGCAGCATGGGAATTTGAATATTCCACATCCTCCCCACGACACCCAAAGGCTAACGGAAAGGCTGAAGCAACCATGAAAATAGCAAAGAATCTCATCAAAAAAACACTGCGTGACGGCACTGATGCCTGGAAGGCCATACTCCCGTGGCGTAACATACCAAGTGAAACAATGGACAGTAGCCCAGAACAACTGCCAATGCATTGTTAGAGCCCAGTGTCATGACAGGTGTTGTGGATAAACTATGTCAGAGAAAACAAATAGCAAAGCTTACTTATGATCACAGTGCAAAAGATCTCCCAGAGCTTTCAGTGGGGGAAGCAATTCGGATGAATCTGCCACCAGGTAATCAGGCATCTGGAAGCTGGGATCCTGTGTGCAGAAGGTAGCCCTGAGATCCTACTTAGTAGGAGTAGATGGCTCACTGTATCGTCGGAATAGAGTGGACTTGAGGCCAGCAGAGTCCTCTGTGCAAAATTCAGATTTAAAGTCTGGGACTTCGGCAACTTTTAGTCAATCCGAAGGAAATGGCAAGGCACAGGAACACAAGGAGGAGGAGCGGTCTTCTCCTGCAAGAGCAACAACACCCCCTCTTCAGGACTTCTGTGCTGACGTTAGTGATGCAACCCCCGCACAACACACCACCGTCATCTCATGCTTTGGTTGGGTGTCTAGGCCTCCCAACAGACTCATCTTGTGATGTACCCCCACCTTGTTCTTGCCTTCATCATGGCACAGCTTTCGAGATTCACGAGTTTTCCTGTGACATTATTTGTTTCAATGTCAGAATCAGTATTGGGGGCACTGCAGTGCAAACATTGAGAAGAAAAAGGTTCACATTTCCAAGGACAGGGTACATCACATGGGTGACAAGAGGCAATGATAAAAGTTATAAAGTAACAGCAACAAAGAAACCAAAAAACACACAAACCTTTACTTTGGAATGAAAATACATTCCATCATTGGATAATTAAATATATATCTGTATATCAAGATTATTTTGTAGTGTACCCTCTGGATGCAGTTTTTCATTCTACCATCATAAAAGTTGTCTTAGTATGTCGATGTGTAAAGGAAATTCAGAAATTCATATTTTTTGCCAAAACCTTAAATGTAAAATCTCTTTTGCTATTTTCAAACTCCACAGAAAAAAGTGAAGAAAGTTAAGACTTTTAAACTAAGAGAAAAAATACAAATTTTACATACAATGTTTTACGTAAATATTATAATATACCATTTTTCTGAATGCAGCATAACAGAAAGGCAAAATGCCAGCTAATTAAATAATAAAATTATTGAGACATAAGAATTAGACATTGATTTGTAAAACAAATTGGAAACCTGCAGCCACATGGGCTGAACCTGAAAGTCACTGGACTTGATTATTACTTTTAAAGAAGCCATTCAATAGAAAGTGAGACTAATTATATACACTATTCAAAAACACGGAAACATCTATAGTATTCTTCTGGCAATGATAGCTGAAGGTGACACTGATAGTTAGAGTTAGATATGTACTAAAACATCTGTTGAAATATTTAAACACTTTAATGATTTGATTTGATGTTCCTGGAAGAACTTCATGACACTCAAATATTTAGTGAGGAAAAGTACACTGGCTTCAGAGCTTAACAATAAAAGATATTTGACCAACAGTAGGAGACAACCAAATACATCAAGTATGCATCTTGTCTTAATATCTTAACCTGACAAACTGACCTTTCCAAAAGGCTGCCAAGGTATCCACTTTAAGTCCATTACTTGAAAGTTTATTATTTAGTCTCAGGGTCCATGATTTGAACTGTCTTGTTCATTATTGAATATGCTTAGCTTTTCATTTCCATTGACATTGGTTCGCTAATTTCTCTGAGAGAATTCTGCTACATCATCTTTTTCAAAGATTTTGATGATTCTTAAGACGTGGACTATGCCTCTTCTTGACCATCTCTGTTTAAAGAGCTAACACCCTTAGCCTTATTTGCTTCCTTTTCAGTATGTGCCATGGAGTTAAAAAGAAACAGGTTCCATAAAGCTGGAAACCTAATTCAGAAAATCGTGTTATTATTATCATTATCATTTTAATAAAAGAGATGGCATCAGTGGCAGCAATAACTAACAAATATGCCATTTTGGAATGTAGCCCTTTAAGCACCTGTTGATGTGGTTAACCACATCTGGATTCTATCTCTTAGTCTCTACCTGCAGTCTCAGGGGTTTAACTGGACTGGTTTAAGTTTTACCATTCTATCTGGAAGTTGTGTGTATTTTGGTATTACTTTCTGCCTTGCTGTATACTAGTTACAAAACAATACTAGAAATTAATAGTGCTACAAATACAGCCACAATCTCTAATGAGAGTTTGAAGACGTTGGTCTTCTGAGTGAGAGTGCCTAATTTGTGGAACAGTGAGCAACCTCAAAGTAGAAGATATATGTATAAAAGAAAGTGACTGGTTGAGGAATTTTTCAATTGGGTGAACATTTCAGAGCTGGAATTTTATTTCAAAACAGACAGAAGAAGATGGTCATACGGTACAGTCAAAGTGAACATGACTTCAGACACCTTGTTCTGAAGACATTTACATACTCTGCCAAAGCCTAAAGACTAACACTTCCTTAATGCAGCTACATAAGCTGCTCTCTACTTAACACCACTACTAATTAAATGTGTCAGTTACTGAGACTCAAATGACCTCTTGCTTCTTTAGAGCACAAATGAAAGGAGACCATTCAGTTCATCAAGCTTGTCTGCATAGCTAAAAGCTAAGATGCTCCAATATTTCATCTAGATCATTTTTAAATTTGCATTTTTTGAAACAAAGAAAAGCTACTGTCAATGAACACAGTAGCAAGTATGTCAAACATGCTACTAAATATTTGATAAAAAGTAAAATTAACAGGAAATTACTGGCATAATCAATCTAGAACAGTTAGTTAATTTCCTCACATAACAAAATACTATAATCTATTCTTTTCTTGACTGTTAATTTTACTGTTCAACACTTGCAAATCACTTCAACATCTATTTACATATTTTCATATATTTCTGATATTTGATTATGGCCCACCAGGTGTGTTGGTGCATTCCCCTGAAAGCATAAGCCATCTTAACTCACACTGCAGGGGAATTTAATGTTACCAGTCAGTCAAATGAAAAGAAAAGGTTGGAAAACCAAAGCAAACATGCTGTTAAAAATGTTAAGATTTGCATTGGGTGTGACGAGGATGGACAGGATTAGAAATGAGTACATTAGAGGGTCAGCTCAGGTTGGACGGTTGCAAGACAAAGTCAGAGAGGTGAGATTGTGTTAGTTTGGACAAATGCAGAGGGGAGATGCTGAGTATATTGGGAAAAGGATGTTAAAGATAGAGCTGCCAGGTAAGAGGAAAAGAGGAGGTTTATGGCTGTGGTGAGAGAGGACATGCAGGTGATGGGTGTGACAGAGCAAGATGCAGGAGACAGAACGATATGGAAGAAGATGACCCGCTGTGGTGACCCCTAAGGGGAGCAGCCGAAAGAAGAACAAGAAGAAGAAAAGGTGAGCTGGAGTCTCCAGATTGGCTTATAGTCGCTCACATTGTATTTACAAGAATATCCTGAGATAGAAAGCTGCAACTTCCAACGCTTCTTCCTGCCTACCCACCTCAATGCCAGTTTAAAAATGTATGGTTTGACTGTATTTGCATTTTCTCCATTGGGTTATATTTAATTGCAGCTGTGTTTGAGCCCTTTTATAAATAGATTTAAAAGAACGCAATAAGTGAAAAAGGCTGTCATAAAGTATAATTCTGCTAAATAACCAGATGTAGCCAGTATGTAAAATATTATGTTGAGCTATCTGTTAACCTTCTTGTTTTGTAAGAATTTGCAAGCCATGAATCTTTACTGTAATGTTGCAATTTATAGTTATTTCTCTTCAGAGTGATGGTTAGCCATCATTCTGGGTTCAAATTCCCCTAAATATTATATACCAGACATTCAAAGTCTCCCTCAAGTTCCAGGAGACTCCCAGAAATCAGCATCTTCTCCTGGTCTCCCACAAGTGATTCTCAGTCTCCTGGAAATCCATCTTGGATCCCTGCCACCTCCCTAAAAGGCCATCAGACTAGAAACCCCAAAGAGAAACCCACGAACCTCATTCTAGCAATTTCCTAAAATACCCCTGGTCCCTATATTGCATACATGCCTCACACCCAAACCTCCCTAAAATCAGTTCACACATACGCATAGACAGGATATATACAAACATATTTCCTCACATAAACATCTCTGTTATTGTTTTTTTTTTGTTTGTTATTTTCTTTTTTTGTGCTTGTTAGTTGTGCTGATAGGCTTTTCCCATCTTTCCCAGTGGACTTAAGTCAACCTCTGGCCCATACAATTCCCAAATTCCACAATGTACCTAGCATTGCAGAACAGATGTTAAAACCTACTTTTAAATATGGCATCCAAAAAAGGAATTAATATTTTCCTTAACATGCACATAAACAATAGCAGTAAATTATACTATGTTTTATTTAACTTTTAAAGGAACTCATTGCCATTCTACATCTTCTCATTGGGAGTTAAGGATCAATTATAAACGATTTCAAGAAATTTGAGGAATTGCTTCAAAAATGTATTGCACAGATGACATGACACAGAATCTGCAATCAAACTACATATAAAGAACTTCATAATTCTGTAGGTACACAACAGTATGAGTACTGATGAAGTGTGAAAAAATATATATTGTTTATTTGTGTGACATAAGGTGTACACCAAATATATACAAGCCTAACAGACTGGGTGAATTTTTTGACAATTTTTAATTTTTAAAATGTATAAATTGCAAATAGATAAACTCTATGGATACAAGAGAATGTGCAAATAAAACAGTGATTCCATAAACAGAATATCATTGAAGGAAGCACATAAGCCACAAGTAATTTCATAGGTGAGACTATGAGAAGGCTATGATCAGTTTCTTCCGTTATGATTGGATGCCCTGGCCACTCCCCTTCTGCTTCCAACCCTGAGCATTAGTACTCTTAATGATCTGGGTAAGAATGTCTACAGTATATTCATATAATATCCGCAAGCACAAAAATGCCTGTATGATCATTGGGATTTGTTTTCTATGATCATGATCATGTTGAAACTTTTTTCTTAGTAAAAGACAAATTAGTCTAAATTGTATACTTTATAGATTATATCAATAAGTCACCTGAAGATCTGAGATCTGGGTCTGACAAAATATCGGCCCCCCGCAGCCAGAACCAACCAAATAAATGCAAATGCCGATGTTTATTAGTATTTATAGAAAATCAGACACAATCTAATACTTTCATTTTACAATCTGAGTAGATACAGTAGCACATACTATAAAACTTGAACAATAGTTTATATTGGGATTAGCAAGCTTTACATGAAGAGATAGCAATTTGGGAAAACACAATAACCTATACATGCCTTGAATAATAATAAATCATAAATACAGAAAAAACCTTATGACACACCTTGAAATGACACAATCTGGGAGGTAACATGTTCATCTTTTGGCTGCCTTGCTTCCCCATAAAGTGTTCACAATGATCTCTGTCACTGGTTCGCTCAAACTGAGACAGTCTTCACTAAAGCTAAAAGAAGGGTGTGATTCTGGATTTTGCTGACGTCAGCTGCTGACTCTCACAAACTGTGCTGTACTTGACCGTTTTCACAGAGCTACAAACAAAAATGCTACATGATCTCTATTTAATATTCTAACTCAACCAACCAATATAGGCCGACACCTATCACTAGGTCTTTAGAAAGTAGGAACACAACTAAAGAAGAAACATAGACTCTTCTTCAACCTTCTCCCTCATTGTTTTCCATTTGTATGTGGTGTCGATGTTTTATAAGTTCTGGTGTGATTTTTATGGTTGGATGCCTTTCCTGATGCCAACACTCTGCATGTACCCATGCTTGAAACCGGCTGTAAAATGGAAGAAAATAGAAGGTGAGATAGAGAAGAAACATAGAATAATAATTAATTAACCCATTGGTATACCTTATAATGGCTACTATTGGTTTCATTTTTATGAGAAGCCATCAATCCTTGGGGCCCCTGTGCATTGGCCTTACAATCCTGTCAAATCTCCATAAATAATCAGACCCAGGTAGCACTTGCACCCTTGCATACATCTGTTTTAAAGTTTGACATCTAAACATAGGAGTTCCACTTAACTGTTTACATAAATTACATACCTGCAACAGTTCACAATACTAAAATTAATCTGAAACTTCTAAGTAAGCAATCTTTGGTTTATAAGGAGTAATTTGACATTGAGCAATATTACACTTTTAATTATAAGCACAAAAAGTGTCTAAGCTTTGCATGTCAAGACAGACAATACATTTTTGGAGGCACTGACTTTGATTAAGTCAATGTAAGTGGTTACTTTTAAAAAGGACATGTTTTAATGAAATGCATACCTAAAGCATTATTCTTGGAGTTCTGAGAATTATCAAGCAAAATGTAAAACATTACTTAAAACAGGGTTTTAATACATTTGAGCTTTCATATAATTATACTTGGCAGCGCTGGTCTCTTGAAAGAGTGCCCTACAGTGATGTCTCTAGGATCTTGTTTGGTGAAGCATTTCTTTTACATTCTGGGTATTTGACTGGCTTAAAGCATTGTGGGACTCTTCTGCATAATCAGCTTTTTCTTTTCTTGTTGTCTACTCAAAAATCCCTCTGGTGCTTGTGCAAGCACATCAGCCTTCTTGGAGAAACTGTCACTTGCTGCTGATTAGGGAGTAGTTTTTGCAGGACTTTTGACAAATATTGGCTGGTGGAATGACAACTAAATTTGTACCGCTGGGCTTAGAACCCCTTTCACTGAAAGACTGCCCTATTTCTTGAGGATCAGCCTAATATAGAACTACTTTGATTAATTAATACATTAATGCATTGGACTTACTTTAAACCAGTGCCTTAGAATGTGCATTATGTATGTTTTAAAGTCTTAGCCATGTTTTTTTTTTGTTTTTGTAATTTGAAAGTCTTACAGATTTTATCATAAATAATACAGAGAGATCAAAACCTGAATACTATAGTACAGCATCTCAACAGTGTGCCTGCCTTTCTTTGTATAATGCACATTCTTATATTCCTTTGCTTGGAGGTGTGAGTCAGCCACGGTCTTTTTCAGAGTCCTGAGCCCGCATTTATCAAGGATCTAAGAATTACTATTAGAAATTGCACTAAAACGTGAACTAGAATAAAAATTTATCCTACCTCAGAGTAGGACATGAGAAGTAGTTATGAAGTATCCTACACCCGCTCCCAGCGTAATGTCAGAGTTCACATTTGAGAATGAATGACGTCTTGATTTTACAGCAGCCCGAGCTGCACAGTGGAACTCATGATGACATGTTGTACTGTAGTTTTCTTGGAAATCATGATGACACTTTGTAGTTTTCTGATACTAACACGGCTTCACCACAAAGATATTAATAATATTAAAAGAAGAAGCATGATAATGTTGGATTTTTTGCTAAGCTGCACGTAATTGTAGCCACTTCACCAACAACATCATAAATAATCTTGAAACAAGCACTGAGATGGGAAAACCAAGAAACACACAAACACTAAATGATAGTAAAGGCCAATAACAGACACGTTTGTTTAAGAATGAGCAGTCCATAGCTATACGTTCAGAAGAAACCCCTTCCCACTGTTATGGCTATAGAAAGCACCTCATATAGAACAAAGTTATACTGAAACTAGCTATGGCTATAAGTCACATTCATTCTACCATTGTACTGTGGTGTGCTGTGCCTCTCTCCATAATCCCCTCCTTATCTTCTACGAGGCTCTATTTATCTAATGGTCCAGATGTCTTGCCCTTCTTGAAACCACCCAGGCTAGTAAAGTGTAACATGTTTGTGGAATGTAGAGCTCAGTGTAGCTATGTGACATTTTGCATCCATTATCCATCCAGGCATGCTTATCTTCAGAGTATTATGCTGGCTACTACTGTACAGTATGCATCCATGGCTAGTTGTGTGTTGATACTGTGATATCACTGATGGTTCAAATATTCAAGCTCATCCACACTGGCAATGATCTTTATGTCTATCCCTATTTGCAAGAATGCATCTTGTTTTAATATTAATTATCTGTAGCGAAATGTATTATCTGTGTATTACCTCAAACATTGTAAGGGCAATGGCTGATTGTGACATACCCAATCATTGCTATTTCAAAGCTGCATTTTACGCAAAACATTAATAACACTTTCATTTTGGCAAACAGTGCATGGATTCTCCACATAGATGGAACTATCATGTCTTGTACAAGATTTGTTACAAATATTCCATCTCTGTCAAATCAATGTCTTTTTATGAGCTCATTGTTGTCCAGTGTTTCCAAAATATTCAACCTTTCCTGGAATGTGCATGCTGATCTCTGGTTGAATGCCATCTTCAGGCAGTTCCTTGTGAGTTAGGACAGCCCATGAGCTCTCCTAAATCCTGGTGAAGTTAGGGGTAGTTTCCTAAATATGGAAAATTGATAAAATGATTTTATTCTTCCTAAGAGTAGGCCCACATTTGTCTCATTCTGAGATTTTCAAGCCAGTTAGTGTGAGATGTTTGATAAATACTGATACTGGTTTCAAATTCTGGCCCAGTCGCTGATAGTGTGGTAAGTTTTCACAGTATTTGCACTGTATAGTGTGTTTTACTGGTTAGTCTTCCCAAAGTCGTATATATTGGATTTAGTGTGTTCTGTGACAAACTGGCACTCCATCTAGGGGTTGGTTCCTGCCTTGCATTTAATGGTGCTGGAAGTGATGTAACACGAAACTGGCCTTCTGGGATCGGAGTGACATTATCTGGATGTGGGACCTTGAGGGCTGGAACCAGAAGTGACATCATAAGCTGTTTAGCCGGAAGTGATTATTGGACTGGTTCTTCAGTTCTGCGGGTAAAAGAGGAGGAAGAGTTAAAATACATCACCAACCCCTGGTCTGGCAGGAACATACAGTTATTTGAGCCCGTAAACTGTCTCCCAATCGCACGTGCTTGACAGGAGTTAAAATGAGGTTTGATCAATAAAAAATAAATTTTACAGTAATAAATACAGTTTTTATATGAACTAACTGAACAAATTGTTACGAGCACCTGTACACCTGCTTATCCATGCAATTATCTAATCAGTGGATCGTGTGGCAGCAGTGCAATGCATAAATTCATGCAGGAACTTCATACAATGTTCGCATCAACATGAGAGTGGGGATAAATGTGATCTCAGTGATTTCAATTGTGTCATGATTGTTGGTGCTAGACAAGCTGGCTTCTGTATTTTTCCAACTGCTGATGTCCTGGGGATTTTCACATCTAGCAGTCTCTAGAGTTTATTCAGAATGGTGCAAAAAAACAAAAAACATTCATTTAGTGGTTGTTCTTAATAAGGAAATGCCTTGTTTATGAGGGAGATGGCCAAACTGGTTTGCTAAGACAAAAAGGCTGCAGCAACTCAGATAACCACTGTGCACAAAGGCATCAAGGCACAAAAAGCATCTCAGAATGTACAAAACCTTGAGGCATTTGGGCTACAACACCAGAAGACTATGTCAGATTTCACTCCGGTCAGCCAGGAACAGAAAGCTCAGACTGCAGTAAACACAGGCTCACCATAATTGCTGAAAACTGGAAAAATGTAGTCTGGTCTGATGAATCTCGATTTCTGCTGAGGCACACAGATGGGAGAGTCAGAATTTGGCATTAACCGTGTGGGTTCGTTCACCCAACCTGCCTTGTGTCAACAGTCCAAGCTGGTGGTGATGGTGTAATGATATGTGTTCTTGAGTGTTTGTGGTCGGTTTTTACTCTTTATCATAAGGGTAAAGTTTCCTGCATAAAATATGTTCCAAAGATGGCCTAAAGGTGAGGGTTTTTTGGGTCTAGAGAGCCAAAAACAGAGTGGATACATCAAATGCTTGACAAGATAAGCAGTTATACCAATGAGTTATGAGGCACCAGACAAAAAAAACTGAAGTGATTTCAAAAAGTTTGTACATAATTGTTATGAGCAAAATAATGAATTTGAATGACCTTAACACTATTATGTGAAGAATGTTACTTGAAAAGTAGTGAAGTCCACAAGCTTCTTCATGAAAATGAATCAAACGACACAGTGTAACTCTTTGAAAGGTCATTGAATAATAAGTACATCTTTCATCCTAAACGACGTGCAAATTCATGGTTTGGCAGAGGAAACATGGGGTGATTATGTATTTAAAGACATGACAGAATTTTTGCATTTTCTGCAAGTTATTAAGGATAGGATTGAGCAACGCATGGCAAGGACAGGAGTTATTCTGAGCAGTCAGCATGGGTTCAGAAGAGGGAGGTCGTGTTTTACTAAAATGCTGGAATTCTATGAGAAGGCAGCAAAAGGATATGATCAAAGTGGAGCTTATGATATTATTTATCTGGACTTTCAGAAAGCATTTGATAAGGTGTCACATGAGAGGTTGGGCATCAAATTAAAAGAAGTGGGTGTCAGGGTAATGTTTTAGATGGGTGCAGAATTGGCTCAGACACAGGAAGTAGAGGGTGATGGTGTGAGGAACCTCATCAGAACTAGCCCATGTTAAGAGTGGTGTTCCACAGGGGTCAGTGCTAGGGCCGCTGCTATTTTTAATATATATATATTATTTTGATAGGAACATAAGTAACAAGCTGGTTAAGTTTGCAGATGAAACCAAGATAGGTGGATTAGCAGATAATTTGGAATCCGTTATATCATTACAGAAGGACTTGGATAGCATACAGGCTTGGGCAGATTTGTGGCAGATGAAACTTAATGTCAGTAAATGTAAAGTACTACTAGGTTTGAATACACAATGGGTTGTCGGAAAATCGAGAGTACACCTTATGAGAAGAATTTAGGAGTCATAGTGGACTCTAAGCTATCAACTTCCCGACAGTGTTCAGAAGCCATTAGGAAGGCTAACAGAATGTTAGGATATATAGCACGATGTGTGGAGTACGTCCAAGGAGGTTATGCTCAATCTTTATAATGCACTGGTGAGGCCTCATCTTGAGTACTGTGTGCAGTTTTGGTCTCCAGGCTACAAAAAGGACATAGCAGCGCTAGAAAAGGTCCAGAGAAGAGCGACTAGGCTGATTCCAGGACTACAGGGGTTGAATTATGAGGAAAGATTAAAACAGCTGAGCCTTTACAGTTTAAGTAAAAGAAGATCAAGAGGTGACATGATTGAAGTGTTTAAAATTATGAAGGGAATTAGTACAGTGGATTGGGACTGTTATTTTAAAATGAGTTCATCAAAAACATGGGGACACAGTTGGAAACATGTTAAGGGTAAATTTCACACAAACATTAGGAAGTTTTTCTTTACACAAAGAATGATAGACACTTGGAATAAGCTACCAAGTAGTGTGGTAGACAGTAAGATGTTAGTGACTTTCAAAACTGATGTTTGATGTTTTCTTGGAAGAAATAAGTGGAAAGGACTGGCGAGCTTTGTTGGGCTCATTGGCCTGTTCTCATCTAGAGTGTTCTAATGTTTTAAAGTGAATCTATGTTAGTAATGTGTAGTGCAGTATAATGTACCCAGAAACACTGTTGAAAGTATCACTGTGGAGAATTGTAAAACTTTGCACCTTTTTGGACTCAACAGGCAACTAGGAAAGTGATACAGTATGTTGTATTATCATGACTATTTGTTCAGTTTTTTTAATGCACCTAAATATACTGCACACAATAATCTAAAAGCAGTACATAAATCAATTTATCAGGCTAAAAATGTATGTTTAATTAATTTGTACAAAATACATTGAAAATATCAGTCTGTTCTTAACAGTAAAGTACAATAAGAAGTACATACAGTCAAAATGCACATAAATTTCACCTACTCAGTTTTATAGACATTAATAAAAGTAATGTAACACAGACATTTATAGAAAAGAGCATTTTGCATAGTATTGTGTTTTTCCCAAATCATGATCAGGTTGCTCCAAATAAATCTTTCCATATACCAAGAAAAGATATGAAATGTGTAAGAAGTAACTTGGTAGGCAGATGACATGGAGAAGCCATCCTGGTAGCCCCATTTAATAACAAACTGAAAAGACAGCTGCAAACAACTCAAGCAAAAAAAACATAAATTTATTAATTATTCTGCCAGTGGTCATCAGTAGGAGCTCTGCTTTCTGTAATAGTCAGTATTGCATCTGACGCCACCATCCGGGAACGAGCTGGATGTGTATTTTCTGGGGACAAGGAAGGGCGGAGTTTTTCAGGTGGTGGGTGGGGTTTTAGTCATCCATATTGGGAGCTTTTTCTTGGCTGTACAGAAGGAAGGAAAAGATATGGTTAGCGTCAGAACCTGTTCCAGGGTGGTATTGTTGATTACCTCATCATAGAAAATGGATTCCATACATGAATGTGTGATAAATGAGGTATATGAATTTTTTCATTTTATTTTCACAAAATCTTCTTTTTTAGTTGAAGAATTTACAGTTTTTGTACTTTATTTATAACTTTGTACTCCAATTTGTGGATAGATGTGACCTTACCACAGCAGCATAACATGGCCCACCCAGCATCTAAACACTACTCAGGAAGATGACAATAAACTGTAAAGTGACTACACATAAAAACTTTTGTAGAAGAAACTGAAAAGTTTAAAATTTACAGCCGCTATAATAGAGTTAGGAATAAAAACAAAGGCAATGCTTTCTTAAAAAGTACTTACACATTGAAATACTCTGTATATTATAATTTTGTTAGTTGATTTCAAACTGTAGCTAAGTTGATGTTGATGTACGTATAGCCTGTACATATACTGTAATTGCAAGATCAGTCACACTTCTTTTAGTTATTCATGTTATTGTCATAAATAAAGTCAAATATCATATGATAACCACTATTGCTATTAGCAGTGTGTAGGTTGATTTTAAATAAATGTATCCATATCAAGAAAATAATAAAATTAAATCACATGAAATATTGAAGTATAACTTAAGCATGTATATGTGCGTATTTGAAATGCCACTGTAGTTAGACTGCTTGGCCTCTGACATTATTACTTTGTGGGATAATTTTCCAGTGGTCCTAAAAATATCCTGTGTTTTTCTGGCTTTTAAAACTACATTATCTGCCAGAGTTCAGACATCCTTGTGATTTACAATTACTTACCATAGACAATAGCTGCTTTCACAGAAATTACATTATTTACAATATTTAACCCTGTAAAACTCAAATATAAAAAAAGAACAATTTTTTTCACCTTTCAGATGTTGTTGTAGGAGGCCTCTGATGCAGAAATTAAAACGTTTCCAGATTTATTTTTTTTTATTTTATTGATTTTATTGTAATCATTCCATACAAATAGATCAATTTTGACAAAAAACAGGATTTAAAACAAATCAACCCCCACCCCTGAGAAAGAGAGCATGGCCAATGGAATAAAACTTAAACTAGTAAAAATAAATAATAATAATAATAGGCGGATAAAGATAAATGTAGAAGAAAAAGAAATGGGAAGAGAATCTACTACCTCAGTGCTTTAAGAGCTTATTTTAAAATATTATTGATTAGATCCTGCATGGTTTTGAAAAAGTTCTGCAAAGATACTCTAACTGAGAATTTCTGCCAATTTCAAATAATATAAAACATCAGTTACCCACTGACTTAAAAGAGGAGAGCTAGGATTCTTCCAGTTTAGCAAAATAAGTCTGAGTACCAATAGCGTAGCGAAGGCAATTACAGTTTGTTTGTCCTTCTCCGCTTTAAGCCCATCTGAAAGAACACCAAACACAGCTGTTAATGGGTTAGGAGAGATTGTGACACCAAGGCTGTCTGAAAGGCACTTAAACATTTTTGTCCAGAATGATGTTAATTTGATACAGGCCCAAAACATGTGACCCAGTGAGACTGGAACTTGATTGCAGTGTTCAGAGGTTGGATTTTGCCCTGGAAACATTTTGGACAATTTTAAACGAGACAGATGTGCTCGATATATAATTTTGAGTTGAATAATTGTATGCTTTGTGCATATGGAGCTTGAATGTATTCTATGCATTGCTACCTTCCACTCCTTTTCTGATTTGTTGAGTGACAGATCCTTTTCCCTTTGTCCTTTTGGATCTTTAATAGGTAGGGACTGTAAAATAATTTTATATATTGCAGAAATGCTGTCTGAGTCCTCAAAACTGAGCAATATTTTTTCCAGCATAGAGGAAGCTGGGAGATGAGGAAAATCGGGCAGGTTCTCTTTAAGAAAGTTTCTAATTTGAAGATCGTGAAAGAAAGTGCTGCTGGAAAATTAAATTTGGAATGTAATTGTGTTGTCTATATAAAGATCTCTAAGCTATTTAATCCCATATGTTTTCCAGATATTAAAAGCTGCATATGTTTGTGAGGGTTGAAAAAGGTGGTTCTCATGCAGAGGTGCCACAGATAAAAGATTCTCCATCATAAAATGCTTTCCACATTGGTTCCATATTCTGAGTGAGTGAAGCACAATTGGGTTGTTAATATATTGGCGATAACTTGCACTTATTGGGGCACAAAGCAGGGAATATAAAGAAGTACTGCAGGATTTTATTTCTATTAAGGACCAAACCTGTGTATGTTCATCTATTTGTGTCCAGGTTTTTATAGCTTGTATGTTTGCTGCCCAGTAATAAAACTGAAAGTTAGGTAGAGCCATACCACCTTCTGTCTTAGGTCATTGTAGGGTTGCCCTTTGGATACGTGGATGTTTTAAGCTCCAAATAAATGAGGTTATGGTTGAATCTAATTGCTTAAAGAATGAATTATTGATGTATATTGGAATGTTTTGAAATAAAAAGAGAAGCTTAGGAAGGATATTCATCTTAACAACATTAATTCTTCCAACTAGAGTGAGATGAAGGGTTGACCATCTATGCAAGTCTTGCTTAATTTTTTCCATACAGACGGCAACATTTTGTTGAAAAAGAGCTTTATGTTTACTTGTGTTATTTACCCATAGGTATTTAAACTGATCTGCGATGATAAAAGGGAAGGTGTCCAATCTAATATTGTATGCTTGAGAATTCACTCGAAAAAGCACACTTTTATTCAAATTAATTCTGAGACCAGAGATCTTTTGAAATTCTGTAAGTGCTGTTAATACTGCAGGCAAAGAATTTTGTGGATCTGATATATACAGTACCATATCATCTGCATATAGAGAAATTTTCTGTTCCAGTCTTTCTCTGATAATCCCCTTTATCTGAAAAGCATTTCGACAGTGAACTGCCAGTGGTACAATGGTGGTTGCAAATAAAAGTGGTGACAAGGGGCATCCTTGTCTGGTACCACGTTCTAGTTTAAAGTAGTCTGAACAAATGTTGTTAATACAAACTGAAACTTCTGGATTGTTATACAGTAGTTTGATCCATGCACAAATGTTTTGGCCAAACCCAAATTTCACTAATGTAGTGAAAAAGTAGTTCCATTCAATCATATCAAATGCTTTTTCTGCATCCAATGATAATAATATCTCCGGGGTATCTGACTTTGCAGGTGCATATATTACATTAAACAGGCATCAGAAATTGGAAGCTAAGTATCGGCCTTTAATAAATCCAGTTTGATCTTGTGATATTACTGAAGGCAGCACTTTCTCCATCCTTTTAGCTAGGACTTTGGAGGGTATCTTAACATCATTATTCAGAAGTAAAATTGGTCTGTATGATGCACATTGTAATAAGTCCTTATGTTGTTTAAGAAAGACGGTGATTAATGCTTGAGGTAGAATTTGATCGTCTCTAGCTTCTGTAAATGTTGCTAATAAGAGGGAAGTTAGCTGAGTGGAGAATTTCTTATAAAATTCAACAGGGCAGCCATCAGGGCTTGCTGCTTTCCCGCTCTGAAGTGACTTTATAGCATCTAGTAATTCTGATAACGCCAGAGGTTTATCCAGTTCCTCTGCAATAAAAGTATCTATTTGTGGTGTCTGTAATGTATCCAGAAATTCATTAGATTGTGTGTTGCCTTCTTTGAACTCAGTAGAATATAAGGACTTATAGTAGTCTCTAAATGTGTGCATTATATTTTTATGGTCAATGATTTTATCTCCTTTCGTGTTGGTGATTGGTGGGATTGCACTGCGAACTTCTTGCTTATGGATCTGTTGAGCTAAGAGCTTGTTAGCTTTCTCTCCGTGTTCATAGTAATGATGTCTTGATTTAGTTGTTCATTTTCTTTGGTTGTTAAGAGGTTGAGCTCTGAATGCAGAGCATGTCTTTTACTATGAAGAGCCTCACTTGGACACCTGGCATGTTCTTAATTTAGTCTAGTAATTGTGCCGGTTAGCTCTGATACATTCTTGGTTTCTAATTTATTTCTGTGGGAAAGATATGAAATAATCTGTCCTCTTAAGAAGGCCTTTAGAGTTTCCCAGAGTATTCCTGCGGAGATCTCTGAGGATGTATTTGTATCTAGGAAGAAACTGATTTGTTTTGATATAAATTCTGTACAGTTCTCGTCTGCTAATAGAAGTGGGTTAAGACACCATCTGCGAGATGAGTATGTGGGGCATAATGATTTTAGCTCCAATAGGGGCAGTAAACCCAGGTAATGGTGTTAAAAAGTGGCCCTGGATAGGCATAGTAAATCCTAATGCAATAATAACAATAACAATAAACCAAGGCTATGATGTGAAACAGTCTCCTTTAGAATAGTTAAAAAAAAAAAACTACTTTCATTTCTTCCACACATATGCATGTAATTGTAATTAAAACATAAACAAAAAGTGGCCACTGATTAGAAAAAGGGTTAGAATGAAAACCTGCAGCCATTCTGGCCCTCCAGGATTAGAGTTGGACCCCCCTGCTTTAGACATTGTACTAAACACACACACACACACACAAAATCAGCCATTTAACTTACTTAAATCTTGTTATATCCAGTCCAGTAAAACAAGAAGATAAACTCCAAGGAAAGTTTGCAGGTAGAATGAGTTCATGACCTGATGGCCAGGTGTATATATACACATTCACTATCCAATAGCCTTACAAAGCTAAACAATAGGACCCATTAACTATTTAATGTGGCCTTTTTAAAAACAAAAACATTTATGGGTGTATTTTTAGGAGAGCTAAAGGTAATGCTGTAATTTTAAAACTGTGGGCCTTACAGGGTTAAAGACTTTGGCTCCTGGGACCCTAATATGGATAAATCAGGTTAAGGATAGATAGAGAGAGCTAGAGAGATACATAAACCGAACTTATTACTGAGAGATCATTCTATAAACTTCAAAATGGTATGAAGAAAAAAATAATTCTGGTATTTTTTCATTGTTTACTCAAGGGAACTCACTCAGAATTTTGCTATGGACTTTAGCACCATATATGGAGAAGACTGCAAGGCTTACTACTAATCAGTAGATATAATAAGAATTGAACCTTTTTGCCAGTGAGATAATTGTAATTGTATTCGTAATGTTTTAATATTTAATCAGGCATGTATAATTAGCCAGTATTTGCTCCTGTTTTTTTATGTAATATTACTCCTGCTATGTATTTTTTAAATTAAGTAGCACCAATAATTTAAACAAACACCGGGATGAATTAATGTTATGAAAAAACAAACCAGCCACAGATTATTAACGATCTGGTTTAAACTGGCCTACAAAACTGTATCACTTATCAAAGAAAACACAAGTCAGAAATGTAATAATATTAGAGAAGAGGGAGCATCAATGTTTAACTAATTTAAGTGCAAGTATCCTGCCCTCCAAATCAAACAGCCATTATTGCAATGAACTTGCAATTTTGCTATCTGATTATCTAAAAACATATTGAATATACACTGGAGTTAAAATGGACAGAAACCTAATTCTTGAAGATGCCATAATTAAACTACTGGACAATCTTTATACTTTCTAATGTTATAAACTAATGAAGGTATATATTTACTCATATGTGAAGCAAAGTATTTTGTCACCTGTATGGGGATTTATTAGGCAACCCCAAACCCAGAATAACACTAAGGGAACCCAGATAAAAATGAAAAGGTGAATTTGTTAACAAAAATAAATAGACAATGTTAGATAACAATGCAGGAGCAGAAGAAAATGTGCAATATTGAAAATAATAATAACAAAAAACAGAAATCCTCAACTTATCCTGGAATCCTAAGGGAATCTAGGCAAGTCCCTGCCACTCACTTTGCTCAGGACACTGCTCGCTGAATAGCTTTTTTTATAGTTTAGTTCTAAAAGGTGTATTTACCTGTGTGGTAGGGGCAGAGGATCCAGGACAAATGGCTATGGTGGTAGTTAAAGATGTCACCCATTTGGGCCCTTGATCGCCAGTACACCAACATCCCACTGTTACTTCTTGCCATATCAGGGAAGGATGTCCGTTTGGCCAACTGATAAAAGTGGCACATATGCCGGGAATGCAGAGGAACTGTGAGTCCCGGAGAAAGTGTAAAAATTAGAGCAACTGCAGTAAGCTGCCTGAAGTTGGAGGAACGTGTTGTGTGTGTGTGTCTGTATGTGTGCCGACAACACCACACACACTTGCTAATGAAGGCACCCAACAAACAGGAAGAATTCCACCTAGAGTGAGGCTGCAGGGGTGAAAGGTCACAGGTGGCATCACTGATTGGCTGGTGTTAATAATTAGCCAGGTAAATCAACCCAGCATATAAAACTTAGGGAAACTTAACAGCGGTGATATCTTTTGATCATCTGGCGTTAGAGAGAAAAGTTGCCAAACAAACTGAATACTGATGCTTATCGATCAATTCCTGTACTGTATATAAAGACTTACTTATTTTTCCACTGAGTTTTCTTGTGTTTTTAGGCTTGTGCCATTTTTCCCACTTTTGTTTTTCTGTACTCCTGATGAGAAGGAGAAAGAACAACATTTCTCTAATCGTTTTGCTTTTGTTATTTTTTCAGCACCTTTGATTTGAGCCATTACAAATACTGTACTTCTTCACCATCACTTTTTTATTGTTGCATATAGATTAATTCTGTGTCATTGCAGTGGACTGCATTGAATTTGAAGTACATGACATCAGAATTAATTTTGGTCTTGTTGGTACTATAATAAAGAATTGTTTTCTTTTTGAACATTTTCTTTGATTCTGTATTTCCATTTTTCCAGCACTAGTTTGTTCGGTATGTTAAAGATGTCCAGAGTTTGAGCGTGTGCAGAGGTGCCGACGCATGGGGTGCCACACAGATCTTCTCTCAAACAGTTGTCAAATGACGAAACAAGAATGCCGTTCCTTCTATTGTGTTCTAAATACCAAAAATTAAAGGATAAGTTCTATCACTAATAAAACTCTAAATATAGTATTAGGAGGCAATAATGAGTCTTATTGTAGCAGTCTTTGTGGAAAATTGTGAGAAATTCTCAGAGGTAATATTGTTACTAAGAGAATTGTATAGCTTGTCTTTATATATCCTATATTTATCTAATATTTATAATTATAGTTGCTAATATTTATTACAGATTTTGTATCACATCAACTGTCATTCAGATTTGGATTTCATTTTAGGATTAGGGCATTAATTTATATTATTATAATAGGGTAATTTCCTCTGGTTTGTGATTTAAGAAATCTGCTGTATACCTTAAAATAAAATGATTAATGTCTGCAGTTTGTGAGTATAATGCCATATATAATCAAATAAACAAAGCAAATTTCCCTTTGAGATAATAAAATCTGCTTCACCTAACCACTTATCCTGGGTCAGCTATGTTCAGTTTCCTTATTTATGAATGATCCTGGTTGCTCTGAAACTGTGAATAGTAATAATTTAAATGATAAAAGTCATCACTCAGTAAATGCTTCACATTTAATATGTTCGTTTATTCCACCTTTCACTCTTTGATTCCAGAAAAGCTAATTAATAAATGATTGCTGAGATTGCATGCAGTGAAAATACCCATACATGAAAAGCATTTGAAAAAATAAATCTTTAAATGCATACTGTATTTGATAAATAATTCTGACTGAACTTATTTTACTTTCTTTTGGAAGTTAATTTAGAGCATGGTGGTAGAATTTATCAGTTTACTGTTTAGTGATGCAAGTCAGAATATTTTTTTTTATTCATAATTTAGCCTATTTAAACAGACAGATAAAAACTACTTTCATGTATTCATATCTATCATAAAATTCTGCCCAGGGTCCATGCCTGGCCAGGACACCCCTTCACCACATCTGCCAGGGGGACAAGGGTGGGAAGCCCAGTATCACCCCCTGGATGCTAGATGACACCTTCCCTGGATTGCAGTGGTGCTTTGGACTCCCCCAGGGCTTCATGGGGGTTGGAGTTCTGTGCAGCTCTGTGTAGTTCCACAGGCGCCGCCAGGGGGTGCTGCAACAGGAGCGGCTGGCCCCTTTTGGACACTGGTTTCACCTTACCCCGAAGTGCAGCCGGATGTCAGCAATCAAACACCTGGAGCACTTCCAGGTATCCAATAAAAGGAGCCAGCGACCACCACTCAGTGGCCAGAATCGGGACGAGGAAGACAAAGCTTGTGAGGGAGTGGTGGTGGAAGAGAGACAAGGAGTGTTAGTGTGGTGCTTACTGTAGTTGGGACTGTGTTGTGGCTGGAGGAATTATGGGGAAGATGTGCCCTCCAGCTGAAGAAATATAAAAGTTTCTTTATTTTTATACGTGCTCCAGGTCCAGTCTGTGTTGGGTCGGGCGCAATATGGCGCCTTTTCTTACTATATATATATATATATATATATATACAGTATATAATGTTTTTGTTAGAACATTTCAGCCCAGAGTTTTTTTTACAGTGCAAGGATTTCAAAATAGTAGTGCAGCCAAATGAGGGGTCTTCTTTTCACCCCCAGTATACTCTAATATGCCCAACAAAGCTTCACTATGTGTATGCTTGTGTGTCTGTCGTGTATTCTTTCCCAGTGTGATATACCAGCATACGTCTATTTATATTACTTTCTTTCTCTCAATTTAAAAATCTGTCCCTAATCTCTGCCTGGTCACCAGTCTGGTTAACAGTTGTTGGGTTGGTCTTCTAGTTGCATGAGTGGGTGTGGACTGCACTGTATTGCTTAATCAAGTTAAGGCTGCCATTCACTGGGGTGAGAGCAGACAGCTTCATTAATCTCCAATTATGAGATGTCTCCCCTTCTACGCTTCTTTTGTATTTCTTTTTGTTGGAGGTTGTCCACACTTCCTACTTTGTCCTATAAACAATTCACTATATGTTTGCGAGTCTGATGGTGTCAGTAAAACACACTCAAGTATGATAAAACAAATGAATTAATCGGAGGATTGACAAAAGTGAATTACTGGAGCATTACAATATTCTTCAAAGCTGACATGGCATGTTCAGCTCGGCATATCCAGAGCTATGGATTCCTCTGATTAATAGCGATATTGTATTTCAAATGTTAACGTTACTTCTGCTACCTCCATTTTTTCTTTTTATCTAAATCTAAATAAGAACTTATTCTCATATTATATTGTTTCATTTTATATCATTGCAACTTATATGAAATAGTACTGAGGCACAAAAATTACGTATGTGTGTGTGTGGAATTTAAATTCATTATTACTTTGAAACTGCACACGATAAATCTTTTAAAATGCTCCTAATCATAAGGTGGGTGTAATAACGGGGAATAAGATACTGAACAAAATGTTTTAATACCTGTGTATCTGTAATATCAATTAACTTTCTATTCAAATTTAAAAGGGCGTCATTCCCAAATAAATTAGCATTGCAATGATCACAAATAAAGCTCATGACCAAATTTTTAAATACAGGGGAAGCAGAGGAATGCAATCTTTTCTCACAGACAATTTAATGTGTGCTACTCCAGACTGAGACATAAATACTGTGTAATTTACACATTTTATGCCTGAATGGACAAAAAGTGAACACTTTAGTTTATAAAGAATTGTCACAATTTTTTAGGTTAATCTGCAAAATGTTTCCTTTAATTACATTAGACATAATTTGTATATATATGATTTTTTATGAATACTTCTTCCAACAAAACTAACATTTTTAAATTTGCTATATGAGTTTGTGAGGAGCTTAGTAACACAGAGGCACCTAAGAATAAAGCTCCTTCTTCTATTCTCTGTGAAATTCCACTGTCAGTACAGGTCATGCTAGAAGGGTTATATGTTTAGGAAGGCCTGGATGTGTTCAGGAATTCTGTAGAAGAATGTTAAGACTCTTGCTAGGGACAGGGTGACCTGGCCTATTCAGCTTAGCATGTTGTCACTGAGACCCTAACTAGAACAAATGACAGAAAGGCATTGACCTAGTAACTACTTGAATGTTTTTCCAATTTATTCTCAGGTTTGTATAAACAGAATAAACATAGGATAAGCTATAACTGCTCATCCTCAATCTTCTAAAGTACAAGAATTCTATTATTTCATTCAATGAAATACAGCAGGGACACTGAAAAGGCCTTATGCTTTAATTCTTCTAAATGAGTAATTTCAAATTGTCCTTTCCTTATTATCTTTGATACTTTATCCTTTAGTAATTGATTCACAGTTCAAGATCTGTGTATTAAGTTAATATAAAGTCATGTTCTCACTATGCAAAATACAGAGAAGCTTCAAGAGCAGCATTTCTTTTTTTATTCACAGATTGGTCTAATTGTTCCATTATTTATTTGGCTGATACCTTTATGCAAGGCAAACTACAACATTTCAGATACAATTGGTTACGCTTCTTTTGTTGGTGAAGTGACGTGCTCACGGTCACACTGTGTCAGTAGTGACATTTAAACCCACAACCTCAGGATTTGAAGGCCAAAGCCTTAACCACTACACTACCTACAATTTATGCATATAACTTACACTAAGAGGGTGGCATGGTGGCACAGTGGTAGTGCTGCTGCCTTGCAGTTAGGAGACCCAGGTTCGCTTCCCGGGTCCTGTCTGCATGTTCTCCCTGTGTCTGCGTGGGTTTTCTCCGGATACTCCGGTTTCCTCCCACAGTCCAAAGACATGCAGGTTAGGTGCATTGGTGATCCTAAATTGTCCCTAGTGTGTGCTTGGTGTGTGGGTGTGTGTCCTATGGTGGGCTGGTGCCCTGTTTGGGGTTTGTTTCCTGCCTTGTGCCCTGTGTTGGCTGGGATTGGCTCCAGCAGACCCCCATGACCCTGTAATTAGGATATAGCGGGTTGGATAATCGATGGATGGATTTACATTAAGTGTGACACTGATTATAAGCTTATACTGTTTCTTTCTTATTCCTATTTTCTTGTTTATTTCATGCTGGGGATATTAGTGCTTCCACACACTTGACCAAGACACTGCTATTAACCAAGAAACGAGAAGCTCTGCTGAATGGTGACCTTTAGTATTAACCATCATAGTTACTACATCAGATCATCATATGGTATTAGTTATTAACTCAGGCTTGCAATATGATATTGTAGGTTACTTTGAGCCTAAGAAAGCCAAATTATTTGTATTTTGTGTTTATGTTATGAAGAAAAAAATGAACATTATTTGTTTACTTTTTCTATTTGAATGTCTTTCTGGTGCTATGATGCTTTGTCATCACCAGGAGTCTCATTTATAAAACACTGTGGGAATTTCATCAAGAAAATATGTGTACGGCAAAAAATAGAAAAATACATATGCCAAAAAACTATTTCAAAGCAATTTACCTTTATACTGTATATCACTAGCTGTGTAAGCCCGTGCTGTACAAAGCCCGGAGTCCTAGAAACCATTGAAATCATCAGAAAAAAAAATTGAAATGCAGAGATGTCAGGTAGTTGAAAGGAACTACTCTGAGCATCTCTCTCCTAGGAGGTTTCGTTTTGTTGACATGCTTGTATCTTCCACACATAGACATTTATATATAAGATAATCATCTTGTAAATGTGTATATTTTTTAAAATGCCTCAAACCATGATAGGTTGCAACCCTGGAACAAGCACTCATGGGCTATGCTAATGAACCCCATACATATGCAATCACAATACAGTAATCCCTCCTCGATCGCGGGGGTTGCGTTCCAGACCCCCCCGCGATAGGTGAAAATCCGCAAAGTAGAAACCATATGTTTGTATGGTTATTTTTATATATTTTAAGCCCTTATAAACTCTTCCGCACTGTTTATAAATATTCCCCGCAGAGTTATACAGCATAATCCCTTTGTATTCTCTTAGATATTAGATAAGATTCATTGAAATTATGTATATAAACACACTGTTTATATACAGTAAAACCTAAATATTATTTTAAAGATATTGAGTGTCTCCGATATCACATATGTTACAGCCATTACGATAGACAGGTCACCAGCAATAAATACGTACAATGCAAGGAAAATAGTATACGGTAAATGTGTGTACAGTGACACTAAACGTACGTACATGTACTAAGCACTGTAAGAAGAAAATTAATTATGGTTACTCACCAACAATGACACGATGACTTGTCCGATAACAATGAGTTTAATTTTACTGCACAACAAAGGAGAGTGTTACAGCCCTTGTAAAGGAGCCACTTCAGGCGATTGTGTAGCACTGCCGTTGTTCTTCTTCTGGCAGTCTTCAATCCAAATCCCTAAAGCAGATTCCATCCAGACTACTGCCTTATTACATCCACTTACAACTCGTTTTGCACCGTGGTTAAAAGGACGCTGCAGCCGTAGATCTTATATTCCTTTCCTACTTTTTAAATAAAAAGAATCGTAGCCTTCAACAAATCCAAAACGTTTACCTTTTCGGCAATCGTTAACATCTTCTTGCGCTTGGGCACGGCCCCTGAAGCAGTAGCAGATTGTTTTGGAGCCATAATGAAGGGCTTGACTATGCACAAAGATAAACACTAAAGAGCACAACTCTTTACACAGCGAAACACGTTGATGCTGAATGAGTGAGACGAGACTTCCTGGTTAACACTGCATTCAGCACGCAGGAGCTCAACTGCGTGCTCTGATTGGTTAGCTTCTCAGTCAGGAGAACTTAACTGCGTGCTCTGATTGGTTAGCTTCTCAGCCATCCGCCAATAGCGTCCCTTGTATGAAATCACCTGGGCAAACCAACTGAGGAAGCATATACAGGAAGTAAAAAGACACATTGTCCGCAGAACCCGCGAAGCAACGAAAAATCCACGTTATATATTTAGTTTTGCTTTCATATAAAATCCGCGATAGAGTGAAGCCGCGAAAGTCGAAGCGCGATATAGCGAGGGATTACTGTACTGCAGAAGTTCATTGGCTGGTAGAGCAGCCTCCCATCTGATACACCCAGCCATTGCCAACTGCATTTGAAGAGTTTTATTCCACTTTCTGAAGCGCTGCTCCTCTGTCCTCCGGGAAAGGTGTAAGGCATCAGCGTTTGAGGGTGAAGCTACTATCACCTGGCACAAGTAATGACATGATTGCTGTTACAATGAATAGTATAGGCCATATGAAACACTGAGGGTTCAGCCAATCACCTTAACAACAAGCCAACCACTGTGTACAGCACCTTCAGCAAGTCATTTGCCAACGCTACTTTCCCTCAGATAAATGAATTGTAGGTTGACTCAGCCAACCGAGCCACAAATTTTGTCAGCCATCATCACAGATGACTGGTGCGCTAATGCAATGTCACTACTTGCAGTTAATAATAGCAGTGTCATTCATTCTTGCTGTCAATTGCCACAATTATGTTAGGAAAATCAGAGAGCGCTGCGTATTTCCTTGTTATGTTGGCATGTACAACCAAATCATACAATAACTGAATGTAGTGCCTCGTCAGTCATTTATGGCTTCTGACACATTAGGCATGATGAATCTGAAGCTTGGCTGAGATATTCCTGACCTGTCAGACAGTTACCTCTGGCAGATGTCTGTTGCGAGAAAGTCAACCATTGTTAAAACTTGCATATGACTAGGTGTAACGGATTTCATGCAGCCTGTCTTTCTAATGCTGAGGCCAACACAGCACATACTCCCAAAAGAAGGTCTCTTGAAAATCTAAATTGGTTCATAAGCAGTCACCATCATGGGCAAAAAAGGTTTGTTATCTTTATTTATGACTATTTGCATTGTTTATTTAAGCAGTGCCAAACAAGACATATTGTGTCAAACCATTAGGCTATAAACAGGCTGTAGGGCATGAGATTTAGATCTTTCTGTATGGAGCAAGTGAATCACGTATGTGGTTTTACTGCCCTTTGGTCAGCCGATACAAACTGACGAAAAACCCAAAAAAGTTCTTCAGTGCAAACTTGTGGCCTTCTTAAAGGGGAACTACAATTGAGTCTGTATGTATTCATAACTTTTGAGGCTTAATATGTTTGTTACATCAAAGCACAATATAAAAATTGATTGATGACGTGAACTATTATGTGCATTAGTCGTCATTTGGCTGTTTTGGCTGCATTACCCTACTTTAAAAATTATGTTTTCTTTACCCTGTTTCTCCAGTTTGTTGCATATGGATGAGACACAGTTGCTGTAAATATACGCACATTCGTTCAACAAGTTTTACTTTATAAATGCTGAAATCTGGAAGTTCCGTATGCATATTCCAAGTCTCTTTTTGTCTATACGCAAGTTCTATAAATCTGACCCCAGATGCACGCACATCACACAGAATTAAATGTCAAATGACAGTCTTTATAAAAGTGAGCCAGGTATTGAAAGACTTTCTAAACTTTGTTCTACTCGTAATAAAATAAAGCAAAAACTCTTTAGTGAAAATATCTCTTTGCTTTTCTATTTAAGTAAATTACTGTTCCGAAACTTTTTGCTTGATTGTAGTGTCTTTGTGTTTTGATTTGCGTTTACGTAAAGATATTTATGTCTGCCCCTCTAATGTACGCTCTCGTGTTCTGGCTGACTTGTTTTATCCTCTCTAAAAGCGCCCTCTGTTACTCACAACATAAAATCTTGTTGGCTGTCCTTCTCAGATTGGAATAACCGCATAGTCAAGACAGTCTGAACCAAATTGTGGATACAGATTCAGATGAGAAGGAGGGAAATGTGAAGCCATTGAAATAATACAAAATACAATAGAAAAGAGTAATCAACAAGTTTAAAAACATGAAGAGGGCAAGTAAAAAAAATAAGCTGTAAATCTGAATCACAAAGTATGAGCAAGGCTAGGTAAAAGGACAAAAACTTTGAATCACTAAACATTAAAAACCAAATGCAGTTAAAAAGATCTAGTGAAACATGCAATGAATTATATCAATGCGGTCCTTTTCATTTCTGTTATCCCACCCATCACGTGAATGTCGTCTAATTACTGCAACCTTAGAACAGAATGAGAAAAATGGGATGCACACAGAACACAAAATGAGGGGCCGGGATTAAGCACAGACCTTGAGACCGACTATTAAAGAGTTATAACCAGTGTGTGAAATACCACAAGGTAATCATGGGAGGTGCCAGTAGTGCTTATGATGACCCAGAGAAATGTCAATACATTGACATTTGCCAATTTTAATTTGTTTTTCTTTTCTTGCAACTGTTTCTTTGAAATCTTATAAAGTATTTTAAGCTACATCTATGTATGAAAATTTGTCATAGAAATAAATGGTGTTGTTGTAAATGAATAACTGCAATGATAAACAGTTCAGATGCATTCATTTCAAGAATTCAAAACAAGTGATCCAAAAATTGTGAGAAAAGAATGTTCTTTAAAATCTCAATAAATTGAAAAGAAAAAAAATCACAATAAAGTATTCCCTTTTTCATAACAAATGGTCTTAAAACAAAAATAAGCAGTCTCAGTTTTCCACAGAGAAAAAGTCTATCGATTCCTTCAAATTTCAGGGTGACTTTAGCTACTACCATACCCCATTCAGCACCAAACTCTCCTTATCCCAGTTGTCCCAAAATAAAACTCTTACGATTATCACTTGTGGCATATATAGTCTAGTTAGGATACTACATGAGAGACAGATTTGACTTTTCACAGAGGTTCTTTAAAAAATAAGTACATGTGAAGCCCAGGGCATGTACAGCCACCCTGACCCTGATACAGACAGTCAAGACACAACTTTTGCCACACAGTACACAGTTTATTTATATAAACACAGCCCAGTACCAGCCCATGCCACAGTCCTTTTGCTGCCAATCCTTCCGTCTCCACTCCTCCTTCAGAGCTTAGACTTCCCCCTCCTGACTTAGGCCCTTGAATGGTGGTGACTGGCTGCTTTTATAGGAAGGATTCCAGGTGCCTAACAAGCTTCTTCCAGCAGCACTTCCGGGTGTGGCAGAAGTACTGCCAATTAGGTCCCTACAAGCGTCCAGGCGCCCCCTGGCACTGGCCACAGGGTTGAGCTTCCATGCTCATGACCCGTGACCCTGTTGGAAACCAAGTTGAGGAAATGTCCTGGAAAAGCTGTCTCATCACTAATTCTCCAACTTCCCGTGTAGGTAAGAAGGCTGAAATTTGGCAGGCTCATTCCTTACAGCTTCCTTACAAAAGTTGGGCAGGTTTCATTCCGAAATTCTACGCGTAATGGTCATAACTGGAAGTTGTTTTTCTCCATTTACTGTAATGGAGTTCAGCTGGAGGGGCGGAGTTTCGTATGACATCATCACGCGTCTCACGTAATCACGCATTACGTAGAAAGCCAGGAAGAGCTACAAAACGCGCTTTAGAAAACATGCATTATATAATTAAGAAGGCAGCAAAACAATTAGAAGCGAGCGAGTGACATATAAAACTATATTCAGCGGCTCACGTGAACTGACGCAGTGCGCAGACAAAAAGTAACAGTTCCAAAGAGTGCTGAACAAAAACCGAATTACACTGCTATGCTCAAATAGATAAGCCACACGCAGTGGCGCGATAGTAAAGCATTCGCCTGTAGCGCCCACGTCCGAGGTTCGATTCCCGAGAGGGGATGCACTAAGTATGTACGTGCGCTTCTCGATTTATTTTAACCTCGCATCCCCTTAGTTTGAGACGTATGAAAACGCATGCGGTTAACGCAGAAAGACAGATCACCTATTCACCTATTGAAGCTTCATGAATAATGGATACTTTATTCGCGATCAATGATTGTTTTGGTAAAGCCATACTCAGTGTATTCATTAGATGAACGGTAAAAAAGTAAGAGCGAGGGGACGGTAACTTACTGAAGCACACAAGCAAAACCACAATAGCACGCGGGCTCGATGTACTGACTTGCGCGATCACATTCCAAAAAATATTTCTTTTCAAGTTCTATTTAGTCCATATGAGTCAAACTCAAAGCCCACGGGCCACATCCGGCCCGCCGTGTAATTATATCCAGCCCGCGAGATCATTTTATATACTGTATTATTGTTATTAATGGCCCGGGTATATGAAGCGCTGGTAACACAATAAACTACAGATCCCATAATGCAGCACTTCAGCTGCCTTGCCAAACACTTACCGCATTGCTGCAAGTTATTGCGAAGCTAGCTCACACGATGCCGAAGAGAAAAGTTGATTCTGAAAATAGAGCCTTTAAAAACCGATGGGAGGCTGAGTATATGTTTACTGACATTGCCGGTAAACCCGTGTGTCTCATTTGTGGAGCTAATGTGGCTGTAATTACAGAATTTAATCTTTACAACGACTGACAAACACAGAATGTAACTTGAACACAACACATCGTACAAATACGACCCTGATTGAAACAAATAATGATAATCGAATCCTTGATCACAGCAACACTCACAAAGCAATTACTGTATATTGACAATCATGTTATGTTATTTTTAAAATGTTCCCTTTTCTTTTTCATAGCTTCTTTAACACACTACGTCTCCGCTCCGAATATATATATATACCCCGATCTACATACTCTCAAATAAATAAGCCACACACCGTGGCGTAATTGTAGAGGCTTCGCCTCTATCACCTACATCCGAGGTTCGATTCCCGAGAGGGGATGTACTGAGTATGTACGCGTGCTTCTCGGTTCATTTTAACCTCGCATTTCCTTGGTTTGAGACGTATGAAAAAATATGCGGTTAACGCAGAATCATGTTACGTTATTTTTAAAATCTTTCCTATTCTTAGCACAAGCACAGCTGAGAAGCTTCGATGCATGTACTCCATAACAAAAAATAACGCATTTAATCACATTTTCAATTCCAAGCAAAGGGGAACTTTTGTCAATGCATGATTTCCTGGTACATCGATTACACTGATGCACACATCACAGCTACAAAAATGTTACACTCGGAATGAAGCACGTTCCTGATCGGAGGAAAATTTAATTTCAAAAAACTACCCGAGCGAAGCCTTGATAAAAGCATGGTTTTGTGCACAGTGAAAACCAAGCAAAATTAGATGCATTACAGAAAGCGGACTTTGTGGCTCTTACTGGGGATCATTGGACTTCCGTGACCGTTAGTAATTCTAATTACATCTAATTACAAAATGTTCAATGATCACACTGTTTTAGCCTAATGTACAAAATAATTTTGGCTAAGGTTACTCAGAGTTTAAAGATTAAGTTGGTCAAATTACCTTTTATGTTTCTGACTTATTTTTTTAAGAAGAAAAACTGCACTTTCTGTTGAAATTTTGGTTATTATTATTTAAAGACAATACCATTCTGAAAATGTACTTAAAGTACTTAAACTACCACTTTATTTTTAAGTCTGCCCAATTTTAACCAGGGATGATATTTTTGTTTCTGTTTTGAATTCAAATGCAGTTTAAAAGCATTTTTTTTT
>JANRMT010062792.1:21738728-21805329 GCA_026402145.1 Polypterus bichir lapradei | reverse complement strand
TTGTTCTTTTAACATTTACTTTATTTCTAACTTGTATAATTTAGACAGGATATATTTTTATGGAGAGCAAAATATTATAAGTTGTTTAAGGTTTGAGTTGATTTATTCAGGAATAATATTCCTGTCTGTTTTTACCATTCCTACCAAAGATATTTCTGTCGACTAAATAAAAATTCCTTCTATTTAAAATTTAAATAGAACTTGAACAGATACGATTGTTCATAATATCCACGCAGACTTGCACGTAAGAGCGGGAGTCATCCGTTTTAACAAGCAGCGTAATGCACTGATACGAAATAGCTGTGTGTGTATATATGTAGATATGTATGTATATGTATATATATGTTTATATATGTGTGTGTGTATGTATATATATATGTATTTTTGTGTATGTATGTGTGTGTATGTATATGTATGTGTATATATGTAGATATATATACTCAGCAAAAAAAGAAACGTCCCTTTTTCAGGACTGTGTATTTCAACAATAATGTTTTAAAAATCCAAATAACTTTACAGATCTTCATTGTAAATTGTTTAAACAATGTTTTCCATGCATGTTCAATTAACCATAATCAATTAATTAACATGCACCTGTGGAATGGTCGTTAAGACCTTAACAGCTTACAGAAAGTAGGCATTTAAGGTCACAGTTCTAAAAACGCAGGACACTAAAGAGACTTGTCTACCGACTGTGAAAAACACCCAAAGAAAGATGCCCAGGGTCCCTGCTCATCTGCGAGAACGTGCATTAGGCATGCTGCAGGGAGGCATGAGGACTGCTGATGTGGCTAGGGCAATAAATTGCCATGTCCACACTGTGAGACGCCTAAGACAGCGCTACAGGGAGACAGGAAGGACAGCTGATCATCCTCGCAGTGGAAGACCACGTGTAACAACACCTGCACAGGATCGGTACATCCGAATATCACACCTGCGTGACAGGTACAGGATGGCCACAACAACTGCCCGAGTCACACCAGGAACACACAATCCCTCCATCAGTGCTCAGACTGTCCGCAATAGGCTGAGAGAGGCTGGACTGAGGGCTTGCAGGCCTGTTGTAAGGCAGGTCCTTACCAGACATCACCAGCAACAACACCGCCTATGGGCACAAACCCACCTTCGCTGGACCAGACAGGAGTGGCAAAAAGTGCGTGAGTTTCTGCATGACAGCAATGTCAGTGTTCTGCCATGGCCAGCGAAGAGCCCAGATCTCAATCCCATTGAGCACGTCTGGGACCTGTTGGATCGCAGGGTGAGGGCTAGGGCCATTCCCCCCAGAAATGTCCAGGAACTTGCAGGTGCCTTGGTGGAAGAGTGGGGTAACATCTCACAGCAAGAACTGACAAATCTGGTCCAGTCCATGAGGAGGAGATGCACTGCAGTACTTCAAGCAGCTGGTGGCCACACCAGATACTGACTGGTACTTTTGATTTTGAGCCTCCCTTCATTCAGGGACACATTGTGAAACATTTTTAGTTTATGTCTTATGGTGTTGACTCTTTTAGTGTTCATACAAATATTTACACATTAAGTCTACTGAAAGTAAAAACAGTTGAAAGTCAGGGGACGTTTCTTTTTTTGCTGAGTATATATATGTATGTATATATGTGTGTGTGTATATATATGTGTATATGTATAGATATGTATATATATATATGTTTATATGTGTGTGTGTAAATATATATATATATATATATATTTATATATATATATATATGACAGCAACACTCATCACTCACAACAGTGACAAAACAATTACATTGACAATCATGTTACGTTATTTTCAAAATGTTTCCTTTTCTTTTTCATTATTTCATTAACACACTACTTCTCCGCTGCGAAGCGCGGGTATTTTGCTAGTCTATAATAATAAAAGGCAAAGCCCTCACTGACTGACTGACTGACTGACTGATTGACTGACTGACTGACTGACTGACTGACTGACTCATCACTAATTCTCCAACTTCCCATGTAGGTAGAAAGCTGAAATTTGGCAGGCTCATTCCTTACAGCTTACTTACAAAAGTTAAGCAGGTTTCATTTCGAAATTCTACACGTAACGGTCATAACGGTCGACAACGTCCGCCATGTTGAACTTTCTTATTTATGGCCCCATCTTGACGAAATTTGGTAGGCGGCTTCCCTGCGCTAACCGAAACCGATGTATGTACTTATTTCGATGGTATGACGCCACTGTCGGCCGCCATATTGAACTTTCCAACGTCACCAATTTTCAAACTTCCCGTGTAGGTAGAAGGCTGACTCCATCTTCACGAAATTTGGTAGGTGACTTCCCTGCGCTAACCGAAACCGATGTACGTACTTATTTCGATGGTATGATGCCACTGTCGGCCGCCATATTGAATTTTCCAAACGTCACTAATTCTCCAACTTCCCGTGTAGGTAGAAGGCTGAAATTTGGTAGGCCCATTCCTTACAGCTTACTTACAGAAGTTAAGCAGGTTTCATTTCGAAATTCTACGCGTAACGGTCATAACGATCAACAACGTCCGCCATGTTGAACTTTCTTATTTATGGCCCCATCTTCTCGAAATTTGGTAGGCGGCTTCCCTGCACTAACCAAAACCAATGTACGTACTTATTTCGGTGGTATGATGCCACTGTCGGCCGCCATATTGAACTTTTCAACAGTCTTTGTTACTTATGGGCCCATCTTCAAGAAATTTGGTACACGGGTTCCCAACGCTAACTGAATCCTACTTACGTACATATATATGTCCATAGCCTGCAGCTTGGTCACCATGTGAGGTGGCGTTGGGTCCCCCATCCCAACGCCTCCCACGTTGTTGGCTGCCTGCCTATATAAGGCCGTCCGTCGCTCCAGTCTCTACATTCCCTTCCTTGCTTCGCCACGGGATTCACGTCTCCCTGCTGATAACTACAGCTTTTTTGTTTAATCCACGGCTTCTCCGCTGTTTTATTGTTTGTTTATTACAATTATAGTTATTGTATAGGTATTTTACACTTACTTTACATTACTCAGGTACCCATTTCCTTCATCATTCCAACCCCCATTACCATGTCTATCGAGGTAATTACCATCGATCAAAGAACTGTCATTTACTGAGTGGTTTCCATGCCCGGAGATGGCACCTACCTTTTCCATTCTCTGTGTTACATATTGCACGGCCATATCAGGCTCACTCTTGATATCCGGAAGAACATTGTGTATGTATTGAATGACTGGGACAGGTTCAAGGTGTGGACTAATGACGGTACAGGAGATAATTATACTACACAGGAGCACTAGAAGAGTGAAATGCTTAAGCCCTTCACCTATGGTTCTGCATGTGAGTTGATGGCTGCCGCTGAATTGTTCGGTTGGTGCTTTCAAGTGAACCGAAATGGCCAAATATTTTACACCTTTCGACAACCGCCAATGCCTCTTAAAAATCTTACATTCACAGGTGACGATTTCAGTAGTGGACACTTTGATGTTTATGAATGTTTAAACTCTCAAAAGCTGGATGTGAAGTTATCGATGAAACCGGTTGTAAGCTTACAACGCTTGACAGATGCCGAATGTCACTTCAATACAAGTCCTGCAAATACTGTCGTAATTGAAACAAACCATGAACCTCAAACTGATTATGACAGCAGCAATCCAAGCTGTGAGATTTGAGACAAGATTACTGTTCACATGGCCAACTGTAAGTTGCATGCTCAAGAGTAAGCTCGGCGCACAGCTTGGTCATGTTACAACCGGTGGGCCGAACTGACAACGTGGTATACAAATAGATCCTTAACAAATAATTATTGGCATATTTTCCCTCAGTTTAAAAAGGTTAAATTTTCTTCTTAATAAAAATTTTAATGCAGTACTTCGCCGCTGCGAAGCGCGGGTATTTTGCTAGTATATATATATATATATATATATATATATATAATTATAGACAGAGCAACCTGTAGATCGGAGTAATTACATTCATAGCATCCGTGTTCTGAGTCCCGATCTGATTGTATGTACCAGGCAATGCAGGGACTCAGAACATGGATGCTATGAATGTAATTACTCCGATCTACAGGCTGTCAAATAAATGAACTACACGCTGTGGCGCAGCGTAAAGGGACTTCGTCTCTGACGCTGACGTCCGAGGTTTGATCCCCGCAAGGGGAGTAGTGGAGTGTGTACGCCTGATAATATTCACACACAATATGCTCTGAACACATAGCAGAATAACTAAACTGTTAAAATGGAAGAAAATTTTAAATAAAAACTAAAGGTCTGTCTTGGAAGTCCCATTCCCTGTGAGGCATTATGCACCCATATTGCTGTTGGTATAAAGGAGCCCCAGTAGCGTTTCTTAACGCTCTACTGCTGGACAATTGGTTGGCTGAAAGCCATCGGTGTCAGTGAGTCATGGAGAGGATATGCAGCTTTGTTCATAATGGCACTCTGTTTTGTTTTCATTTTCTCCTTGGCTAATACCTCCAGGGAGTCCAGAGTGTGTCCCATAACTGAGCTTCCCTTTTAATTACATATTGATTCAATGGGCATCTCTTGAAGTGATGTTATCAGCTCAGCACACCATGGCACAGAAAAGTGAACAGAGCTGTAGAAGATGTAAAGGATGCCACCTCCCACATTAAAAGATTACAGTCTCCTAAGTAAAAAGAGCCTACTCTGCCCTTTGTGTTCCGAGACCAGTCCAGCCTGTTACTGATGTGGACCCCAAAGTACATGTAGGAGTGGACCACCTCTGCATTCACTCCATGAATAGCGACTGAACACACAGACTCTTTGGTGTGTCAAATGTTAATAATCAGTTTATAGCCGGAGGTGTACAGAATGAAGAGAAAAGGAGACAGGACTGTTCCTTGTGGTGCTTCAGTGTTGCTTACATCCATATGAGAAACACACTCCTCGAGCTTCACAACCTCTTGTTTGCTGGACAGAAATTCTTTTATCCAGGACACCATAGACTCATCCACCTGCATATCTTTGAGTTTACCCTTTAACAGAGATGGCTGGATGTTACTGAAGTCACTTGAGAAGTTAAAAAACATATTCCTCACAGTGCTGCCCACTTTGTCTGGGTGAGAATACACCTTCAGGAGCATCCTTCACTCTAGTCTTTGTCTGAATAGGCAAACTGCAGTGGGCCCAGTAGTTTAACTATAAGAGGACTCGTATAATCCACGACCAGCCTCTTGAAGGTATTCATGATGTGAGACATAAGGTCTTGTAGTCATTAAGTGAAGACGTGCCTGCCTTCTTTAGAACAGGAACAATACAGGATGTTTAATACAACAGCAGCACTTTCTGGAGCACAAGCAACCATCACATTGTACGTGCCACATTTCAAATTCTGAGTAGTCTTTGGGCATGCACCCACATATCCATGCCAGTCGGTATCAGAGAGAGGTGTTCTATTTAACTAGCTTTATGTGCTCTCTGCATACTGACATCCAATACAATACAATACAGTTTATTTTTGTATAGCCTAAAATCACACAAGAAGTGCTGCAATGGGCTTTAACAGGCCCTGCCATTTTGACAGCCCCCCAGCCTTGACTCTCTAAGAAAAACCCTTATAGGGAAAAAAATGGAAGAACCCTTGGGAAAGGCAGTTCAAAGAGAGACCCCTTTCCAGGTAGGTTGGGTGTGCAGTGGGTGTCAAAAAAGGGGGTAAATACAATACAATACAATACAATACACAGAACAGAATACAAGTAATCCCTGCCTTGCCAAATATCCTCAGTTTGTTTCTCCTTGAAGGCATGTATACAGGAGAACAGGAACACTTGCACTCTCCAGCTACATGCAGTACCTTTGCCGCATACGTTAAACCCCTGCAAAACAACCACACCTTCAGTAAGTTGAAACATTACGATAACCTATTACAGAACAGGTATAAATAAAGCTGTGAAGTACTTCTTCACAGTGCTCTAGTGTTGGCTGAAAACCGAGATCTTACTCTGCACTTTGGTCCCAATCAAGGTGGTGGGTGCGGCAATTTGCTATCCGCGCATGCTCCCCAACTTTACTTTGTTACAGTGCAATAAACAGTTAGCTATATATAGGATGGTCCAGATCTAATTATGCAATTTTCATTACGCTATAACTTACTAAGTTTATTACACAGAAAATCACTCCAAAAATCCCGGACCATCGAGAAGAGTGCAAACTGACGACATGAAGAATTGTCTTCGCACCGAACTGGAATCGTCCCTGCATAAATCAAACTCATCCAGACGATCTAGATCTGCATAATTAGATCTGGACCACCCTGTAGAATGGTATAACTCTGAGTAAGAACATCTTAAAGAGACTAGTCACATCATACACAGACAAATAATTTCCATACAAAAGCCCTGTCACTTCTGACCAGAATCACAAAGGATTGTCAATAACTCTTTGCCAATAACTCACTCGCTATAGCAGTGCTGATGATTGCTTCAATGGTAGAGATATTTTTTTGATTTAAATGGAAACTCCCTAACAATAACCTTTTTCTTAATTCCTCTTTGAGACTGTTTTTTTTACAGTAATATGAAACAAGTGATTTATAGCATAATAGCATTTAAAAAAAAAAATAACCAAAGGATTATGGAGGAACCCCCTAATTGTGCACCTTGATTATGAGATTGCAAGTAGCATGTCTTAAGCCTGAAAGTATCGTCAAGCTGAACAGGAGTGAAGTGAATTCTGAGAAACCTAAAAGGAGAGGAAGGATTAATAGCATTTTACAGTACATAGTTAGAAAGTGCACCTTTTGATTCGTAACTTTCACCGTTAACAAGAATCTTCCAGTAACAGCCATTACATTTCAGTAATTGTTGCCAGAACCTAAAACATCTCAGCCACCAAGAGTGGATTTCCTGGGATTATTTTGTCTTTACTTAAGTTATCCATGTAGAATAGAATCAGAAGAAGAATTAGCTGACTTAAACACAATTTGTATAGTGTAATATATTTAGTGAAACTGGTGCAAAATGGTTCTATTTTAACAGGAAACGACTAAGTTTTACCTGGTGTTTAAAAAAAATAATATTATGTCAAACAAAATGTGGAAGACAGACCAAATCTGACTTGTTGGAACCTTTATTTTGACTTTCAATGTATCTCATTTTTGAAAATGCCATCTTTCGTATTAAAAGAAGGTGTTTCATTAAATTCCACTAGAGGTTAATATTTATGATCTGATTCTCTTGACCTGAAATGACTTGTTTGGGAAATGCTATAAATGATGGAAGTGAATAGAAAGAGGCAGTGGAAAACTGAAAATCTTCAACTAATAAGTATTGAGAGTGAAACATTTTTGCAGAGGAGAAAGTGAAGGCAGTGCGTCATATTTGTAAATAAAGTGCAAATGTCTTGATCAGATAATACGGAAATGATGAAAGACAACGAACTAAAAGCTAGGATATCAAAGTAACAAAGCACTTTACGTAGAGGTGCACACACAAAAAGTGCTACAAGAGCTATCTAACATAAAACAACAATGACAATGAACACTGAGAGTTCTTACCACACGAGAATTTGTTAAAAATGTCTTTCAGTGGCTTTGCAGTGTAAATTCCCTGATAAACATCTTGTGAAACACTATAACCAATCACATTACAGATACATCACAGGATATGGCAGACCAAGTGCACAAAAGATCTAAACCTTTTATATTTCTTACTCCATTGTATTAAATGAGAGCAGGCACATACTGTATCTGAAACAGTTGAACTCTTGATTTTTGTAACAAGTTATTGAGAATTTAGATATAACCCAAGAACTAGCTGACATATGGAGTCTTGTCTAGAGTACTAAAGGGAAATACTGTACTTGTTTGAAGCTTTGGCAACAGTACTAGAGAAGAACAAACTAATTTTGGAAAAAATTGTAATGTACACCTGTTGTCGTTGGATACAATGCTGGCCTTAGAAATTTAGTTAAAGATAAAGTCAAAGAATTTGGTAGCAATGTTCAAAATACAACTACTGTGTGTACTACACCAGAAATAGCTGTAGGAAAGGTTTGCTAGTTCCAGAAAAGGATGGACAAAGGATGTCATTAGATAGACTGATAGATAGATAGATAGATAGATAGATATACACACACACTATAGTCGGCACTCACATACCAAAATGACTAAAAAGAAAGAAAGACTTTTGACTTGGAAGTCCCATTCCCAGTGAGGCATTATGCAGTCATATTGCTGTTGATATAAAGGAGCCCCAGTAGCATTTCTTGACACTTCTGCGGACTTATTCATTGGAAGAAAATACTCAATTTTAGTATGTCATTAATTTATGATTTTGATCTGCTCTAACATCACTTGTTCACCAGCTATTCCTGGCAATGGCAATGTTTTAGATCAGAGGTATTCAACTCCGGTCCTAGTGGGCTGCAGTGGCTGCAGGTTTTCATTCTAACCCTTTTCCTAATCAGTGACCAGTTTTCACTGCTAATTCACTCCTTTACCTTTCATTGTAATAGCCCTGTTTTTAAGGATTCAGTCCTCTGAATTCATTTGTTTCTTCATTAAATGACAGCCAAACAGAAATGAGTTGTGAAATGAGCCAACAGATGACCAGCTAAATTGGGATTTCAAACGCCATCTAATTTCACTCCAACCAATCTCCTAATGAGAAGCTGATTCTTACTGTTAATTAAACCCAATATTCAATTCCATGGCTTGTTGCTGCTCTTATTCTGCCACCGCAGACATTTCCAAAACTGTTTATTTTCTGTTTTTTCTAAGAACAACGTCAAACTGCTTTGGTAAGATGAGCAGATCAAACTTACTGAGACCTTCACCTTTCTTTATTTTTAGATATTGTGTGATGGGCACAGGTGAGCTGGTTATGTGGCAGCTTGTATTGTGTCTCATTATTGTTTGGCTGTCAAGTCAAGTCAATTAAAACTAAGGCAAAAGAAGTTAATTAGCAGCAACTCTGGTCACTTAATAAAGAAGATGGTTAGAATGAAAACCTGCAGCCACTGTGTTTTACACACACCCATATTTTATATCAACAAGAATTAACATGGCTAAGCCAGAGTGAAGCATTTAAACTTTGAATCACAAAACTAAAGAATAAGGTTAAAATATAGAATATTCACAGACTCTGAATTAGGTTTCTACAGACAAAACAAACCAAGTCAACCAGGTTAACTTGCAGCTTCATGGAAAATCACCCATAATGCAGTGACTGTATTTAATAGTGTAAAAGTATTTCAGTTATAATTCAGGCTCATTTAACTCAACATATTGATGTTTAGACGTCCTACCAACCTTCTTATTTAGCAGATTTTATTTGAATTATTTTAGTTTGATATATAATTAAGTCAAATGAGTTTGAATTTTTAATAACCTTTTTTGTTGTTGCATAAATTGAATTGCAATTGATTCAATTTAAGCACAGGAATGCAATAACTCTTACCTCATAAAGCAAAACCCCACTGTTATTTCAAAACAAACAGTACAATACTGATGAATGGGTAAAACACCAAATGGGTGATGGATAACTTAAGAATTACTCTTTGAAAAATAAACAGAGTGTCAATGAATACATTTAGTATGTGCATATGCTAAGATATACACAATTCCTTCATTTCTGTTCCCCATCAAAACAAACATGCAGGATCTTCAATACTTGTGAATTGTATAATTCAATGAACTATGTTAAAAAAATCTACAGTCAGAATATACAAATTTTAATAAATGAGAAAACATCATTCAGATAATCCAGCTTGTTTAGTTAGCTGGAAGCTAAGGAAGTTTACAGTTTCTTTGTTGTCATCTCTCTTGTACATGTTTTGAGGTTTTTTATCACACTTTTTGAGACATCTGAATTAATTATTCTGTGTGACTGCATAAAGATGTGGAGAAAATGCAGCATTCATTAGGTATCTCAGGCAAGAGTTCAGGTGCCCCTTTGAAGATTTACAATGAGGAAAAATGCCCTAGCCCTATGTCCACACACCTTCTTTCTCACTGTACACATAGTTACAGATAACCAACAAGTGGAACTGATGGATTTCCAATATACAGTAACTCTGTACTACAAGACAAGTGCCAAATGCATTCCCTCAGAGAATTTCGGGAATTCTACATGTATGTTCCTTAAGAAAGATACCTAGTGTAAAGCAGGATGTGGATGGATCAGAATCTTAGGTGGATTTGTTGGTGGAACAGAAGGAAAATGCAAGACTGCCTCAACGGATTATGTGTTTTCCTAGTAAACTGGATGGAAGTATCCCTCTTATAATGCCGTACCACTGGCAGAGATGCATAAGAGCTGTGGTTTGAATCGGAAACCGTGTTGGGTTCCTTTTGAACCACTAGAGGAAGATACTGATACTGTGATAACCCATTAAGTTAATGCTATGCTATATATATATATATATATATATATATATATATATATATATATATATATATTTGATAAAGCACCTGCCAAATAATACAAACAGTACACAACACGGGTTTCGGTCTACTTGGGTCTCATCAGGTGTACGCACCTTTGCTTCCCTTTACCAGGTTTTCAAACCATGGACTTTAATGTCAAACCCTGTGACATTATGCCATTATGCAGTTGGTTTGTTTACTTGACACAGTGAAGATCATGTATTACATTCATAGGTCTGAATCACACTTTGATTATTTGGATGGTTACCTACCTAGTTGGTTGGCCAGTAGGCAAACATCTGCCACATCCTCTCAGTTGCGAGAAGCAGATCATACATATGTAATACAGTACTTGCCACATAATACAAAGAGTACACATCTGTTTCACCCTTATTGAGGCTCATCAGGTGTATTCCTCTTTTCCTCCCCTTATGGGGATTAAACCTCAGACATCAAAGGCTTTGATGTTGCACCATGGTGGTTGGTTTGCTTACTTGACAGGGTGAAGATCGTTGTATTATTTGGCAGGTACTATATCACATATCTGTGATGTGCTTCTTGCAACTGAGAGGAAGTGGCGAATGTTTGCCCACTGGCCGACTAACCACAAGCGTTACCTGGTAGGTAACCATCCAAATAATCAGATTGCAATTCAGACATATGAATGTAATACTTTGAACTTCACTTTGGCACAACATCAGAGGCATTGTCTCAGGTGCTGGCATCTGAGTTTGATCTCCATAAGGGGTGTGTGTGTGTATGTATATATATATATATATATATATATAGTGGTGGATGGCCTGGATGATTCCACGCTGGGAGCACCAGGAAAGCAAATGTGGCCAGAGCATTGCCTTCCCCAGAACGATAGATGGCAGCCCCCCTTCATAGGAGTCAGAGTTTGGTATAGCCCTGTTGGAATCTGCGGGCGCCACCAGGCGGTGCTATAATTACTGCTGAGACATGGAGAGCAGCTCTTCCGCCATACCCAACACATCATCACACACCTGGAACACTTATGGATGCCCTATTTAAGGAGCAAGCAGATACTACTCCAAGAGCCAGAGTCAGGAGGAGGACAACGAAGCTTGCTGGAAGGAGCGTGGAGGAGAAAGAAAGATAGAGAGAGAAAGAGAGAGATAAAGAAGAAGGCACGAAAAGGAGAAAAGTAAAGCATGTTGGTGCTTGTTGGTACTGTATAAATAAAGTCAGGTGTGCTTTGGTACTTGTGTCCTTAGCGTCTGTCTGTGATCCTCCAGGCTGGAATGTTCACAATATATATATATATATATATATATATATATATATATATATAGAGAGAGAGAGAGAGAGAGAGAGATTTTAGACATATAGAAATATGTAACTGTTTAAAGTATCTTATTTTGCTATGATATTGTCATTTTCAAGTATCCTGTATTCTGTTTCTACTAGGTAATTAACAGAAGAGTTTTTTCATAGCTTTCTCTCCTAGAATCTCAAGTGCCTGTCAGACTTCATCTCTATATGAATTTATAAAGTTTCACATTTACAGTTTATAAATTATCTTCTTGAATTCAATATGACATATGAATAATAATGTTGGAAAGATCCCAAGTTGTCGAGGCCAGATTTTGCTCCTCCCAAAAGTACTTCAAAAAGACTTTTTTCTTTCATTTGCTCATATGACTTATGTATTTCAACACCTGCACATCTTTAACTCAAATATACAAAACTTCTGAGTCCCTTTTCCCAAGGCGGAAAGCTCGGGGGGAAATACCAGAGCATGGCTAACCATTAATTAGTTTCAAACACAAATTAATAATGTTACTGCCAGGTACAGGTCCAAAAGACCAGAAGATCATTTGAGCTTCTTACTAGGAATGATTTATTCAGTGAGATTATGTAAAAGCAGCCAATTTGTGTATTTCTAGACATCAGTTTAATACACTTATTTTATAGATGGGTCCCTTTACACTTTTTCCAGAACAATTTGATTTTAGAAGGATGTTTTATACTGCTTACTCCAAACATACTGACACCCTTGACATCATCAGTAAATTCACTGAAAGTTAATAATCTTTTTTCCATGATAATACTGTATATTAGACTGTCTGATCCCAGGTGTGAATTACTGTTGATTAGTATTACGTGCAATATACAGTTAATAAAAAGTGAAAAAAGAAGATAACACATATCTACAAAGTGTTCACAAACCACTTTCAAAATCTTTAGAGCTTTTGATCCCAGTGATCCCTTACAACTTTTTAGAGTAGCAAATAGTCTTTAAGAGACTGGTTTCATTCATGTTCATTGTAGATGTTGGAATCAAGTACTGTCACATATTATAGACATATTTTCTGTGAAATTGTTGCTCAAAAAATTACCTTTTTCAGAAGGTAGCTGATATTCTGTAAGAATTTATGTATTTGTATATATCTGCATGTTTTTATATATTGAAAGATGTTTCACTGTTTATTTTCAAAATAATGTTTCATGTTTATGTTGCAGTTCATTTTTTTAACTAATAAATTATTGTGACCAATAGGAGGTGTAATGGCACCCTTCAAACTCTGAACACAACCTCACTGATACAGTCCTGGGTTCAAATATCAGGCTTCCTCTGACCAAAAATACAACACAGCAAGGCAACCTCTTTCTCTTCTTTTCCCTTGACTCCTCTCACGCAAGTGCTGTCCAACTCTTCTCCCGACTCCGACTCACCTGTATGAGATCAAACAAATTTAATTGAACTGAAGACAGTTTTTTTACTACCTACTAAGTATTCTGTTGTGTCATGTCTTCTAGAACTACAGCTTAAATTATTGCTTGGTTGGTGTCAAGTGAGTAAATGAGTATTTGTTAGACTGGAAAGAGCAAAGTACACTGATAATGTAATTTTACGTAATGATAATTTGTAAAAAAAAACTATACAAAAAGTTGCCCAATGCATTCCACACTAAGCAGCATTTTTGTTCTAAAAGGTTAAAGAAAATATTACCCCATGCCATTTTGAATCGAAATGCTGTATGACAAACTCAAGTAAATGAAGCCACTTCCATTCATAGTGTTAACTTTTATTCAAGAATGGTAAATGGGAAAGTACTTCATCTAAATTACATGGCATTGCTAAAGGCATTTAAAATGGGATGAATGAAACATTGTAACAATTTAATTATTAGTTAAAGTGGGGGTTGATTTGTTTTTTCAATCTTATGTTTGTAAAAATTGATTTATTTGTATGGAATGATGTGTGATTTAAACAAAATCAATAAAATAAAATAAAAAATAATTATTAGTTAACAAAAGTTAATATAGTCATTAATTCTAACTTGCATGTACTAATAATCTTGAGAAAAGGAAAGCCACCTGGTTGAGCAAAGGTGAGTGCTGCTGTATTGGCATTGTTCTTGTACAGTGTATGCATTTTCTATTTGTCCTCATCAATGTTTATCATGTTTTATATTCCCAACAACATATTTTAGGTGTACGGATGGCTTTCTATTGGTCCTGCATACATATATGTCTACACATAAGTAAACATGTACTGGGATAGAAAGGGTTTCTTGCTCTGTGCCAGATTCTGCCTGTACTGAATCCATCCCCACAAGTCTGTGTGTATTAGAAGAAAAACGTTAAGAAAATGAAAAAATTGATAACATAAAGTAAAATAACTTGGTGAAAGAATAAACAACGTACTCAATCCTGCTGAATTAATTTGAAAATTTCAATTGAATTAAGGAGAAACTTTGTTTCAGCTTCAGATGTAAGGTGAAACAACCCCTCCATAGTACAGTGTACTGTAGGCCACCTCAGGCACACACCCACCTAACTGCTACTTCCAGGACTTTAGAATCGTCAGTTATCTTAAGGCATATTTGGAATGTTAGAAGAAAACTAGATTAACTAGAAAAAAAAATCTACACTGATATGAACACATACAACAGTCAGGCGCAAGTCAGGGCACTGGGTTAAATAAAAAAGTTTAACAGATTGCTAGGAATTTTAGTTAATACGTAATAATCCTTTACAATTTATTACAGATATACATATGAGGCCATAACAGAATAAATTATTAAACATAACAAAAAGGATTGAATTTAACTCAAGGGTTAACTAAATGTAACTGCCCAGTAGGGGCTGGGGGGTCTTTTGACCCTGGAACCCCCGCAGATTTTGATTATTTTCTTCTCTAGTTTAACTGAAGTTTTTTTTTCAGTTTGTTTTCTCTGTCCTTCTGCCCATCTGACCTTATCACTGGACTCATCCTTAGAGACTTCCATCATAACGATGTATATAAGGATGCTATTCTTCTACTTATTTATCTGTTTTTGAGATTGTTTAGTTGTTTGTTGTTTTTCTCTTTTACTTATTCATTAAAATTATTGGTATATCTTATTTGTTTTTCTATTCCTGTAACTTTTTGTTTGACAATTTGTAAAGCAGTTTGAGCTACATCGTTTGTATGAAAATGTGCTGTATAAATAAATGATGTTTTTGTTGTAAAGTTGAAAGCATACTTGGACCCTGCCATGTTTTAGAGAAAATACTAATGTAAGGTTAGAATGAGGGTAAATGAGTAAAAAACAACCCTCCAGAAAATGGGGATAAACAGATAGGAAAGTCCATACATCCATTCACAGTGGTAAGATCAATAGGACAATCCCCTAAACACTCCTCTTAATGAAGCGGTGTTCAGAGTAATGGGAGAATTGACATGAGTCAGAAATTACTGGTACCATTAGTTGATTGGAGGAGGTAATAAAGTTCTACATATTAAGAGTCAGGTAACATGAGATATTAGATGAGATTATGGAAATTTAAGAAAAAGTCCAAAAGCAGATGAATTGTTTGATTGATTATTCAATACATGGACTGATAAATTTGTGCATAACTGTTTGCAAGTAAAAAAATATTCTGCATTCTCATCTGGGCTCCTTGACTGCCTTCTTTGAAGACAGAGGAAAGTTTTTTTTCCATGACACTGGATAGTCTGCTCTTGCTAGGATTTATATTATTATTATGAGAATAAAAAAAGAAATTCTCGATTGTTTCATCTTTTACTTGATTAAGAGAGTTCACAAAATATTAGGAGAGCTTTGAAGAAATAAAGGCAGTTAAACATCAGTAGTTAAGTAGTTTTTAAAAAGGAGTGAACTGAAATTTTCCAATATAAGAGACAAGTATAATTTATTGGTGTTTAAGCTGGTGCCAGAAGGTCTTTTTTCACTAATTACCTCTCTGTATGTGTTCATTTTTTATTGAAGGCAAAACTGCAAAATAAAATCTGTTATTTATCTTGAGGTTAGTTTTATTGTATTTTAGGACTTATCATGTGTATGCGCATGAGAAATAGCTTACGGGTTTGGATGACTGTAATTACCCATTGAGCCAGAGGTTGGCGCTGTGTTCTAATCCTTTCTCTCTTTCTTCTTCTGCACACCAGCTGACTGACAATCCTTCCACCGCTGATGTCACTTCCGGTTTCTGCTCCACTGGACCCGCCTCTTTCGGTCTACCCACCCATATAAACCGTAACTCATCCCTTTAGGGTGTAAAAACATATTGCTTTAAATCTGCCAAAACCTTTAGGTATGCAGGGCTACCACAATAGCCCCAATTCTTTTTGTCTAATTTGACTTAAATAATTATTAGTTATATCCTGGTATGTAAAACCATACAACTGAAATATGGTGTACTTACATGCCTGTAAGAATGCTTTTGGAATTAAAATATGCTATTTTGTTCATACAATAATGGTAATTTTCAAACGGATTAGCAAAAGCATATTCTAACAAGTTAATATACAAGTTAATAGTTTTTTTCAGTATGTTTCAATTCAAATAAAATAGTAACTAAGGGTGCTAATAATGACTACAAAAAACAGCCATGTCTTTTATTCAAATATTAAATGTATAATGCTATAATGTATATATTTCTACATTACTGTCTCCTATAATAAATAATAAGCACACTTTACCATTTGTGTTTTTAGTGCAGTTTTTCAGTTGTGACTTACTGACATCCACAAACAAATGCAAATCTGCAAGCACAGTGCTCCTCCACAGGGCCCAGCAAAATAAGCAAATATTCGATTCACTTCATAAAACATTCATTCAGCCCCAGACCTGAGTTGTGCTTTTGTGTGCAGGTCTGTGGTGCTCTGGATTTGGATTCCATCAGGGGGCTTTCAATGAGCCCACATTGCACTTTACATATTTTAACTTTTGCAGGTGGATCAGAAAGGCTTTTGCAGTCCTAAATGTTGTATGGAATTATATATTTTCATTTAAATGTACTTTTATTTAGGAAACAACTAAAGAAAAAGTGCTTAAAATAATAAAGAAAAAAACCTGTTTATTGATACTGTGATAAATAGGTGATTTTTTTTTAAAATAAAAAATAAACTTAAGTTACATTTTTTAAAAATGAACTGCAATTTTGTATTGTCTTTTTATATTCCATGTTACAGAACAGATTAGACAACATTTTTAAGGACTAACAGGCACAGAATCACATAGTTGAAGTGACAAACATTCAATTCAGTTGGTGATATCATAGTCTTTAGTTATAATTTCTCACAGATTTATCCATGACGGCAGTCTAAAATAAATGTCAAAATCCTACAAATGGACCCCCTGCTGCAGGATGTAATCAGCCCACGAACAGTGTGAACTTTTTTGGATAAGGAAAAAAAAAAAAAACTTGCTTGACAACCATTCTTGGCTCAGCTGAAGTTATTTATGCAGAAAAATCATATTATTATAATGAATGCCAACTTTTTAGATGACTGCTGTTTCAGTCTGGTGAGGATAGTTTTAGCAGACTTTTTGCCTGCTTTACATCGATTACCACAGGTCATTATCCCACTGAAATATGCTAAAACGTCATTATGTGTTATGCCAAGAAATCATTAACTGTGTCCACCATACACTTTTAACCCAAAGCTGATGTATATGTTTATATATTTATATAATGGCACTGTAGCTTTAAATACATGTTCTAAATATTGTATAGCCTAAAGATAAAACTAAACAAACATTTAGCTTTCATTTCTTAGCCTCTGCTCCCACACACACAACTTTTTCGCCAAGAAGCAGAGAACATGGCAGTGCCTTAGGTGTGCCGAGTATTAATCACAAGCTGACACTTCACTTACAGAGCGCAGTTGCAATCTATCACTCCTCTCACCTTTGGTTCATTTACCATCTGCACAGTATTGACAAAACTGCCTGCCAAACAGTCTACTCCTACAAGGCTGAGGGCACCAAAAAAACTACAGACTTCTGGAGTGGTTTGAACTAAGAAATCCATTTCTGTTTCCTACTGGTATCATTTGAAAGTTATTAATCTGTACTAGTTTAAAACCAAGTACATGACCTAATGGGATAATTATGTCACAAACCACCTTCAGTTCAATCTATATGTGACCAAATATATCTTCTTGTGTAGGTGAATATTGCGGGATTAACTCATGTTTATGAACAGAGTGAGTCAGTTGCCTTTTTCCTTCCTAGACCAGCAAAAACATTACTGTTGTCTTTTATTGCAGTGTTGTCTTTCTATTTATTCGTGCTTCTTGAATTTTACTCTACATATACAGTAGGAGGGAGGCACTATGACAGATTCTACCAGCACAGATGCCTTTGTTTTCAGAATACCTGTTACTCTAAGCACCTCTGTACCACCTACTATATGCCTAAACAGATTCTGTCCTATGAAATACCTGTTACACACCATTAGCACATGTATACAATACATTTTCAGGTACAGTGTCTTGCAAAAGCCATACATCCTCCTATGCCAATGACCTTTCCTCCCTTCTCTTTTTATAGTGTCTTCATTTGCTGATTTACAACACCCCTGGGCAAACATGTCAATTGCCACTTCTTAGTTCCATCCACTCTTAAACGAGATTCTGCTTTAGTATTTTCTAATTGCATGTGACTAGGTACATATAGTATAAAACATTTCTAAATCCACCCTATTAAAATACCAATATTTAACAAAGTTCACCCTCTGTTGACACATAAGAGAAAGTATTGAGTTCACAAGAATTTGAAATCACTTCAGTTTTTTGGCTGGCGCCTCCTCACTCACTGGTATGAGAAAACCCCCACATCAGGGCCGGATTTTCCTATAGGCTAACTAGGCTTCTGCCTAGGGCCTCAAGATCAAGAGGGGCCTACATTCAAATTGTTAGCAATTTGAACAAACTTAAAAATGGGAGGTGAAAGGGCCTCATAAGTGGAATAGCCTAGGGCCTCTTTTCATCTAAATCCGGCCCTGCCCCACATATGATATACTGATTATCCATCCATCCATTATCCAACCCGCTATATCCTAACTACAGGGTCACGGGGGTCTGCTGGAGCCAATCCCAGCCAACACAGGGCGCAATTATGCTTTTTAGGGTTTCCGCCACTATTTTTGGCCCTCTACACCTGTAAAAGCCAAAATTTAAGGCCATTATTGCATCATATTTTGGGAAATTACACACTTAGGATAAACAGTAAACCAATAGATGTCTTCAGCAAAAATAATCAGAAGGACTTGAAGTTGTGCATGTCACAATAACTGATTGGAGAGGCTTATCCGCTAATGTGATTTGAGGGGTTAAAATTACTATTTTCCAAAAAACTTTGGAAAAAATGGGGATATAAGCAGGTGGAATGTCATTTTATGCTACGTCAAGGCTTATCACAAATGTGATATTTTTGGTTTTTGACTCTTTATCAGTGGGCATAGCCCTCTAAGAACCATTTTCAGAAGGTTAAAAATGCTAAATTTCAAATAAAAGCATACAGGGTATCATTTTAGACTATTTCAAGGTCAGTGATTTTTAATATAATATTTGATCCTTTACTAGAGATCTAGCCCTCTATGAAACTCTATCACAGGGTGGAAAATACAAATTTATGTTTCAATCAAGAATATTTAGACTTTAAACATTTGCATTGAAGAACCCATTTAAATATTTCAAATGTATAATGCAATTATTTTTGTTTATTATGTACTTCTACCTCATGAAGTAAATCATTACATGTCTTATGAATACCCTTAATTGGGCTTGCTAATGTGAATTTAGATTTTTTTACTATTTTATGCGACACTGGGAAGTGATCACAGCCATTACAGTTGCGTATAATATCTCATTGACAGTTCCCAGTAACAATATTTACAGAAGATTTGATTCAAATCAATTCAATTTATCTTTACATTGTGCTCTTGACTGGGTGCAGGCTCATTGAGCTTGTACAATTCTCCAGCTATAACACAGAACAGAAATAACTAAAATGAACATCATTTATGCTCATTTATAAACAAATTAGGATAAATACACCATAAAACATGGGTTTATAGGGCCATTACTATCACATGCAGAGAGTACAATGAACTTCTTACTTGTATGTTCTAATCAAAAGTACAACATGTCACCCCGCTATGACGCAATGATTAGGGGGCACAACAGCCTCAAACTCAAAGCATATGTCTTCCTTACCTGAAAAATCTCAGAAGAGATTTATTCTGCCATTTCAAACAGAATATCGTACAATAAAACTATTGACCAACTGAGGACATGTTTGATTTGTATATACTGGCACACAGAGAATCAGTACTGGGATTAATAAAAGAAACCCTTTAATATTATATAGCACATTTTGTTAATGAACTTAACCATAAAGCACTTTAATAAGAAAGTTCATTCTTATTGACATAAAATCATGATATTATAAAATCCATTAACATTTTAATTGAGATATGGCATGGTGATAACAGTGGAGAAGAAAACAAAACTTCAGTCATCTGCATTTCAGCAGGAAATAAACTTCTGGATGGCTCACAGTCAGTTTAAGAGAGACAACAACACTGTTTCGTTGACTTAGGCTAACTTGCTATCCACTCCTCCTGGATATTCAACATTATTATGAGTATATGTTGGGCAGCCTAGCAGGGTAAATCCCTACATTCTGCAATTTCAATGCTCCTACTCTGAGTAGTGTAGTGTACCAGTGATGCCAAGTGAGACAGTAGGATACCCACAAAACAAACTGAAAAGAAGATGGTCAGTGACAGTTCACAACTTTTGTGGAATTGATTAACAAACAGATGTTTTGAGTATGATTCAATACATATTACTGAGTGTATGTGGTTCAATACATGTGGCCGCATTTCAGTATAGTTGTACAAAAATGACATGATTTATTTTTTTTATCCTAAAGTGCAGAGCACAAGTGAAGGGAGGTTATGCTTCAGCTATATAACACACTGGTGAGGCCTCACCCTGAGTACTGCGTGCAGATTTGGTGTCCATATTACAAAAAAAGACATAGCAACACTAAAGAAATCCCAGAGAAAAACTGAACCACTTCAGTTTAAGTCAGGGGTCCTCAACCTTTTTCATGTCAAGGCCCCCCTAAGATACTTACCTAAAGCTGAGGACCCCTTACATATCACCATCCAAAAAATGACATATCCCACATGCCTATAATAAACTGCTATACAGGCCTACTACCTGTTAAGTGTGTGTAACAAAATTATATAAAATTAGGCACATTTACTATGGAAAAATACAGCACAACACATAATAAAAACCAAATAATTAAAACTCACCCTAAGTCTAGTGAGACTTTGGAGCTTTGATGTTCTTGCACAGTTTGTCCACTCTGAGTTGCAGCTGGCTTAGAGACAATCTCAAATCATTTTCCTCACTCAGGTATGTTGTTGCAAAAGGTAAGAGGCATTGAATGGCTTTTTCCCTTGACACTTGTTAGTTTCTGAGATTGCTCCAAAATTCTGACAGGGGAATGACAAAGAATTTTATTTTCAAACTTCCATCATTTGCTATTTCAATTCATTCTTCCTGTGACCTCAAACCAAGACAATCCTCTTCATTTCCAGACCCAAATGGATTAATGATCCAGTTTCAATGACAATTGTCCAAATCTAGGAAATAGTCAATGAAGTGTTTCTTCAGGTGTTTCAGATGTGACAGTATTATAGGCAGGACTATGTCCGCAGATGCATTGGAAATTCCAAGCACCTGATAAAGTAACAGGAACGTTACAGTATTTCCTTCGTTTAGCTTTTTCTCCCAAAGTCGGATTTTTTGTATAAATGCACATGCTTTATCTTGCAAATTAAGTATGCTGACATCGTGGCACTGCACACTCTGATTCAAGCTTTTTAAAAGTTAAAATATGTCGGCCAAATACACAAGCTTCAGAGCCCACAACTGGTTGTCAAAACGGCTAAAAAATTGGGAGTTCTCAGACAAGAGAAATTCACACAGCTCTCTTCACGAATTCAAACACTTGTTGTAAAACTGCCCCACGAGACAGCCACCAGACCTCAAGATGGCAGCAGAAGGCTTTCAAAACTACTGCCCATGTCACTGCACAGGTCCCAATATACTCCAGATGATAAGATTTACAACTTTAACAATGTCTTGAAGCACTTGTTGAAATTTCTCCTCCATTCTTTTAGCATCAAGTGGTTCTCTGTAAAGAATGCAGTGTGTATCCATGACATGTGGACCTCTGGCCTTTATTAATGTGACTACTGCACTATGCATGCATGGCAGAGGCAGCATCCATAAAGATTCCCACGCAAAGAGACCAGTCAATTAAATTTGCCTGCATGAACGCGTCCAAAATTTGAAAAATGTCCTGACCTGTTGACTTTCCCTGAATTTCTTTACAGAATAAAAGATCCTCAACAAACATTCCATCTCCAATAAATCTGACATAGACAATAAGCTGTGCTGCATTCGCTGTACTTTTGTCCAACTGCAATGCAAACCAAAGACTGTTTTTAACCTGTTCTAGTAATTGTTCTGTTACATCCTCAGACATGTCAGGCTATGCACAGTGTTGTCTTACAAAGAAACATTATCAATATTATGGGCACCAAGCAATTCTGCACTATGTCCTTGGTTTCTGGTAATATCAGATCTTCTCCAACTATTTGAGCTTTCTTCACACCAGCAAAGCAATATGACGCCTTCTTTAAAACAGTTCCTTGCTGTTGTGAAAGTGCATGCTTGTTTCACAAGCAGTGTTGCTTTCCTTTGGAAAAAGTCAACATGGTTCCCCCACATCAGCTGGATGCTTTATTTCTTGATGTCTTTTCACTTTAGATGGCTTTAGACTTTCGTTTGACAGAATTTTGTGACAACACATTTGAGGTAATCAAGTCCATCTTTTGTCTCAGCCAAACTCTATTTATGGAGCTACTTACTTTTTCGATTTAGATTTTGCTTTACAAAATGATTCATTTGAGCAGGACTAACAAGATGCATTTTCTTTAAAATGTTTTCTTTTTTAAAAAACGGTCCATCATTATGTAAGTTTTAATATTTGATGCACTATGCCTAGCTTGCTGTAAACTGCTTTAATGCCACAAAACACGTGTTTACTTGTACAAGTCAAGTCAAGTTGGGGAGCATGCACTGGTACACTGCATTGCAATGGGCAACCCCTTGGCCTGGTCCAGCCACTCGGGTCCTCAACAATGAGGATCTTACGAGCCGGATCACCCTCAGGGAAACGCACCACATGGCCGTAGTGCCGTAACTGGCACTCCTTCACAATGCAGGTAATGTGCCTCATTCGGGACTCCATGAGTAACCTCTCATTCGACACAGAGTCAAACCAACGGTACCCAAGGATTTTCCAGAGAGTACCAGAGGATTCCAGTCTTTGTCTCAGGTCACTGGATAGCATCCATGTCTCGCAACCATATAGCAAGACAGGAGGCACCAGGACACTAAAGACTTGGGCCTTTGTCCTTTTGCAAATATATCAGGAGTGTCACACACCCCTTTCCAGCGACCTCATGGCCCCCCATGCTCTCCCAATCCGTCTACTGACTTCATAGGAAGAGTCACCAGAGACAAGAATGTCTCTGCTGAGGTAAGTAAACCTCTCAATAAGTTCGACACTCTCTCCACAAACAGACACACTGCTGATGGCTGTGCCCAAGAGGACATTAAAGGCCTTACTTGTACGGTAGCCTTCAACTAGCATTTGAAAAACACCTTTGTTAATAGGTGTAACTGGCAACCATACTAATGAAGTGATGATGATTTTATTAAAATACAAGTTTTGGAAGGTTTCTAAACTCTTTTGGCACTCCCCCCAACCGGGCGGCACTCCGAAAAGCGCTCCGTCTGTGGAAGACAGCCTATCATTTGCTGGGGTAACCGCAGGCCCCCAGTGCTGTAGTGGCTCACAGTGAAAGCAAATCTGAGCCGAACACATTCGTGCTATAAGTGCCTGTCGTCAACGGGTGATGCAAGGAACATTATGAATGCTGTGACATGTGAGTCCCTGTCTTGCAACCCAAAACACAAGGCTGAGTCTCAGTACTTTAGCAAAACCAGCTTTATTGAGCTTTGAAACAGGAACAGCACGGTTATAATAATAATAAATAATAATACATTTATTTATGAAAGTACACCAAACAAACAATAAATAAAAAGCATATTATAAACAGAATTTAAAGTACCAGAAAATATAAAAAGTTAAAACTAAACAAAACCATAGTAATCAGAGAAAAAAAGCCATTTTGAACAGATGGGTTTTAAGTTTACATTTGAAAGTTGATTTCGTATTTCTGAGGTCAGTAGGTAATGAGTTCCAAGCTTGGGAGCAGAATGGCTGAATGCTATGCTCCCAATGGTGGTTAGATGGGTGAGAGGGACTGTCAGGTGGATGGAGGAAGAGGATCGAAGGTTATGGGAGGGAATGGCAACATGAAGAAGGTCAAACAGATATGGAGGGGCAAGATTAAGAATGGCCTTAAATGTTAACAGAAGAATTTTTAAATCAATTTGAAAATTAATCGGGAGCCAATGAAGCTGCTGCAAGACTGGAGTAATATGATGAATAGACGAGGTTCGAGTAGTGAAGCAGAAGCTTATGGAGAGATTTATTAGAGAGTCCAAAGAGCAGCAAATTGCAATAGTCCAGACGAGAAGTAAGAAGACTCTGAACAAAAATGATAGTGGTATGGGGAGTGGAGGTGCGGATGCGATTAATATTGCGTAGGTGGAAGTAAGCAGACCAGGTGATGTTATTAATGTGAGATTGGAAAGATAGAGTACTGTCAAGGATGACACCCAGACACTTGACCTGAGGTGAAGGGGAAACAAAGGAATTATCAATAACAAGTGAAAGAATATCAGCTTTGGATAATGTTATTTATTGTAAAGAAAATCTGAGCCGACCGCATTTGCGCTATAAGTGCCTGTCATCGATGGGTGATGCAAGGAACATTATAAATGCACGGAACAGTATTACTTGGCCACTAACCTGGCCACAACCCTGCCTGTTTACTGTGTCTGTGTACAGGAGATTGGTAGATCCTGCTACAATACTGTAAATAACCTTACTGTACCTGTTTCAATCTGAATAAAGCTGGTTTTTCTAAAGTACTGACACTCAGCCTCATGTTTTGGACTGCAAGACATGGGCTCACATATCACAAGGTGAACTAGACAAATGCTTCATTATTTACAACTGTTTAAATAATAAAATCGTATGATTTTTATTTTCCCCATTTTGCTGTGGACGCTCTGAAGGGCCCTAGGTTGGGAGCCACTTGTTTAAGCGACCGGAGATTAGGAGACATGAATGAAGTGTTAAAATTATTAAGTGAATTAGTTAAGGGCACAAAAATGAAAAGGTTCTTTTTCACACAGAGGATCATAAACACATGAAATGAATTTGCCAAGTAGTGGTACAGAGAGTAGGACTTATTCTTTTGATAATGACACATTTGGTGTAGAAAAGACACATTCAGATCTATGTTAAAAGTGCCAAGAGGTAGAATCTGATCAAAATCTACATCGCAAAAAACAAACCACATCCTACAGGAATATACCTCTCACAGGTGACCAACTCTTACCCTATGAATAAGAGCCTAACAACTTTTTAATTCAAGAGGCTATCATTTAGTACATCAAGCTTATAGAGATAGCCAATGGCTAAGTTGTCCTAATAGCTCAGGATCTCTGATTCAGATAGGAGACATAGAAGTTTTCCACACCCACTTGCCCACAGTACCACAACTATTTGTGTGAAGAAGTGGTTTCTGATTTTCATCACAAGTATAATTTTCATCTTCTGCTTTTGTCCTTATACTGCATGTGTTTCACTATTTAACTTAAAAGAAAGCTGCTGGTTCAATTTTATCAAAGCCTTTTGGGGACCTGAATTACAGTAGGTACCCACGTACCCTTCTCTGTTCAGTTTAACCTGTCAAAGCAGGAAATGCCCTTTAATACAGAAAAGCACTAAGTTGTTGTTCACAGTATACAGTACATTATACCCTCATATTGCCCATAAATGCAAGGAATGCTTAAGATATAGTCTTTCCAGTGCATTAGGGAGACAAAACATTACATCTGTTGATTTATGCTAAAGTTTTTTCATATACTTTATTTCCTTTTTATTCTGTGCATTGCTTGAGTTTAGGTACTACAAAAATGCATTTATACTGCTATATAACAACACATGAATAAAGTCATTTTTGGTATTAATCACACTTACAAAGCATCAGTAAAGTGTTTATTCATCTGTGCAATGTGGCCTACTAAAATAACGTCACTTTGGAATGTCACAAGTGGCTTAAGTTAAACATATTTCTTTTGAAATTGCATAGCTTAGCATAAGGCCTAGAAATCCTTTACTGTATAAGTAATTTTACCAGCATATCACAGGCTCTTAATATACCATGTTGAACAGAGATAAATAACAACTTAACTGATTCTTTAAAAACACAATTAACATCGAAATATGCATTTTTAAGGTATTGCTATATAAGAGTAAAAGAATACTAGATTCAGTTTTGCAGTTTGTAAAGTGTTAACAGAAAAGCAACATCAAAGAGATTAATTCATATCACTCACACCTCCCACAAACTTTTGCTTTAATAAGCATCTGATCTAGGGATTTAGTGAACTGGAGATTAGGATTTAATATAGTTAGATTAAGAAATACGCCAACAGCAAGATTTGTGACACTTTCAATAAAAAATACATCATAATTATAGGGGCCCAAGATGAAAAGGATGTTGTCCTAAACAGGCATTTTTAAAGAATTTTTTGAGAAAAAGATTGTTATAACCCAAGTCAAAGCAAGAGTACAAAACAGGCAGCGGGCAACAGGCAAGTTCAAAATACTCGATCCAAAAGTCAAAACTGTTACTAGCAAGCTGGAACTCTAATCACAAAAAGAAATCTGAAAAGTAATTTGTAAAATGGTGACACCTATGATGATTCAAAATGGCAAAGCAAACAATAATGAAATTTTCAAAACATTAACATATCAATATGAACAATAAGACATTTTACAAGTGGACTTGACAAAACCTATTAGAGATAAACACATGCCAATGAAAGTTCCAAATTTTTCATTCACACTGTTAGATATGTTTAAAAAGGACCCCAACAATCTTGCCGTGAAAGTGTTTTGTGTTGAATCAAACCCCCCATAAGCTTCATAATCTACAAGTCATTTTTCATATCTATTGCCAAAAATAATATTCAAGACTTGATTTTATTGTTCCAGTTTTAATTTACACATTCACAAACCACGTTTTTAGAAGACCACCATATCCCTGACACGCTTTTAATTGTTTTTCTCCCCTGGATTCATAAATGATAATCATAATTTCCTGTGGATTGCTAAACCAATAAAAATGTTGTACCCACTTTGCACCATTTTAAAAAGCAAGTGTATCTCTTAACAGCTGTTTAAAGCATTAGTTTCACACCAGTCTTGAGAAAATGTGCTGCACAAAACACATACTGAACTTTTGCATTTTTTCTTTAATACGGGTATGGAGACCATTACACACAAAGGGCATATTACAGTAAAAATGTTCCCTTTTTACCTTTTTTTCCTCTCTCCTTCATCATCATTGTAAGTGTGGCCTCCCCTAGGCATGTGAAAACTGTGTCATTGGCTGTGGCTGCAAGCAACTCTAAATCATCTTCACTCGAACAGCATGCTTGATCCTTGGTATGGGGTTCTTGTATTGATACACCAGGTTGCATACAACCACGAAACATATCCATTTTTGCTTGGTCTACACAAAAGCATTGTTACAGAAGTCCAGTGATTCTGCCATGCTGCTAACCTTGGCTGGAGTGAAGGGGTGTCCCTCTGGCTATCATTCGATGAAATTCATACTCTTCCAGTGTTTTCTCTAATCACACAGTAACAAACTGTAAAACTCACCACATTGAATCCTGTAGATCCTATATATACAGATATTGTAATATGATCCAGTCTTTGGGGGAAATTAGATGAGATGCACCCCTCAGCAGACTGACAACTGTCTTTTTCTCTATAATATAGTTTATTGTAGATGAAGTGCATTTTAGGGAAACATTTTGATAATAAAAAACAGTGTAAGTAACAAATCAGCCTATGGTAAGTACTTACTTTAAATCTAAGATCTATATCCATTTTCTGTTTTGCTTTATTGAATTCATGTTTTCAAAAACTGTGTGTACCTTAAACAATGATGACAATCAGTTTAGAGTGCCAACACAATGAAGGGGAATTTAGGTGTATATAGAAGCTTGAGATGAATTACATTTATGTTATCTTAATTAAAGCAACTGTTAGTGTAGTAAAAATTGTTTTTAAGACTGACAAATGATAATATTCCATAAAAATACTGAACAAAAAGGAAACAGTAGACTAGGTTATAGTCACTCACATATAATAATGTATGAATTACTCATATACAAAAAGTGCATTGTAACCAAACAACCTTCCAATTTTATGTTTTTTTTTTTATATACTTTTATTTGTATACATACAAAATATTTGTTGCATACAAGGATAATTCGGTGCTAAAGTTAAAATCCATTTACTTGTATTTTACACAAAGAAGTATATACAGTATGTGAATGCACCTTTTAACAATGCAATTGAAGGTCACAAAATCTCAACTTTTGTGTGAGAGATTTTATATACCAGTATAGCAACACTTGAAAGTTTATACGTTTCTCAAATTACAGTTTTGTGCTTACATTTAAAAGCATACATACAGATAGAAAATGTTTTTTAAAAGTAATGCTGAATAACCATGTCAAAATGTAGCAGTGCCACCATTATTTTCACCTTCAAAATAGTCCAGAGTCTTTTATAAAGGTGAGTGATAAAATAATTAAAAGCAGAGAAAAACTATATCAGTTGTTTTTTGAATGAAAGTAAAATTAAACTTTTAAACAAAGCATATTTTATTGTAGCCTGCGCTACCAATAAAAATATTTTTTCATGAACTTAAATTAGAAGCATTTTATTTTAGAAAAAGAAGATGTGACTAAGAATTAAAATTTTGGTTTTCCTCATTCTAAAATCCAGTCTCCTCTTCAAAAATGTCTATTTATACACAGAAATGTATTCAATGTTTAAAAAAGTCAGTAACACTCTGAAAGACTAATTTGTTGCAGTTGTCACATAATATTTTTGTCCTCTCATGTAATTGTGACAAATGATTAGTACTGTTGGACTCAAAGCTCCAGTTGTTATGCTATAAGCCGGGGTTTTATCCCTTGCTCAGGTGTGTTCTGTAAATATTACTTTGTAAATTCTGTTTCTGTTTTCTTTCCGTTTATTTTTCTATGAGTATTCTTTTTGAAGATTATTATGTTAATTATGTATTTATTAGTTCTTTGTTTTATATAGCTTGTCCAATTCGTGTAGAGCCTCAGGGAACTCCTGACACTGAAACTGTTGGCCTTCACCCAGGCCTATACAAGCCTGCAGATGCTTCAGGGATAGCGTTGATGCATTTAGCCAAAGTTGCACAGCTCACCCCCTCTTTGACTCCCTTTTGGTTCATGGCATTTATAAGTCTTGGTGTTTGATTTTCTGTTTTTGTGATTCTCTGCTTTAGACTTAGGATTTGACATTCGTTCTTGGATTTGTTCATTTTTGGATTGCTTTCTGTTTTTTATCATTTTTTTTTAATACATCCACCTTTATAAAAGGATAAGTGTTTGTGTGTCTCTCTCTGTGTCCATCCGATTGCAATGTCTCTGTCATTCCAAAAGATGGTGCATCACAAACATATTCAGTAGTAAAATTCATTGCATTTCTTATTCTAATAGATGGCCCATCACAAACATTAACACTGCTTTAATGAATGCCATACCAAATGACATGTGACAGAGACATGAAGTGAAGGGTGCACCCCTTGGATGGGTAGCACAGCTAGTTCTGAGTAAATGTATATAACCATTATTATTATTGTTATTATGATTATTATTATTATTATCATTAGGAGGATTGTTTTGGTTAATTGAGGTAGGTGTTTTTATTGTTCTCTTCTCACTTTTCAGGCTGTTCCATTTTGGCTTGTACAGGCTGTGTAGCCTGCTTCTCAATTTCTGGGCCAGGTTGAATAAAATCTTGCATATTTTGATGCTGTCTGGTCATGTGATTACAATACATTTAGTTTTGGCCTGATTAAAGCGTATTATCAAATCAAAATACAGTACAGTACACAAAAGCCGCTAACTGAAATGCAAAATATCTACTTTGCTTTTAGTTATGACACACAGTCCATGGACATGAAGTAAAATGCAATATGCTTTTGTATTGTATTTTAAACTCAAACAAAATTTAAAGGCCGTAGTGAAAAACAATCAATCATGTATTTGGTTGATATGTTTTTAATTATGACACAATAAAATGACCCACTTGCCTATGTATTGCAGTTCAATGCAGTTAACATGTTGGATTGCATTTAATTTTGAAATGAATAATCTTCCATACCTATACTCTTAAACTGAGCCAAACTTGTATGTTAATCTGAACTCACCATCTTTTATTGAATGCAGTTGGGCAAAGTCACTACAGGAATTCAAAGGAACTGTGTGTCAAAAAACTCTTGAGAGTCCAGCAATAGGTCATACTACAGGAATATAAAACTCACAGCAGGAGTTGTGGTCAAAGTGATGGAAAACAGGAAGGTTAAAGGCATTGTAGTAAAGTGTTGGGCTATTCTGTTAAGCTCTTGGACATTTCCCCAGGTGGCTTTAATATATTAATTGTGACTTGCTAGGCAGCCTGGAATAACAGAGCAAATTGTGATTTTTTTTCTTCTTTTTTATAATCTTTCAGCATTTATCACTAACAGAAAACAGTCACAGTAATCCACTACTTTCTTTCCTGTTGCTAACTGGGACTTATTTAGTTGAAAGGTTATCTTGCGTGAGGAGAAGAACAACTATTAAATATTTCACATGATACATCCACAATTGGGGAAGCATATTCAGAATCATCAAACTTAAATTCACGTTGTATATAATAAATATTTCAGAGAAGTTGCATTATATACAAATAATCGTGTGAGTGCTTAGACTTTTATGCCCCATCATTTATGTCGCAGTGTTTTTGTTTACTACTAGCTGAGTCTGTTAAACAAAAACTCTTCCCAAATTCCGTTACCTGTAGGATTATTGCAGATTCTCTAATGACACAACAGCTGCTTTTTATTTCTGTAAAATACCCTGTTTCATCAATTATAACTTCAACCTTTGAACTTCACTATTATTTGTAATGTAGGGATACTTCCCTACTCCTATAACTGTGTTTTTTAGAGATTAACTATATGGAACTGGAAGCCTTTCTGCATATATTTGAAATAATAATTTTTGGTTACAATGACAGTTAATGACTGTTTTAATTTTTCAGTTTATTCTTGTTTAAGCCAACATCTAAGTTTAAGTATATGCAAAAGAAAACAAGCTATTCGAAGCTGAGTTTATAACAAAAAAATGTAATAGCAACTAAACATCTATAGGCAGTTTGGATTAGGGCCTGCATATCATGAAAATCATTTATGATAAGCTTGTACAATATAAATTTTGTGAAAGAATTCTTTTTGTAAAATAATAATAATAATAATTAATGATAACATGGAGCTGTTAAATGATGCATTTCTTGATAATTGCAATGCTGGTGTTAAACATAGATGATGCAATTCGTAAGGGTGTTTTTTTGACAGTTACAGGAACTTTAGAAAGCTGTACTTAACATCTCATCTGTTAGACAGGATTGATATTGTACTTAAAAGATACCATACCATTTCCTAAGTCTTCGCAGGGTCTTGGTGGGTATAAGAGATACATTTAGAGTTGAAGTTGCTCCATACCCTCTGTTCTGCTTTTTTGCAGCACTTCACAGAGTTCATTGTAGCAATGACACTATGTATTATCTACTTATCAGGCTTAGCTAGAAAATGCAATGTTTTTTCTTTCTGTCTTGCAAAGTTCTCTACATTTTTCTGCTCCATTCTCACATTTCCATTTATTTTACCAAGAGCACAAAAAACAAATAGCCGAGACATTTCAGGGCAAATGATGCATGTTCTATATGTACAGGCAGGAAATAATAATTAGCAAGGATTGTTTTGTTGAATGTTCTGTCTTTTTAATACACAATATTAAAATATTTGTTATATAAAATACAAAATGGTAAAGAAAGTTATAAAGTATTTCATATTGAGTCAAAATTCACATACTTATTCAAGACCTGCCTTCTTTTTATGTTTCTGCTTACTCTAGATACCATAATCTTTCCATTGGTAATTGCAATATGGATATTAAAAATAAACACACTGAATGAATGAATGAGGTGTTTTACAGCAGCATAGGAGAATAGTTCATAACTTATCTAGAGTGAAACAGTAACCAAATCCATCAGTAAAACAAACATTACAATTGAAATAAAATCCAACATCCAACAAGAAGGAGAAACTCCCGATCCAAAGTTGATCGTCCAGCAAGCGGTGAAAGCTTGAAAAAGAGCGTCTCAGAGGCAACCAGCAGCTAAACTCTGAACGCACAGAAGCAACTGAAAACAAGCAAAAATAATGAACTTTGCCATATATTCTTTTGATTTGAGGGCATGTTTATAGGTTGTGTGTTCTGACTCCTGCAGCATGTACAGCTCAGATTTTATGGCCACAAACAGAGATTTTTGAAAGTTGCCAGCCATTTTTTTTAGTTTTCATTATGTGCACTTCATTTATTTATTTATTTTTTATATTTTTTTATATTTTTGAAAAGATTTTTCAAATGTAGTTTATTTTATTATTGTTACTTTTCTTCATAATTATTTTCATTTTATTTCTATAACTTTTTTACTAAAATAAAATTAAAGTTTTGTGTCCATTCTCCTAGTTGATCTTAGTAACTTAGACTTTTTTCTAAATAATCGTAATAAATTTTACAATGTTGAGACTCCGAGGAGGGTGAGTTGGTGGGCCCCATGGAGTTTTTTTTTGCCTAGGATCCCCAGAGTCCCTAGACTGGCCTTTGCTCAGGGGTTAATTGGTATTTAACTGGTGTATGCTTTATAATAAAACCTCAGAGGCCAAGTACCTAACTAGTTTGTGTTATATAAATAGTATTTCACATGCAATCTTGGTACACCATTTTATTAGAGAGTGCTCTGAAATTAAACCTGAGGCTAGATAGATAAAATTATGTGCACCACACATAATCCAAAGCCTGACTATTAAACAACATTCACCAGATATGAGTTTTCACATTGTGTCCCAGTGTTTGTCTGAGGGTTATACTATTCCAGCATTAATTATTTGGATTTGTTCTGTTCTGTGTATTGTATTGTATTGAACCCCTTCTTTTGACACCCACTGCACGCCCAACCTACCTGGAAAGGGGTCTCTCTTTGAACTGCCTTTCCCGAGGTTTCTTCCATTTTTCCCTACGAGGTTTTTTTGGGAGTTTTTCCTTGTCTTCTTAGAGAGTCAAGGCTGGGGGGTTGTCAAGAGGCAGGGCCTGTTAAAGCCCATTGTGGCACTTCCTGTGTGATTTTGGGCTATACAAAAATAAACTGTATTGTATTGTATTGTATTATAATGACAGTAGACAAATAATTAGTGAAACCTTACAATAATTGGCAGTTTATTAATAGCAGTTAAAAATTATATACAGTAACCTAGAATAAAATAAAATTGCAAATACAGTGTGATAAGACTGCTAGAAGCACATAGACATTTGTTCCAGAAGACAATTGCTTGTTTTTCTTGTGTACATTCAAACTTAATGTATCCTTTTCACAAAAGAACCTAAAATATTATACTTAAAGTCAGAGAGGAATGCTTATCCAGTGGAATAAAGTGTCATCCTCAGAGACATGAGAAAGAGTTAACATCAGCTTAACCTGATGTCAGGAAATAGAAATGGAGAACAACAACACCAGATTCTGTGCATCATGAAATATGAGAAAATGCACCTGGGGATCGACTTTATTAATATGCACATTTTAGAGCGATTTTTGGAGAAAATTGTAATAATAGTTTCACTTTTTAAAAATATCTCAAAAAGATTCACTATACCATTAGAATCAATTTAAGACCATGAAAATATTATATGTAATAGAAATTATTAATTTAACTCTAATGATGTTTGAAGACATAAAGCTGAATATCTATCAGTTTGACTTGGTCAGAGATTCAGCAGTTGTGTCCGTCTCAACTGAAAAGAGTTTTCCCCTTCCATGAGTGGTTTATCAGTGATGAAAATGTAACTTCCTTATCTCACATACTCAGTTTTTCTACACTGGGGATAGCTGACCCAGTTCCAGGTTAAGGGCATGTGATGCCCCAGGTGTCCACAGCTTTTGTATCTTTTGTTTTTCCAGGACATCAATAGTCATGTACCAAGAGGGACTAGCTCAATGAGGACATAAACATCAAGAGCGGTGCAAAAAGTGCATTGAGTGTTTTATTCTCAAACACTCTCAAATACTGAAATCAATCCAGACAATGTGAAAATAAGTGAGGTGCAGATCTTCAGCAAATAAATAAATAATCACTGATAAAAACTGTCATTGTGCAGATTAAAATCCATAAATAAACTTAATAAATAGGTTAAATAGATTGAAATCAAGAATAATAAAACATTTTAGCTTTTTTTTTCCTTCTCTATTCTTTGAGCCATAGTGCATTTCTCTCTTTCTCTCTCAAACCTATCTCCTCTGCTCACTATGCAGGCCTGCTCAGAAGATAGAGACATTGGCGAGCACAGTCAACAATCTTTGGCTTTGGTCCCCTCTACCATCCCTTGGAGTATGTGGGGCCACTGAGCCCTGGTCCCTTGTCCCACCACCATTTGTTGGCATATGTGGAACAACTGCCAATGCAATTCGGCGGCTCTTGCACCTCTTAAATGCTAAACAGGAACGACCCCACCCAGAAGTGCCATTCCCTTTGATTCGCACTCAACTTCCAAACTGCCTTGCCTCCTTTCCTTTGCACTTACTCAATCCAATCCTCGCATTCCTTCACTTGAGTTTCCTTTCCTCCACCCATTAAACCTTCTTTTCATTCTTGCTCTTTCTTTTTTCCTTTTCACTCTCCCATTGCCTCTCTCTCATAAAACTTTTAAACTTCAAAGAGTGGAGGTGCAGCAAATGAGCAGTGGGGCCTCAATGAGGGACAGCTGCACCAACTTCCTTGGAACACTTTCAACGCCATTCCCTCGTGAAGTTCTCAGTGGCTGCACGGCTTTCCAGGATTGTAGCTGCCTCACTGTTTTACTAAAAACCCTGCACCACCATGGACTCATGACATGCTTTACCACAAGGCACAATGATATTATTTAAGGTCAGAGATGGAGGCATCCCAATCTGACCTGTTTGGAGACTGGAGAGTCACAGACTGGAGTAGATGGTCTCTTGTGATTCCAGAGAAATGATGGAAAACGAGAAATGAAGGAAAAACGTAATTGTTGCCTTTGCCTTTAGAGAGTGGAATATGGTTTTGATGCCATGAGTCAACATGTTTTGTAACAGAAGTTTTTTGGAGCACAGAGTTCAATGTGGTTATGCTGAATTATGCCATATAGGGAATTCACCATCTCCATGTTGTTTTTTTTTTATATTGTGGAAAAAGAAGCCGCGAGGAAAGAGATGGTGTCTTTATCTGAGCTGTCAACAGCCCTGGATGACTTCTGCACTGAAATGAAAAGATAAAAGTGAGGTCTCCATTGTGAACAAGATATGATCTAAAGGAGCAGGTTAAATAATATTTAATTTATTATTTGGACACAATTTAGGTGGCAAGGACAGTTAATATAAAAAAAACACAGGCAGGCATAGAACTAAACATCGATCAGTAGCATAAACTTCACATTAACTAGAGTCCTGTAGGCCTTGTCCTCTAGCTCTGAATGTTTTTCTGTATTTTTTAGCTTTGTACTTTCAGGATGGTCTAATTGTGTAAGGATTTATGTAATGTAGTCTTACTTGTGGGGCAGATTCTAATCTTTTTACTGGATGGTATTTTACTACATTTTAAATGCTGGATGGTATTTTACTACATTTTTAACGATTGAACTATTTCTTCCTCCGTTTTCTCAACATGCTTATTTTAATTTTAAGGTCATATGTAGCCAGAAAATATTTTGGCAGTACTGGGTGAAAGACATAAATCAGTTTTAGACGTAAAGTGATATAGTATTGTATCAAGGAATGTACTACTTATATATTATATTCCACTTGGAGGACGCTAGCTATTCTCCTAGGTTGTGGGATTATCCCATATGTTACAGTTTGGTATCAGAAAGTTAAAGTGTTTGTTCTAAGAGAAGCAGGTGTACAATTGATAGTGCATTGTGTTGTACTTTTCAACATGGTTTGAAATACAGTTATTGTTTTCATACATGCCATTGTTTGAATTAGTTGAAGATTAAACCTGGTCACAGGCCATTAAAAAGAGCACACGTAAATTTTTACTGTCATTTTTAATGAAACAATTCACAGATGATGATTAATGTACCATACCAACCTGTGGAATGCTGGAATAATTTTAAGTACCAGAAGACTTACTGAGAATGTTTAAACTCCACACCTATAATAATACAGCAGAAATTTTGAATTGGTGGCCTGGAGCAGTAAGGCAGAGTCTGAGCTTTATCACAGTTAATAATTTCATAGTTCTAAAAGTGAATATGGGCAGGTATAATAGTGGGGTACCAGAATTAATTATTTTTCCGTATCTCTTTTTTCTCAGGAAAACACTTGTTGCACAATGCTGCTATGAGTCGAATACAATATCATGGACTCCATTTGTGTTTGTTCTCATTCTCTCAAAATGGCGGGAGACAGGACATGTAAAGTTTGACCCTTAAGAACAAAATGCCCTATGTCTTATTTCACTGTTTAACAGGCATCTATTCAATTGCTGCTGAGGCTCCAAATTCATTCTATACAAGGCAAGTAAAAGTAAAGGAAGAAAATGAAATGCATGTGCTGATTCCAAGAAGAACAACCACATTATCAGAGTGTAGGGGGAGATGTTCTAAGGGCATCTTGAATGTTATTATTGATTGTTATCTGCAGCTCTTGTTTAAAACACTAAATTAAATAATTAGTTAAACAATAATCAAAAATTAATGAACATACCTTCCTTTAAATATTGATATTTTAGTGATTCTTATGCAGTCATTTGTGAAGATCCATAATTTAAACACTTAGTGACATTTTATACCCTCTAATTAGACAGCCTTCTATTCCAAGTAATTGTGATGTTAAAGGTAACTCACAACACTGTGTCATTTTAATAGCAATTAAAGGCTTGAGTACAATATTTGCCATTCTATATATAGTGTTAATGATGCATATTCCAGTGATGCCATATTTAAACAAAGGATGTAAAAGTCAGGTAACAATGATAATAACTTAATTCAAGAGTTTTTTTTTATAATGGGCCTACAATCTATTGACCTAGGGAGCCCACCATGGAAAGATTATGGAATATAGCAATAGGAGTGGTTTTGACAAACCATCATGGAATTTTAAAAACTCTAACTCTCTGTGATTTATAAGTCACCATTCAGAGGTTTTGTTCAGAATATATGTACGGAATGCAGGCTTGTCTAATAAGCAGCTAATAACAGAAAATATGTATCTCAGAACACAGAAGCAAACAAATATTTAATATAAAAGCCTTCTCTACTAGGATAGTCTTGTTTTACATTGTTGGATAATTATGCCCTATTTAATACGTCAGTGGTGATGGAGCAGTAGGCTGCATACACTTTTAATGTAATACTTACTAATATCACTTGTTTAATAATACAATACCTCATAAGATGAAGAAATCATTTGCAATAGTTTACAGTCATGGTTAGCAAACAACTGATTCTTGAAGAGGAACAATTAATTATCATTGTGTGGTTGTTATAAAACATTTGTATTTTTCAGCTTTGCAAATGTGAGGCAACAGAGTAGGAAAAGGATCCCATTTGTACATGCACTAAATCAATTAAACTGTACCAATTAGGAGGCTTTAAAAAACAATCTAATAAGAAATTACTAACAGAATCAAAATGCCAACGGCTATCATAGTACACAAAAAAACAAAGCCTGTAACCATGACAAAATCATGCTAAAGTCATAGTTATTTACTTAGTGGTGTGTGTGTGTCTAATTTTGGTTCAGAAACTTGCTGGGACATAAATGTGTTTCCACAAAGCAATTTGGGCCATTGTTAAGTTTAATTTGACATAAATTAAAAAATAGTGCATTTTGAGAACACACATACTCTGACCTCCAAACAAATTTTAATTTCGCTCAGATCTTTCGACCTGTCACCCCATAGTTTTTAGTTCTGTGACTGTTTGTCTTGTAGTGCAGGTAGCTTCCTTACCACTATAATTACAAAAAAGGACACTTACAAGGATTTACTACTGAGATGCCTGTGTCTTATACACATAAATGTATTTTAAATACTTGAGTCATTGCTACCAGGTGCACATGATATTAAAAGATATATTTAGGGGTCAGCCAACTGCCTTTGGTCAGTCTTTTTGTATAGAGCCTTAGACCCAGATGTTGATAGTTTTCTTTAACATTGTTGTGATGCCAACTAGCTACTGTACCTCTTCTGCTAGGCTGATATCTATAATATTATGCACTTTGTTTTATTTGCTGAATTGATGTTTTTTTAATTTCTCCTTAACGAAACCAATTTAGTCCACTACAGGGACAGAGTAGACCAATGTGTACAGGGTAAACGAGTATAGCAGGTAAGCTGATTTGAGATTTTTATTAAATAAAATGAAGTTATGTATTTTAATACATTCATGCTTATCATGGTGCAAGACCGTGGTGATGTGAGGCATGCACTAAGTTGATTTGTGTTATCTATTAAATAAAATTAAGTTATTTATTTTAATACATTACTGTTTTTCAAGGTTCCGGAGAGTATCGACTTATTATGTGTTGGCTGGATATGCAAGTAATAATGTCACTGAACTCTGCATGCGTAACAATACTACTACTACTACTACTTTGGTTTATACAGGCCAAATTCCATCAAACCAAACTGCTTGAGACTGAAAAAATAATTTGTTACATAATGGGTATTTCATTATAATGGAATCGGAACGTAGAGTGGTGTTTTGAAACGCACAGTTGACAAAACTGGCCACGGAATGCTGAACTTGATGGCAACATCTGTTTTCTTCTTGCTAGCATTAATGGCAGTGAGAAGTTTCAACTTTTTCTGTAAAGTAAACTGCTTTAATTACATAAACCACGTTCGTTGATGTCCATGGCGCAGTCAGTATTATTAGACTTCAAGGTCCAGAAGAGGAGGATCAGGGTTGTCCACAGCATGCCTTAACTTTCATAAACAGCACCCCTCAGGTGACGTTATATAATGGATTAACCATCTCTCTCTGTCTGCCATCTGTTCTTTTGTGAGCCACCCTTTTTTATTTAAGGTGGAAAAATTTTACATAAAAGATCATGATAAAAAATTCAAGGAAATGAAAGTCAAATTCATATTTAAGAATCTTTGGATGCATAAATTTATGAGCACAAAATTCAAAGATGCATACAAATGCAGCAAATACTTTTTGAAAAAAGGTGTGCAGTTGTTCATTGGGTAAAATCTCAGCGAATTTATAAAACAATTGAGTAGCATAAAAACAAGGGAAGCTCAGCTGTCAGTACTTTGCAAATGTGTATGTAGGTATTATAATGGGGGGCCCATTTGGCAGAACATTTCTAAAAGTAATGTCACCATCAGGTTAATACAGAACATGGAAGAATCAGGCATGAGACATCTATGCAGGACATATCCACTATTGGAAGAAGATATTGCATTTCTCATTATTGCAATACATAGATAAATAAAAGGTGGTACGTGTTGTATATGTGCTGAAGGCCTTGGAACAGCAGTACAAGGAAAGGAACATACAGTCTGGGTGGAAGTGTAATGTTTCAGGAGAAAACTAGATAGTAGGTGTCCTAGCAGAAGTCAGGATGCATTACTCTCCAATCGGACAATGAAACTAGAGCGGCTAAGATCATCTGGCTGGAAAACGGCAAAATGTGGTGACCAGCTAAGAATGCTGATGTCAGGATACTGATTCTGGGGTGAGGCCAGGGAGAACTGGTAAGAGGCCTATACTCTTCAATGTGTGCGCTAAAGGACAACTTAATATAGTCTTTTTTCAAAGAATACACAGTGTGGTGGCTGCTTAGGAACCATCCTTTGAGGAATAATGGATGCCAGGACTTTAAGAAGAGGGGTTTCTAACATTGTAGCAGAAATGAAACAGGTGGTTGTATATTCTGGTGTGGAGTTCCTTTGGAAGGAGATTTAAATCTACCAAAGTCCAGGAGAAATATGAATATTAAGCTGCAAGCTAAGCTGGGACAGACTCACATACAGCGATGATGAGATCAGATATTAGAGAAAGGGACAAAAAGTGGGGAACGAAATGCTTGATGTTACTTCTGAGATGGACGGGTTTAGAAACTATAAGGGTAGGATCTGACCAGTGGCAGGGTTCTGTTTCTGTTTGTTTGGTAATTATTTGTTCTCCCTTCTTTGTTTCATTTTTCAAGAAATAACTTTTCTGCATGCTTTAGCCTACTGGATATTTATTTTGTTAGCGGATGGATTACACAAGGGCCCCTCTTAGCCACAACTGTGGTCAAAAGAGCAGCCTTAAAAATGTATGATAATTTCAAATAAAAATAAAAACACTACAGCCTCCTCATTTTATTAGTTTCACCATCAATTAGAGAAGAGTAAATACCACAAAACTGGAAACCTTAGCATTGTTATGTAGACAATAATCACAAAACACCAGTACAAAATTATGGGCATCCACAAACAAATGTTGTACGCGATTGCAAAGCTTTTCAGAATAAAAAGTGTCTAAGTTCTTGTAAACACCAGTTAGTTTGCTTCACGTTTTCAGTGAAATTCTGTCACAATCTTCAAATGCAAATCATTATAATGATTTACTGTTGGAATGGTGCCTTTTAAAATTATAGAATCAAGAGGTATTCTGGAGGGCAAGAGCTTTACCAGTGTTTTGGTTGAAACTGCTAGAATGCCAAAGAATATGACCATATGTTTCTTTTAATTCATCCATCCATCCTTTCATCCAGCATGGAACCAATTTAATCCAGTCCAGGATTGTGAGGGTTTTCTTTAAGAAGGTCAGTTTTTTCCAAGGTTTTAATTTGACGATAGTGTTAATTAAAGACGTGTCAGAATAAGGCATTCAGGTCGGAGAAAACCTCAAATTTATGTTCAGATTGTTCTTTTACTTGCTATAAGAATTTTTTGATTAACTTTTTTTGTTCAGGTTATTAAAAAACTGTGTCTGCAAAATGACTCCTGTACCAAACTGTCACCTTCTGTCTTTCCCGGTATGATTTATATATAATTGGTATATTTGAATATTTTTCAAAGTCAAGGACATCTGTTGTGGAACACTTGTGTGTACATATAATATGGACAGATTTTTCAAGTGAAGGAGAAAAAAATTAGCATTACTTTGGTTAATTAATGCATATTATTCTAAACATATTATTTATGTGGCTTGAATATGATGATTTCTATTGTGGGAAATATGTGCATAAAGTATTTTTCTGTGCTTCTGTTGCTATTGTATTACATTTTCTTTCCAAACTGACATGTTGAATGTGCTCCACCCTTTGACCACACGGGTATTTGTTAATTAATAAAATAGTAGTGCTCATGCCCACTCTCTTTCAATTGTACATGAAATACATTTTTCTGTTGATAGGGTTTGTTGTATGAATTTTGAACTGTTTTAAAAACATAATATACTTAAAGGATGGTAGTTTTTTGCATGATTTTTATTAAAAAAAAAATGAAGAAACTATTCTGCTTTGGTTGCATCAAGGCAGTATTTCACACCTCTTGTTCTGTAGAAACTAGATAATGAATCCTGACTGGGTGAGTGCAGAAAAGGGGAAGTAGTGGTTACAATGATCAAGCTGAGCCAGCATCTATTATTAGCGTTTTACAATAAGATACTTTAAGTTTTATTTTTACTTATGTTTTTTAAAATGTACTGGTGTTCATGTTCAGTAAATCCATATAAGGATTTTTTATTGGCATGTACTATAACTGCTGTAGAGAATCTGCTTCATGTACTTCATGTGTGAGAGGCAGTAAGTGAAAGATGTTCACTTCTTTCAGGTCTTCTCTTAAATCTTTACCTTGGAGTGGTGAAGATTTCACATTGTTGACAATCTTTTGTCAGGCACTGTGTGTTCCTGACAGGGTTGCCCATGCTCAACTGGATTAAGGTCAGGGCTTCATCAAACAGCAATCTATAAATAAAACTTAGATAATGGTTCTAAATAAATTCTAATGAAACTGATTCAAGGTGGCCTGGTGTTGGGCAGCAGGTGCTAGCCTGGTGACTTGGTGGTCAAGTGAAGTGTCGGTTGAATGACAGACATGAGTGGAACAAGTCCAGATATACTAGTTGACTATACTATGGCGGCGTGCACGGACACAGTGGTTTGGTGCTGTTCATTTCAGTGTTTACAGTGCATGTATGTGCTAGTATTACTACTTGTTTTACCTGCATCTTGTCGAGCTGACAACATCTACAGCCAACAGGAACTTCTCAAGATCAGAGTGTGCAGCCAGAGTTTCTCCGTTCCCCACGACATTCTGGCAGACACAGCGAGGAGTCCTGGCTCTCCGTGGATTATCATCCCCGTGGGCAGGCGATGGAGGTGGCGCAGAGAGAGAAAACAAAAGTGAGGCTGCAGGGCTGGCGCGTTAGTGAAATTACGTAGGCAGCCTGTTAAACCACCGCTCCCCAGTGTTTTCCTCACTAATGCCAGATCTTTCGTCAACATAATCTGAGGAACTGAGGCTACAGGTGGCAACAAATAACATCGTAAAGAACAGTTGTGTTCTGTTGATCACAGAATCCTGGCTTCACTCATTGATCCCAGACTCTGCTATCCAGCTAACAGGCTACACTGCACAGTGCCATGACAGGACCAGTGACTCGGGTATGAGCAGAGGAGGGGGACTGTGTGTGTGCGTAAATAACAACTGGTGTACAAATACAGTGACTGCAGACAGTCACTGCTCCCCGAACCTGGAGTATGTGACTGTTAGATGCAGACCCATATATCTCCCTACAGAGTTTACTGTGGTCATGTCTACCGCTGTTTACATAGCACCAGAGGCTAATACAAACTCGGCTATTGAACTTTTACACCACAGTATTAGCAGTCAGGTGACCAAGCACTCTGATGCTGTGTATATTGTTGCTTGGGACTTTAACAATGTGGATTTTAACCCTGTGCTCCCTAAATTCCATCAGCACGTCAAGTGTGCCACCAGTGAGGCTAACATTTTGGATAAAGTCTACACAAAATTTAAACAGGGCTACACCGCTACAACACCTGGGCCACTCTGACCACACATCACTGTTTTTAATTCCGGCATACATCTCACTCAAGAATACTGCCCCTAACAGCACAAGGACAGTTAAAACTTGGCCAGATGGAGCCTCTCAGCAGCTGCATGCCTGTTTCAGTAGGACCAACTGGGACATCATTGAACACCCAGACCTTGAAGTGACAGTGAACTGTGTTATATTAAGAACTGCTCAGACGTTGTCACAGTGGATAAACATATACGGGTCTACCCCAATCAGAAGCCCTGGATTACCAGGAAAGTCCAGAGGCTGCTTAAAGAGAGGAACACTGCCTTCAGGTCTGGTGACAAGGTCCTCTACAGCACAGCCTGTGCCAGCCTAAAGAGAGGCATCCGAAGTTAGATTATAAAAGGAAGAACGAGGAACACCTGGACAGCAACAACGGCAGGCAAGTGCGAATGGATGTCCAGCATATGACCAACTACAGGACCAGTCCCGGAGCTGTGGGATGTGATTTATCACTGGCTGAGGAACTGAACCACTACTTTGCCTGGTTTGAAGTGGATCCACCCCAGACAGCCAGACCCCATCCAGAAACTAACAACAGCCCCATCTTCACAGTGGGGGAGCACATAGTGAGACGCACCCTGCGGGCTGTCAATCCACGGAATGCAGCTGGACCTGACGGCATCTCAGGATATGTGCTGAAAGACAGTGCAGAGCAACTGGCTGGGGTCTTCACCAGGATATTCCACCAGTCTTTGTCTCAGTCCACTGTGCCATCCTGCCTGAAGTCCTCTGTCATAGTGCCTCTGGCCAAGAAACAGACCATCACCAGTCTTAATGACTACAGGCCAGTTGCACTGACCCCTGTGGTTATGAAGTGCTTCGAGAAGCTCATCAGGAACCATGTCATGTCATTCATTCCTCCCATGATTGATCTGCACCAGTTTGCCTACAGAGCAAACAGGTCTACGGAGGAAGCTGTGTCCACTGTTCGCCATGCTGTTCTGTCCCATCTGGAGCAGCAGGGGAACTACACACAGCTGCTCTTCATAGACTTCAGCTCTGCCTTTAATACCATCTTACCCCACAGACTGGTGACCAAACTGTCAGACATAGGACTTCCACACTCCACGTCCGCTTCTTGGGAGTCACCATTAGGGAGGACTTGACCTGGGGAACACATACTGCTGAGGTAGTGAAGAAAGCCCAAAAGAGACTCTAGCTCCTGAGGGTTCTCAGGAAGAACAACATCCCTAAGAAACTGCTGGTGTCCTTTTACCGCTGCACAGTAGAAAGCATCCTGGCCTACTGTCTCTGTGTGTGGTTCTCCAGCTGCACAGTATCACAGAGGAAAGAGCACCACAGGGTCATTAAGGTCGCGCAGCAGATAGTCGGCTGTCCTCTCCCCTCACTAGAAGAACTACATAGTTCCTGTTGTCTCAGGAATGTCAATAAAATTCTTCAGGACCCATCACACCCAGGAGATGCATTGTTTGAACGCCTGCCTTGGCAGACGTTTCGGATCCATAAAGACTAAGACAAATAGACTGAGAAACAGTTTCTATCCTTCAGCCATCATCATGCTGAATGCAGCTAAGTGGTCAATCTGATCTAGTGCATCTTCATGTTTACAATATAAGTCTAAGTCAACATTGGCTAAGGGACAAGTGCAATATGACGTATGTATGAATGGAAAATTTTAGTTTTAACTTGAATAATTGGGTTTTGTTTTTGTTTTATTTTTGCATTGGAAAATTGTACCTAAATTTCGTTGTACAATGTCTCATTGCTACAATGACAATAAAGATTTTGATTTGATTTGATATACTAGACTTTGGCAATGAAAACTGGATCTTGGGATATGGAGCATAAATTGTCTGGTGGGAGTAGATAGGAGCATCGTATAGCAGTTGGAAAAAAACTTACTAGATTTTAGCATTGGCTTTGGAACCAGGCATCTATATTAAGGGTGCTTGAAAAGGTACCATTTCACATTATGTATTCCTACTCAGAGACCTCAGCAGTAATATGAGAAATGGCAAAAATGCCTGAATTGGAATGATTGGATAGAACAGTTAATTGATCTGAACGTAAAAAATGAGTTACTATTGGACTTCTTTTACTGCTCATGGATTAGCTATAACAAACATCGTGTTCAGATTTCCATGATCTACGTTCTAATCATGTCAACTGATCTGAAGCCTTAAATTTTGGGTGTTCAGGTAAATAGAGGTGTGGAGGTTTTAACTGAGCACTACATGAAATGACTTCCACGTATAGAGTGAGAGTCTGCTAGACATCTGGCATATCCATATGGAAAAAGGGGGTTATGCTGGGAACAACCATTGGATGCTTGTTTGAGTTGAATTGATTTCTCACTTTCAGTGACCTATTGCATTCCCACATAAATCAGGCAAAAGGAGTTTAAATGGATTTTGCTCAAAACCTCTGTAGGTGATCCTCTAACAATGTGTAATCAGTGCCTGTTATGACAGTAACCTTGTAGTTTGTATGTGAATATTAGCGAAAAGGGAAGCTTTTAAGTTGAAGAAAGAGGCTTTCTATATAATGTTAAAACTTGTGTGCTTTAAATTGACTGAAAGGGGAAAACAAGGCCAAGGAGGTGGTAGCTGCAGCAGTGGACCTGTGTACCAACTCTGTATTCTTTCACAGAGTTCTGGGAGATTTACAGATACATAAATATATACAGTAATCCCTCCTCGATCGCGGGGGTTGCGTTCCAGACCCCCCCGCGATAGGTGAAAATCCGCGAAGTAGAAACCATATGTTTGTATGGCTATTTTTATATATTTTAAGCCCTTATAAACTCTCCCACACTGTTTATAAATATTCCCCGCAGAGTTAAACAGCATAATCCCTTTGTATTCTCTTAGATATTAGGTAAGATTCATTGAAATTATGTATATAAACACACTGTTTATATACAGTAAAACCTAAATATTATTTTAAAGATATTGAGTGTCTCCGATATCACATATGTTACAGCCATTACGATAGACAGGCCACCAGCAATAAATACGTACAATGCAAGAAAAATAGTATACAGTAAATGTGTGTACAGTGACACTAAACATACGTACATGTACTAAGCACTGTAAGAAGAAAATTAATTATGGTTACTCACCAACAATGACACGATGACTTGTCCGATAACAATGAGTTTAATTTTACTGCACATCAAAGGAGAGCGTTACAGCCCTTGTAAAGGAGCCACTTCAGGCGATTGTGTAGCACTGCCGTTGTTCTTCTTCTGGCAGTCTTCAATCCAAATCCCTAAAGCAGATTCCATCCAGACTACTGCCTTATTACATCCACTTACAACTCGTTTTGCACCGTGGTTAAAAGGACGCTGCAGCCGTAGATCTTATATTCCTTTCCTACTTTTTAAATAAAAAGAATCGTAGCCTTCAACAAATCCAAAACGTTTACCTTTTCGGCAATCGTTAACATCTTCTTCTTGCGCTTGGGCACGGCCCCTGAAGCAGTAGCAGATTGTTTTGGAGCCATAATGAAGGGCTTGACTATGCACAAAGATAAACACTAAAGAGCACAACTCTTTACACAGCGAAACACGTTGATGCTGAATGAGTGAGACGAGACTTCCTGGTTAACACTGCATTCAGCACGCAGGAGCTCAACTGCGTGCTCTGATTGGTTAGCTTCTCAGTCAGGAGAACTTAACTGCGTGCTCTGATTGGTTAGCTTCTCAGCCATCCGCCAATAGCGTCCCTTGTATGAAATCAACTGGGCAAACCAACTGAGGAAGCATATACAGGAAGTAAAAAGACACATTGTCCGCAGAACCCGCGAAGCAGCGAAAAATCCGCGTTATATATTTAGTTATGCTTTCATATAAAATCCGCGATAGAGTGAAGCCGCGAAAGTCGAAGCGCGATATAGCGAGGGATTACTGTATACACGTGGATACAGAAAAGGCCTATGACTATGCACACCATGCTGTCTTATGAAAGGTATTGCAATAGTATGAGATTCCTATAGTGCTCTATTATGCAGTTCACACTAAGTATTTGCTGAGTAAGAGCCATGTTTACATACAAAACATTACATACGGTCAGTTTTATATGGACATAGAACTATAACAAGAGTGTATTTTGTCTTCTCACCTTCTGTGTTGTTTTTGTGGAGCTGGTATTGCAACACAGCTGAAGCTTAGAGAGTACTCAAATTAGGATGCTAAGACTTGAATCTGTTTTGAATGGATGATGCTTCCCCCTTGTTCTTATAACATGGTGATCTCAGGCTTAGACTGGGGCAATTTGTAGCTGAATATGACCTGGCTGGAAAAGAATGAACAACTCCAAATGTGTGCCATGTTGCTCTCTTGAAAAAGAGTGATGTGTTCTAAGTAGGTAGGGGTTAAGCAGCTGCCTCACTTAAGGAGTGAAGATATTTCAAGGTCTTGTGCTCATGTGACGGTAATATTCTTGGGCAATTCCCCAGAATAATACAGCATCTTCTTTCACTTCCTCTGCTGGTTTAATGGCTATTTTCTGCCAAATGAAAAGATTTCCATAAAGCCACAGGTCAGATGTTGTTTAAATTCAACCATAATTATACGAGGGGTGATCAAAAATGTTCAGCCTGCACCTGAAATTTGTATTTTGCATTGCTAATTTTGCAATGGGTCTAAATCTGCTCAGTGTACTAAAATAGGTGAATTACAGTTTTCCAGCATTTGTGGTTTATACTGAATTTCTTTTGTTTCAGAACCAGCTTCATTGAAATATATGTTTATTATGCATTGTTACACAGTCAAATGTTTTAAGCTATAAAGTTTTAATGTCAAATTTACATGGTACTTAAATGAGTAATACTAAGATTTTAGCCCATCAAGCCTGTTCTGAAACCTGTTTTTCTCAGGATGCCAATTAACAACGGCAAGGAAATCACAAATCAATAAAAAAAATAAGACTGCTATAATGGAGACCATGTGTCAATATAACAGATGAGTCGCTCTCCGATTTGACATATGTTACTATCCAGTGAGTGGGCACTGTTTCCATGCATGTGCATCTGTGCGTTTCTCTGCATTTTCATGAACGCTATTGTTATAAAGCTTGGTGGCAAGCATAACAGTGTTGCTAATGTTTTGTTAATAACTAACAAGGAGGGTAATTCTTCTAAAAAAAAGTGCCCTGGCATTTTGCTTTAAGATCACTCCGGTTTCACTCTGCTTATCACAATGAGGGATGCAATAGCATCATGCTAATGTGTACAGACAGGCCACCCTGCCATCAGCCCTGTTTCAGCTTCTTCTGGGGAATTCCCACATATTTCTAGATCAGGTAAGAGATATCATTTTTTTACAATGTCCCAGATCTACTTCAAGATCAAGTATCATGTGCCTTATATACTGGCTACATACTGGCTCTTCTTGATCTGAAGAGGATGGGGATATAGATTGACCAGGAAATGTAAAACTCTGACAGATGAATTAACTTCCTTTTCACCCTGCTATCCTAATTTATAAATAAGACCTTGATGTTCCAGAACTTCTCTACTTGGGGCAGTTGGTCACTCCTTACCTGAAGAAAACAGGTGTTTTCAATGACAAGTCCATGACCTTAGATTTGGATGTGCTTATTCTCATCCCACTGGCATCACCCTCAGCTGCAAACCATTCCAGTATGTGCCTGGATATTAAAGTCTGTTGAGGCCAAGATTACAGTGTCATTTGCTAACAACAGTTATGAAACACATACATTCTCAAATTAGACACTTTCTAAGCCTCATTATCTGCTGTCTTATATCCTGCCCATGAAAATCATGAAAGGAACAGGAAAACAAACATATGCATAGAAGAGTCCAATTCTCTCAACTGAACAAATTCAACTTAACACCAAATATACAAACACAACAAGAATGGTCAGAGACTGTAAGGCATATAGCAGCTCCAGAACACTGATGACTGACATATCATGATTCCATAGATATTTGCGCAGGGACAAAAAGTTTGTCTTCTGTTCCAAGTCCACTATGCCATCCATATTTTTCATTTGGCTCTGAGGTTTATTTATTGAATGATGTCCATTCTAGTACCCCAGTCCAGGCTTTATCAGAGAGGCTGAAAAATGTGAGAACTGTATAATTGTGACATACCTTTAAGCTCTCCTTTTTAAAAATACAGACACAACATTTAAGAAGTGTGTGATCCAACATACACCTATAATGTGCCGTATTTTCAGAATTTCTGAGGTCATTATCCTTTGCTTCCTTGCCTCTTCACTTCAGCTTTTTAATCACAGCAGTAACTTCAGTTACCGAGATACACTCAATGCCCTGACAATGACTCTGGTACTTCCTCATCCTCTGTAGGCAGATTAAATAGATTCAGGAGTTCCTCTTAGTGGCCCTTCCACCTCTTTCCAATATAACCAGTTAAGGTAAATGTTTACCTACCATTTCTGGGAACAGCCTAAGAGACTTCCCTCCCACCCTTTCTCGTCAAATTAGTTTGTCCATTCTTGTATGGAGGCTCAGAAAACTCCAGCTCAACTACCACTGTAGCTACTGTCTTTTTCATTTGCCAGACACTCGCTGCCAAATCTGCAGGCTTTTCTGTTAACACTTCACAAAAGGTTTGTTTCTTCAATTTGATAGATTCCATTACTACTCCGGTCAATAACACCATCTGGCCACATCTTCTTGTAACTGCCTTCACTTCTGATGTTTTGAACAGGGTCCATTCACACTCTGTCTTCCTGCCTTCTTCTGAGAAAAGAAAGAAGAAGAATTTCTTCTGAAGGTGATAGTTAAACTCATTTCTAACAGAGGCACCTGTTAGTTACTCTCTTGAATCGTAAAAGGATCTCAACAAAAAATACAGAGTAACCTTTCAAGCACAGAATCTAGCTTGTCTAAAAGTCTAAATACTCAGAATAGCTGTTTAGTGCATGCAAGCAAATGACAGCCAAAGTTTCTCTCTCCACCACTTAAGCACTCATTGAGGTACATTTTCCTTTCTGAAACATAAAGCTATACTGAGGTGACAATATCATCCACTGGAACAACCTCTGTATCTCACTCATTCAAGAACTTGTGAGTATCCCCATACAGTCAGGGGATCTCTCTTGCTTGAAAAGTCTGCTTCCAATGCCAATCCTGAGGATGAGTACAATGTTATCTACCTAGCACTTTTTAGCTTCCTACACAAGCTCTGATTCCCTACCCAGTGTCCTTAACCGAAGTTAAGTATGCCCGGATTTATCCAAATATGTTCTGCTGTCACTGTAGCGGAGCTTCAGTTTTCACCTTGTGGGTGATGAATCCAACTGGTGGTTCCATGTGACTGTTTAGGTCATGTGTTTATCATCTAAAACAAAAACATCACCCTCAGGCCTGGCTTCAGGATTGGATCCTAGTGTTCCCTTTCAATGGCAAGGACTCTTTGATTTAATCAAACTTACCATGAGGGATATTTATGAATTTTTGTTCTGGCGGTACCTCCGACTGCAGTCTATAAACTTATCAGGAGAATATCTAAGCAGACAACATAGGTATAAATATTAGTATTGATGCACATAAGATACCCCACTACCTCTCATACCCAATCAAGCCACAGACACAAAGCTAGATGACAAACTTCTGTCACTCAAATATAACATCAGTTACATCATAAGAATAAAGGAAAAAATGCTATCTTTATATTGATTCAACCAGTTGGATTGTGACAGGACCATATCAAGCCTTATCTGCTTTCTCACTTGGCACCCAGATCTAGAAATGCCAGATGATTAATGTGCACGTATGTAAAGGTTATGTGTTTATCCAGGTGCAAATGTATAAAGTTGAGATGTATGATTCTTAATTTATTATTCAAAAATGTTTGAAGGCTTATGTATACTACATAATTCCATAAATTGAATTACAGAATAAAAAACAGGCAGGTGAGACATAAAATGACAGCATTGTATGAGACAAGCCATGATTGCCGTGAAGAAGGAACTGAATGAAACTTGGATTATGCTTCCTCTCTATAATTTTTTCTTGATTTTTAACATTCTTTTATTTAGGAAACATAACCAAAATATTATTCATTGATTTATACATTTCAATATTGCACCTTAGTTGTTTATATTAAAAGTTGTTTCTTTTTAACCTGACTTTGCTTTAAAATCTCATAGCCTAAAATAAAAGTGTGGTTGTATATCATGATTTATAGTGACAGCTTAATCTTAGAAATCATTTTGCCCTTGTGAGGCCCTAGACATTACTCCTTGGACACAGACACCCATCTTATACATCTACTAGGTCCATGTAACCTTCTGGAAACCTACAGCTGGCTGCTCTTTACAATACAAGTCTCAAAAGAGTCTACTGAAGGCGTGTTGTTATAATAGTATAAAGCTGATATAGACTGCATATGAAATGAAAACAGTCTTTGCAGATTACAGTCTGAGTGTACCTTATTCATTGAAATGGAGCCCCAGAGGTGTATTGGGCCATCAAGGAGAAGTAAGATTCAAGAGTTTGCAATTACCAAGGCAAATATTTCATACTAAAAGTAACAAAGGGCAAAAGTTCACTGTGGCAGGTGGGCTGTTTGCAACTATTTGGTCCTTTTTCTTTTTTTATTTCTGTGTTATTCATTCCATTCATGTGTGTTTAAAATCACACACTCTAAGAAAAAAAGAATGCTGAGAAATGTAAATTTTTTTATTCATAATGTGAGAATGAACTCCTCCATTATGTTACTATTATTATACTTGCTTTCATTTCAGTTTTTTTTTGTTTTAAGTCATTATGCTAATTAATACAAACACAGTAGTTTTATCGGCAATCATAGATTATAAGTAGTAGTAATTATTATAAATAATTATTTCACTTTCTTTAGTGGCATCAACAAAACCATGCAAAGTGCAAAAAAAAAATTTAAATGATGAACAACGGTGTAACTGGTGTAACGTTTCACATATTATTTGTATATTGCTCAGTTATTTTTGGTTATGTAATGTTAAGAGTGGACTGATACTAAAACTAATAGAGAATAAGCTAAGGCTTGGTACTGAAAAAGAAAAAGACTCCGTTACAATGCTCTAGTAATTATTGTGTAAAAACAGATTTAAATCTGGAATGGTGGGATAGCAAATTTCTAAGATCGTTCAGCATAGTTAGATGGCATTGACATTGCTCCAGGAGAAATGTCATGGTTGACTTCAGTATACAATTTTAAAACAATCACACCACTGTTTTTATACAATTGTCCAACAATACACAGTCCCAGAAGGCAAAAAGGGTAAATAATATGCATGGTATGAAAATCAGACTGATACATTGTCTGCCTTTCTTTACTCTTTCTTTCATTTTACCATGAGGTAATCATGAGATCATGTTTTTCCAAAACACTGCAAAAATTTAAAACAAAAGGATACATTTATATGTAATGATTAGACACTTTATATTTTAAGTACAGCAGTTTTCTCAGAAAACAATGATATGCCCATTTTTTAGATAAAGATGCTGCATATATCAGAAAAGGTATTAGAACGTAGTGTGAAACAGCAAGTATTATTATGCTTGGCTTAGTTCTCATTATTTACTCAAACTTATGTACACTTGAAATGTTTAACTGCCCGCGACTGCAAATAAGTCTAACTAGTTTAGTTTAATGGAAATGTAATTCACTGGTTAAGACAAGGCCCTCATGTTTGGTGGCCAGTATTCTAATATTCTGTAGAAAACACTTTTATCTTTTCTGTTTTACCATGCTGTGTTTACTTTTTTTATTAATCTGAGGGTCTCAGTGACAATGTTTTTACAATGTGTTTGCCATAGTATAAGAGACAACACAGGAAGTATCAGAAAGGGCATTAAAAGAAGAAACAAAAAACTATAATGTTGCCTTACTAAGCAGTTAGTTACTAAGCTGCACCTTTCTTACTGTATGTTATCTCAAAAAGGAGGTGACCCTGAATCTTCACGCTCAGCACCTTAATTAGGGAAAGCATCTTATATTCAACTTAATCAATGTTAAGACATGCATAATTAAAAAAAAATAATTAAATAAGCTTGTGAATAATTAAAAAAAAAACAACAACTAAAGTGCTGCCTTCCAGCTTCTAAACAAGATGACTTAGGACCCCTGCTGGTTATTAGATGCGATCAACATACTTGCTAATTCACAAGCACGTGATCTGTGCATGTGCTCGGTTTAACAGTAAAGAGATAATTAAAAGACCAAGTCAACTTTTCAAGAAGCCAGGATTTAGAGGTTTGTACATGATTAAAGTATCTAGCATGTGTCTGAATCAGGATTAAATACAATAGAGAGGGTTTGGAAGAATGAGCAATTATATCTTTTAATTATTAATCACTTGAGTATGAAGAAATAGATAAGAAAGTTATGTTATATTAAAGACATACTTGCTACATTGTGTTTAAAATTATAATTTGGTTTTGTTAAATGCTATAGGTTATTTCTATCATTTTTCTTTTGATAGGACTTCAAGAGATGTCTGGATAGGTAGTATGTTTTAACCAAACCAACAATAAATGTTAGAGATTTGCCTATTCATCTGAATAACTGCCATACTTTGAAAATATTCACATTGGCTAGTAACTCTTTTATTAAATAGTGACTTCTTCTCAAAACAAAATGGCAAATCCTTGGGTGAAATTTAAAATAAAAAGTACTTCTCTGACCTGATATAAGTCTATGATGTCAGCAGTGGTTAGCCCTCTACCACAAACAGTTAGGTCAATACAAAGTACTACCTTCCTTTGATTGCTTTAAAATACATTTCAGCAATACAACTCAAAAAAATCACTCCTTTGTGATTGAGGCCATAAAATGTTTAAAATGCCCTTCATCTCACATAAGTTTTATCAATGCAAAGTGCTCTCTTTTCTACATCACATTACAAAAAAAACAAAAAACTCTGCCCTAAATTACTGCACCAGCAGAGTACATAAACCTATGAAACCACGGCAGTGTAAGAGATTCATGCTGTGGGAAAAATTCATGCTACACAAAAAAATTATTGAAGGATATTGAAAACCGGACTGTGGGCAGTGTTTTTTAAGTAGTCACTTTGTCGAGATAGAACTGCAAACAACCTGTTTCCATCTGTGTTTTTATGAGGTACAGTATAGTGAGGTAATTGCACTGCAAGTCACTAATGTTGCAAAACACATTTATTTTTTTTGTTTTATACTACCTTTAAGTCTAAGATTAAGAGCTTTGGATCAATGTTTATGCACAGATAATTTATTCTAGAGTTCATATCGGATGTTCACAGTTTTTCTTAAATGTGGTAATTAAAAGGTACATACTGTATGATAGTACTTTGCCTTACATTACAATGCAAAAGACTGAACCCTTGCTAACTGCATATTCATTCTGCTTGACTGTCAAATTTGAAACAAATTTCAAAACAGAATCCATTACCAGGAATACTACAAGGTCAACACCAAACACACAAATCCTTCACTCTAACACAAGGCTGCAGCTGGTACAAAACCTTTGACCTGTAAGTCTTACTGTATTCCTTTTCCAAAGTTTTATAAATCAGAAAAAACATAAAAGCAAAAAAATTAAAATGCTTGCCATCTATTTACAGTATATATAACACAGAAAACTACCCTTAAATGTCAGTGAACACATACAAGTCAGTACATAGAATTCTGTCTGCAGCCTACAGTGCATCCGGAAAGTATTCACAGCGCATCACTTTTTCCACATTTTGTTATGTTACAGCCTTATTCCAAAATGGATTAAATTCATTTTTTTCCTCAGAATTCTACACACAACACCCCATAATAACAATGTGAAAAAAAGTTACTTGAGGTCTTTACAAATTTACAAAAACTGAGAAATCACATGTATATAAGTATTCACAGCCTTTGCCATGAAGCTCAAAATTGAGCTCAGGTGCATCCTATTTCCCCTGATCATCCTTGAGATGTTCCTGCAACTTAATTGGAGTCCACCTGTGGTAAATTCAGTTGATTGGACATGATTTGGAAAGGCACACACCTGTCTATATAAGGTCCCACAGTTGACAGTTCATGTCAGAGCACAAACCAAGCATGAAGTCAAAGGAATTGTCTGCAGACCTCAGAGACAGGATTGTCTTGAGGCACAAATCTGGGGAAGGTTACAGAAAAATTTCTGCTGCTTTGAAGGTCCCAATGAGCACAGTAGCCTCCATCATCTGTAAGTGGAAGAAGTTTGAAACTGCCAGGACTCTTCCTAGAGCTGGCCGGCCATCTAAACTGAGCGATCGGGGGAGAAGGTCCTTAGTCAAGAAGGTGACCAAGAACCCGATGGTCACTCTGTCAGAGCTCCAGAGGTCCTCTATGGAGAGAGGAGAACCTTCCAGAAGGACAACCATCTCTGCAGCAATCTACCAATCAAGCCTATATGGTAGAGTGGCCAGACAGAAGCCACTCCTTAGTAAAAGGCACATGGCAGCCCGCCTAGAGTTTGCCAAAAGGCACCTGAAGGACTCTAAGACCATGAGAAACAAAATTCTATGGTCTGATGAAACAAAGATTGAACTCTTTGGTGTGAATGCCTGGCGTCACGTTTGGAGGAAACCAGGCACCGCTCATCACCAGGCCAATACCATCCCTACAGTGAAGCATGGTGGTGGCAGCATCATGCTGTGGGGATGTTTTTCAGCGGCAGGAACTGGAAGACTAGTCAGGAAAAAAGGAAAGATGACTGCAGCAGTGTACAGAGACATCCTGGATGAAAACCTGCTCCAGAGTGCTCTTGACTGGGGCGACGGTTCATCTTTCAGCAGGACAACGACCCTAAGCACACAGCCAAGATATTAAAGGAGTGGCTTCAGGACAACTCTGTGAATGTCCTTGAGTGGCCCAGCCAGAGCCCAGACTTAAATCCGAATGAACATCTCTGGAGAGATCTTAAAATGGCTGTGCACCGACACTTCCCATCCAACCTGATGGAACTTGAGAGGTGCTGCAAAGAGGAATGGGTGAAACTGGCCAAGGATAGGTGTGCCAAGCTTGTGGCATCATATTCAAAAAGACTTGAGGCTGTAATTGCTGCCAAAGGTGCATCAACAAAGTATTGAGCAAAGGCTGTGAATACTTATGTACATGTGATTTCTCAGTTTTTTTATTTTTAATAAATTTGCAAAAACCTCAAGTAAACTTTTTTCACATTGTCATTATGGGGTGTTGTTTGTAGAATTCTGTGGAAAAAAATGAATTTAATCCATTTTGGAATAAAGCTGTAACATAACAGAATGTGGAAAAAGTTATGCGCTGTGAATGCTTTCCAGATGCACTGTATAACACAGTGCTGTTGACTGAGTGCAGCAGAGAGTGCTGAGAACAATTCTCAGTTAAAAGACAAGTATAGATTATACTTATTCTTATATATAGAACGGGTGCACATACTGTATAATGCAGATTTGTTAAAACACACAAAGGACAAGGTAGAACTGATTAAACATAAATGGAAACTAACAATATCTGTCATTTAATTAATTTATTAACTATAGTCAGTGGACAATGGAGAAGACTAAAATTGTAAAAAAGAAAGTCAAAAACAAAGTCAGACACAGTCACAGTCCTGTAGACTCTGGCTAACTAGCTGCCCACCCATTCTCCTGGTCTTCTTATAGAGGTAGTCTGTGCTGGGCCAATCTGATGAGAGAATTTTTTCATCTGATAATTCCAATTCTCCTTTATCTACAATGAAGGAGAGAAGCCTGGCATTAGAGCAATGGCACCAAGTGCCACATCAAGATACTGAGAAAAAAAAACTGAATAGGGGAGTGTTAGTAATAGTTTATAAATGTTTACTTATATTTCTTTACACATGACTAGCAAACAGATAGGCAGTATGCACAGCTAATCAGCAGCTCTAGTCAGGTTGTACTAGACTACAATAGTGAGTCTCCAGCTTGGATTTAAAAGTTGAGACTGAAGGAACGTCTCTTATTTTAGTAGGCAGGTCATTCCACAGCTTTGGGGCTCTGTAACTTAAAGCTTGACCTCCCATTGTTATTTTATTATTCCTTGGAATCATAAGTAGGCTGGCTTCTTGAGATCTAATTGTGAGTTCTGGTTTCTAAGTAATGATAAGCTTAGATAAGTAGGCAGACCCTTGGCCATTTAAGGCTTTATATGTTAAAAGGAGTATTTTAAAATCAGCCCTAGGCTAAACTAGGAGCCAGTGTAAGCAATTGAAAAATAGAATTATGTGTTTGTATTTTGTGGCTTATGTAATAATTCTTCCAGTAGCATTTTGAATTAATGGAAAGCTGCATAAACAACTATTAGAACAGCCAGTAAATAATGCATAGCAGTAAGTCAATCCTACTGGAAATAAATGCATGAATTGATTTCTCAGTATCCTACATACTTAGAAAACATCTTAATCCTCCAACATTTATTAGATGGATAAAACATGTTTTGAATAGTTTTGCAAACTGTGATTTAAATGACAGGCTAGTGTCAAAGATAACACCTAAATTATGTGCAAAAATGGCAAAATGTTGCTATGGATGTGCGATAAGATGTTCCTATACTAATTATTTCATGGAGTTACTATTCAGTCCATAGGACCCATATCTATACAGTACATCTAATTATTTTTTCATTATTTTTTCTTTAACTTGACCCACTGAATAATGGTGTGGACTGCTGTTATACAGAATGGGCCATGTTACATCACACCAATACAGTATTGATGGTAGCAATATACTACCTGTCAAAGGCACTGGTCACACAATCTTGTGATCTTTTCTATTTTGAGTTATTTTTTTATGGGCGAGCCTCATTGCTGGTATATGATGTCACCAACCATAGCCTATTTAAGACAGCAGAACATGCCTTTCAAGCTTCTGGATATAAAACAAGCTTTTTTTATTCATAAATCAATGACAGAGACGTTAAAGAGATTTTTTTTAAAGATCAAACAGCTTCAGAAGAAACAAAAGGCTATACAAAGCAGGCATTTGTAGAATTTTGTGTTTTGCAAATTAAATTTGAGACATTTTATTCTGGGTGATCATGCAAATGTAAAAAGGACCATAGAATTAATAAAGAAGTGTTTGTGGTGGTCCACTTTAGGCAATTGATATCAAGGAATATATTGCTGCTTTTGAAATCTGCAATAGAAACTGTTCACCTTCTGGTGGTCCTGTAAGGTTACTTCAGACATTACTTTTTACAAATCTGCTTTTAGGAAGAAATGGAATTAGATTTAATATGAATGTCTCCCTTTCTCAATGCCATGCATACCACTGGAGTTATAGTGCAAAGATTCTTCCCGTGCACGGTTTACCCTTCTCAAGCCTGTCGGAAAAGAATTTGTTTATAGTTTCTTTTGAGGATTCTTCTGTCTATACAGCATTCAGAAATAAATCATTTCTGATAGAAATCATCAATTTATATCATATTTTTGAAGATACTGAATCTTTGTGCAAAGATAGGAATACAATTAAATTAGAGATCAGGTTTATTGCCTTAGAGCAACAGACTAACTGAATGCATTCTGTAAACCACATCCTTGGACAGGTGATTACCTACATAATACATAAAATTTAGCCAAATCAGGTTGAAGGGAGCAATGTTCATTAGTAGAATTTTCTGGGAATGTACTTATGGCTAAAGCTATGGGGATGTTACTGTTTGAAAGTCTGTATGATTATAAACCATTTTTGCTTCATTTTGAATAATCTACCAGTACCAAAACATACTGTTTTATTTAGAGCAGCTTGAGGAAAAATTAGAAATATTGAGAATTTCTTGCATTGCTTGGGCTGCAGCAAAACCTCACTCACATTCGAGACGCAGAGTGAGGAAGAAGATGTGGCTCAAAATGTAACATGTCTGCCGGCGAATTCTGTCCTCTAATCTGAGTCCTAGATTTTTAGGACCATATACTAACCTTAAACAAGGTTAGTTTGTCCAGTTTCTTATAAGTAGGCTCTACACAGTCATTTCCACATTCATTTTACCTGTAATCTGTCATGTTTAAATATATTTTAGTTTACATTCTAGAATTTCTGCTTATCCTTCACAGATAATAATTGAAATTGATATGGATTATGTAGTATCACACATTTTAGCTTTAAAACAACAAAGCCACGTTAATTAAAGGGTTCACTGGAGATGTTATTAATGATGCAGTAATTTCTGGGTATTATGCCCCTAAACTATTGAGAAAACCCCATTAATGTTTCCATCAAAGCCGGATGAGGGTATTCGGCACTTATGCTTTTCGGGTGCTGCCACGTTGTTGTTGGCTACAACACTAATAATGTCAAGGTGGCAATGTACAGCAAAAAGAATCAAAACTTTTGGATATACTAAAATTCAATCAAATTTAACTTGATTTAATTAAGGAAAGGTTTTTTAGACAGGGTTAGGTCCCCTACTTTGACCTTTTGATGTTTGATTAATGTCTTACATGTGTTATTTTTGATCTTTAGACTACTGGCTCAGATCCTTGCTTATTTTCTTGCCAGTTTCCTGGTTATTATTATTATTTTTGTCCAAACTTGGACAGGCAATTTTTTGGCCTAATAGCCAGAACCTGTTATTTTGACATTCATTTCCTAAATATTTCTGAAGCAGTTTTTTTTTTTTTTTTGACTATTTATGACTATGCTTTTTCTCATTATTTTTACACTGTTCAGATTTTTTAAGCACATGTGTTATTTTTGCCTGCTGTCTTTTCAATTTTCTTTGTTCAGAAGTTTGGATTTTTATTATACTCATTTAAGATGTCCTAGATAGGCAAGTAAGGGCAAGGTGTACTTCATGTAATACTATTTTTGGCTTCTGATTTTTTATGTTAATGATGTTACCTGTTGGAGTTTTGCACCACGTGTCATTTCTTCATGGTATTTTCTGGCCTCTGTGTTGTTTCCAAAATCCATTTGATTCAACAACAACAACAACAACAACAACATTTATTTATATAGCACATTTTCATACAAACAGTAGCTCAAAGTGCTTTACATAATAAAGAATAGAAAAATAAAAGACACAATAAGAAAACAAAATAAATCAACATTAATTAACATCGAATAAGAGTAAGGTTCAATGGCCAGGGGGGACAGAAAAAACAAAAAAACTCCAGACGGCTGGAGAAAAAATAAAATCTGCTGGGGTTCCAGGCCATGAGACCGCCCAGTCCCCTCTGGGCATTCTACCTAACATAGATGAAACAGTCCTCTTTGGATTTAGGGTTCTCACGGAAGGGCTTGATGAAGATGGTCACGTAGAATTCTGCCTTTTAATCCATCCATCATTGTTGGAGCATCATGAAGCTTTGAGTAGGTAGAGGTGGCGCAGGCCACCACCACAAAGAAACTGGAAAAAGAAACAGAAAAGAGAGTAGGGGTCAGTACGGATTTTAGAGCCACCATGAATAGTTATTATGAGGAAATTAAACATATAGAGTATCAGGATTAAGTTAAATTAAGTTAAATTGAAGTTATAGAAATCTAAAGTAATATGTTTTCAGCAGTGTTTTAAATTACTCTACTGTATCAGCGTGGCGAATTCCTATTGGCAGGCTATTCCATATTTTAGGTGCATAGCAGCAGAAGGCCGCCTCACCACTTCTTTTAAGTTTTATTCTTGGAATTCTAAGGAGACACTCATTTGAGGATCTAAGGTTACGATTTGGAATATAGGGTGTCAGACATTCCGATATATACAATGGGGCGAGATTATTTAAGGCTTTATAAACCATAAGCAGAATTTTAAAGTCAATCCTGAATGACACAGGTAACCAGTGTAGTGACATTAAAACTGGAGAAATGAGTTCGGATTTTCTTTTCCTAGTTAGGATTCTAGCAGCTGCATTCTGCACTAGTTGCAAACGATTTATGTCTTTTTTGGGTAGTCCTGAGAGGAGTGCGTTACAGTAATCTAGTCGACTTAAAACAAACGCGTGAACTAATTTCTCAGCATCTTTCAGTGATATAAGAGGTCTAACTTTACTTATGTTTCTTAAGTGAAAAAATGCTGTCCTAATGATCTGATTAATATGCGATTTAAAATTCAGATTACAGTCAACAATTACCCCTAAGCTTTTTACCTCCATCTTGACTTTTAATCCTAATGTATCCAGTTTATTTCTAATAGCCTCATTGTATCCGTTATTGCTAATCACCAAGATTTCAGTTTTCTCTTTATTTAACTTGAGAAAGTTACTATTCATCCATTCTGAGATACAAGTCAGACATTGTGTTAGTGAATCAATAGAATCAGGGTCATCAGGTGCTATTGATAAGTACAGCTGCGTGTCATCAGCATAGCTGTGGTAGCTCACGTTGTGCCCTGAGATAATCTGACCTAACGGAAGCATGTAGATTGAGAATAACAGAGGACCCAGGATAGAGCCTTGTGGAACACCATATCGGATATCATGTGTCTTCGAGTTGTAATTCCCACAACTAACAAAAAATTTTCTCCCTGTCAGATAGGAGTCAAACCAATTTAAGACCGTGCCAGAGAGGCCCACCCATTGACTAAGGCGATTTCTAAGAATGTTGTGATCAATGGTGTCAAATGCAGCACTCAGATCTAAAAGGATGAGAACAAATAAATGGCCTCTGTCTGCATTCACTCGCAAATCATTTACTACTTTAACGAGTGCAGTTTCTGTGCTGTGATTTGTTCTAAAACCCGACTGAAATTTATCAAGAATAGTATGTTTATTGAGGTGGTCATTTAACTGCATAATGACTGCCTTCTCTAGAACTTTACTTAAGAAAGGCAGGTTAGAGATGGGTCTAAAATTTTCCAGAGCCGAGGGGTCAAGATTATGATTCAGCAACACATTTAGAAATATTTTCTTTTTTTCCCATAGTGATAGTCACAACAATGTCTGCCCTACAATGTCTACTTAATTTCTATCTCAAATACCCATAACACACATAAAATTCAGTTCTGCTCTTCCGAAACATTAAATGTGGCTTTATTAAATGTTAGAGCATTAACCAACAAGACGTTTTCCATCAACAATCTTATTAGTGATAGGAAAATTGATTTTATTCCACTATGGTGCAGCTGTTTTAATGGAATCTGCGCCTCTGAATTACAGCTTTGCTTGTGCGGATCGCCAAGGAAAGAAAGGCGGCGGTTTAGCAAACATTTAAAAGTGTAAAGATGTCAGTTTTGGTAAATTCAAGTCCTTTGAGTATCTTGCCGTTGCTATTCATGGAGTTTCTCAGTTTCTAGTATTATCCGTGTATAGACCTCCTAAATACAATGCGTCTTTCTTTGAGAAATTCTCAGACTTGATGTCAATTATAATTACAAACTATGATGCGCTCCTAATAGTCGGTGACTTTACCTTTCATATCGATAATCAGTGTGACCCAAAAGTAAAGGAATTTATGAACCTCCTGGACTCTTTTGATTTGAGACAGCTCGTTAGTTAGCCTACACATAAAGCAGGTCATAAGTTAGTCTTAGTAATTACTAAAGGACTAAAAGTTGATGTGAAGCAGATAATTGATATTGGTCTATCAGACCATTTTCTTTTACTGTTTAATATAGTAATAATGATAGAAAACATTCACGAGAAGCATATTGTTAAAAAACACTTCTTTGATTCATCAACAGCTTCAGAATTTACAAGCATTCTAAGCAACCAGTCCATTTGTAGTGCTAACTACAATAGTGAGGATAATGTAAATAGTAAGGTTGAAAATTTTACTACTAAAGTGAGAGCTGCTGCTGACATAGTCGCACCTGAAAAGACAGTTAAAAAAATCTTCTAGCATTATTATACCATGGAAGACCCAAAGAGTGTCTGATTTAAAGAGAACATGCTGAAGAGCTGAGCGTAAATGGAGAAAAATTAAACTAACTATCCACTATGAGATATTAAAGGTTAAAATAACAGAATACAATAATACAGTCTGTCTTGAGAGGCTCTGCTGTTTCTCTAGAACTATAAATAACAATGCTAGTAATCCCAGGGTCTTATTCTCTACGATTGATCGTCTGCTAAACCCAGGTAACTTAATGGAATGCCTCCAGAATACTTCCAGTGAAACTTGTGAGGCTATTGCTGTATTTTTCAATCAAAAAATTAATGATATTAGAAATAATATAGTATATCTCCCCAACACTGATCCTCTTAAGCCCCAGTACTCCATTATAAACAAATTAAATTCTTTCACCAGGATAGATTTACCTGATTTATATAAAATAATTTCTCAACTGAGACCCTCCACCTGCGTACTTGACCCAATACCAACAAGTTTTTTCAAAGAAGTATTGGGCGTGCTAATAGTATAGTATTCTTGACATAGTAAACTCATCATTAGATATGGGGGTCTTCAGAGACTGTCTTAAGACTGCTGTAGTTAAACCCCCACTCAAGAAAAATAATCTTGACTCCTCTGCTTTTGAAAATTTTAGACCCATTTCTAACCTGTCTTTCTTAAGTAAAATTCTAGAGAAAGCAGTCATTATGCAGCTAAATGACCACCTCAATAAACATGCTATTCTTGATAAGTTTCAGTCGGGTTTCAGAACAAATCACAGTACAGAAACTGCACTCGTTAAAGTAGTAAATGACTTGCAGGTAAATGCAGACAGAGGCCGTTTATCTGTTCTCATCCTCTTAGATCTGAGTGCCGCATTTGATACCAGTGACCACAATATTCTTAGAAATCGCCTTAGTCAGTGGGTGAGCCTCTCTGGCAGGGCCTTAGATTGGTTTGAATCCTACCTGGCAGGTACAAAATTCTTTGTTAGTTGGGGTAATTATACTTCAAAGACACATGACATTCTATATGGTGTTCCACAAGGCTCTATCCTGGGTCCACTGCTCTTTTCGATCTACATGCTTCCGTTAGGTCAGATTATCTCGGGGCATAACGTGAGCTACCATAGCTATGCTGATGACACGCAGCTGTATTTATCAATATCACCTGATGACCCAGACTCAGTTGGTTCACTAACACAATGTCTTACTTGTGTTTCTGAATGGATGAGTAGTAATTTTCTCAAGCTAAATAAAGAGAAAACTGAAGTTTTAGTGATTGGCAATAATGGATATAATGAGGTTATCTATACTAATAAACGGCAAAGCCCTCACTCACTCACTCACTCACTCACTCACTGACTGACTGACTGACTGACTGACTCATCACTAATTCTCCAACTTCCCGTGTAGGTAGAAGGCTGAAATTTGGCAGGCTTATTCCTTACAGCTTCCTTACAAAAGTTGGGCAGGTTTCATTTCGAAATTCTACGCGTAATGGTCATAACTGGAAGCTGTTTTTCTCCATTTACTGTAATGGAGATGAGCTTGAAACCCGTGGGGCGGAGTTTCGTCTGACATCATCACGCCTCCTACGATATCACGCAGTACGTAGAAAACCAGGAAGAGGCCCAAAAAGCGCTTTAGAAAACATGCATTATATAATTGAGAAGGCAGCGAAACAATAAGAAGCGAGCGAGTGATATATACAACCATATTCATGAGTTCTGCTACTTCGGAAACAAAGCACAGTGTAAACCTACACTTTAAATTAAGTTCATAGACAGGCTGCCGCTGGCGTTTGTAATTTAGTGCCTGCCCATATAAGGCCGTCCGTCAGCGGCAATCCAATAGCAAACTGCCACGGGTAAATATTCACGGGTGAAGGACTGTGCTTATGCAGAGAAGGATGAGATGGTCAGGGTGGTGTTTGGCACAAACTCAGCCAAACTGCGAGAGAAAGTTTTAAGTACCGGGACTTCGGTAGCATTAGATACAGCCATGGACATAGCACGAGATGGCACCAGCACAGCTGGGAAACTTCGATGTACACCGAGCGGCTCACGTGAACTGACGCAGTGCACAGACAAAAAGCAACAGTTCCGAAGAGCGCTGAACAAAAACCGAATTACACAATTGAAAAGGCAGCAAAAAAATATGAAGCGTCTGATACATACAAACATATTATTCATAACTGCAGCTACTGCAGAAACAAAGCACACGGTGGAAAAAGTGAATGTCCCGCTAAAGGAAGACAGTGTTAAAAAAAAAAACCCGTGCATGCAGTGTGTCAGGTCTCAGATAAAGAAGAAGACGAGCTGTTTATTGATGCAGTAAGAAACGTGTATATATATACCCCGATCTACATACTCGAATAATGAATACTTTATTCGCAATCAATGATTGTTTTGGTAAAGCCATACTCAGTGTATTCATTAGATGAACGGTAAAAAAGTAAGAGCGAGGGGAGGGTCACTTATTGAGGCATGCAGGCAAAACCACATTAGCACGCGGGCTCGATGATACGAAAAAATATATCTTTTCAAGTTCTATTTAGTCCATATGTGTCAAACTCAAGGGCCACGGGCCACATCCGGCCCGGCGTGTAATTATATCCGGCCCGCGAGATCATTTTATATACTGTATTATTGTTATTAATGGCCCGGGTATATGAAGCGTTGGTAACACAATAAACTACAGATCCCATAATGCAGCGCTTCAGCTGCCTTGCCGAACACTTACCGCATTAATCAAGTCTAGCTTGCAAGTTATTGGGAAGCTAGCCCACACGATGCTTAAGAGAAAAGTTGATTCTGAAAATAGAGCCTTTAAAAACCGATGGGAGGCTGAGTATATGTTTACTGACATTGCCGTTAAACCCGTGTGTCTCATTTGTGGAGCTAATGTGGCTGTAATTACAGAATTTAATCTAAGACGGCACTATGAGACAAAACATCAGGGTAACCTGAAAGACCTGAATGCAATGCAGAAGATACAGAAAGCAGAAGAATTAAATAAGAATCTGACACTTCAGCGGACGTTTTTACCCGTGCACAATCACAAAGTGATTTCAAGTGAAGCTGCTTTTATGGGAGACACAAATGCACCAGTGCAACTTGCCCCACTTTCCCTGTTGCCAAGTAATGTTGAACCAAGTCGTCACTACGGTGTTCCCAAATACGCACTTTGCTGATAAACTGAGCGCACTGCGCTTTGGTGACTTTGAAGAACAAAAAAAGTCCGTCTACATGCGGCTCGAACCTTGTGCATGTTTGGTAGCACATATCTGTGTGAGAAGCTCTTCTCAGTGATAAAGACTAACAAAACAGCACACAGGAGTCGCCTCACTCATGAGCACATGCAGTCCATCCTGAGAATCTCCACAACACAGAACCTCACACCAAACATAAACGAACTTGTTGCCAAAAAAAGATGCCAGGCGTCCAGCTCTAAAATGACATATGAGCAAAGACAACTGAATGATTTGATTTGTTATTGCTGAAAGGAACACATTTTATTTATATTTCCAGGTTTTGTTATGCAGCATGTTCATATTTGAATTTGTATAATTTTGACAGGATATATTTTTATGGAGAGCAAAATCTTTTGGGATATTTAAAATCTAAGTTTATTTTTTATATAAAATTACATAAGAGTAAAGAAATTTGAATGTTTGTTCTTTTAACGTTTACTTTATTTCTAACTTGTATAATTTAGACAGGATATATTTTTATGGAGAGCAAAATATTATAAGTT
>JANRMT010062792.1:21677032-21708728 GCA_026402145.1 Polypterus bichir lapradei | reverse complement strand
TCAAACCTTAAACAACTTATAATATTTTGCTCTCCATAAAAATATATGCTGTCTAAATTATACAAGTTAGAAATAAAGTAAACTTTAAAAGAACAAACATTCAAATTTCTTTACTCTTATGTAATTTTATATAAAAAATAAACTTAGATTTTAAATATCCCAAAAGATTTTGCTCTCCATAAAAATATATGTCATTTTAGAGCTGGACGCCTAGTATCTTTTTTTGGCAACAAGTTTGTTTATGTTTGGTGTGAGGTTCTGTGTTGTGGAGATTCTCAGGATGGACTGCAGGTGCTCATGAGTGAGGCGACTCCTGTGTGCTGTTTTGTTAGTCTTCATCACTGAGAAGAGCTTCTCACACAGATATGTGCTACCAAACATGCACAAGGTTCGAGCCGCATGTAGACGGACTTTTTTTGTTCTTCAAAGTCACTAAAGCGCCGTGCGCTCAGTTTATCAGCAAAGTGCGTATTTGGGAACACCGTAGTGACGACTTGGTTCAACATTACTTGGCAACAGGGAAAGTGGGGCAAGTTGCACTGGTGCATTTGTGTCTCCCATAAAAGCAGCTTCACTTGAAATCACTTTGTGATTGTGCACGGGTAAAAACGTCCGCTGAAGTGTCAGATTCTTATTTAATTCTTCTGCTTTCTGTATCTTCTGCATTGCATTCAGGTCTTTCAGGTTACCCTGATGTTTTGTCTCATAGTGCCGTCTTAGATTAAATTCTGTAATTACAGCCACATTAGCTCCACAAATGAGACACACGGATTTAACGGCAATGTCAGTAAACATATACTCAGCCTCCCATCGGTTTTTAAAGGCTCTATTTTCAGAATCAACTTTTCTCTTAAGCATCGTGTGGGCTAGCTTCCCAATAACTTGCAAGCTAGACTTGATTAATGCGGTAAGTGTTCGGCAAGGCAGCTGAAGCGCTGCATTATGGGATCTGTAGTTTATTGTGTTACCAACGCTTCATATACCCGGGCCATTAATAACAATAATACAGTATATAAAATGATCTCGCGGGCCGGATATAATTACACGCCGGGCCGGATGTGGCCCGTGGCCCTTGAGTTTGACACATATGGACTAAATAGAACTTGAAAAGATATATTTTTTCGTATCATCGAGCTCGCGTGCTAATGTGGTTTTGCCTGCATGCCTCAATAAGTGACCCTCCCCTCGCTCTTACTTTTTTACCGTTCATCTAATGAATACACTGAGTATGGCTTTACCAAAACAATCATTGATTGCGAATAAAGTATTCATTATTCGAGTATGTAGATCAGGGTATATATATATATACATATACATATATATATACCCGCGTATCGCAGCGGAGACGTAGTGTGTTAAATAAGCTATGAAAAAGATTCGTTTCTTACTGCATCAATAAACAGCTCGTCTTCTTCTTTATCTGAGACCTGACACACTGCATGCACGGGTTTTTTTTAACACTGTCTACCTTTAGCGGGACATTCACTTTTTCCACCGTGTGCTTTATTTCTGCAGTAGCTGTACTTATTACATACTTATCTTGTATGTATCAGACGCTTCATATTTTTTTGCTGCCTTTTCAATTGTGTAATTCGGTTTTTGTTCATCGCTCTTCGGAACTCTTGATTTTTGTCTGTGCACTGCATCAGTTCACGTGAGCTGCTCGGTGTACATGCATCGAAGTTTCCCAGCTGTGCTGTTGCCATGTCGTGCTATGTCCATGGCTGTATCTAATGCTACCGAAGTCCCGGTACTTAAAACTTTCTCTCGCAGTTTCGCCGAGTTTGTGCCAAACACCACCCTGACTATCTCATCTTCCTCTCCATAAGCACAGTCCTACACCCGTGAATATTTACCCGTGGCAGTTTGCTATTGGATTGCCGCTGACGGACGGCCTTATATGGGCAGGCACTAAATTACAAACGCCAGCGGCAGCCTGTCTATGAACTTAATTTAAAGTGTTGGTTTACACTGTGCTTTGTTTCCGAAGTAGCAGAACTCATGAATATGGTTGTATATATCACTCGCTCGCTTCTTATTGTTTCGCTGCCTTCTCAATTATATAATGCATGTTTTCTTCAGCGCTTTTTGGGGCTCTTCCTGGTTTTCTACGTACTGCGTGATTACGTGGGAGGCGTGATGATGTCAAACTCCGCCCCCACGGGTTTCAAGCTCATCTCCATTACAGTAAATGGAGAAAAACAGCTTCCAGTTATGACCATTACGCGTAGAATTTCGAAATGAAACCTGCCCAACTTTTGTAAGGAAGCTGTAAGGAATAAGCCTGCCAAATTTCAGCCTTCTACCTACACGGGAAGTTGGAGAATTAGTGATGAGTGAGTGAGTGAGTGAGTGAGTGAGGGCTTTGCCTTTTATTAGTATAGATGTAATGTATTCTGTGTCCTATTGGAGGAAGAGAAAGCCCGTTTAAGAAGCACTTAGTGATTCACACACACAGAGCACATAGAAAAACACATACAAAACAAAGCATTTAACGTGCTACTTTAGTTACGATGGGATTTGAGAAACTGGCAAATTAAATGATTTTAAGATGAAGTTTATGACGTTCTGCTTTAATGACAAAATAAGCTATGTGATTAAAGTTGAAATTTCGAGATTAAAGTTAACATTTCAAGCTTTTTTTTCTCACTGTTTTTTCTCTGTACCCTAATAAGCTTTCATATGACACTCAGACAGTGGGCTACGACTCACATTTTCACGGCGACAGATATCTGACAACTTCATTTTTATTTCGGACACTGTGTAAGTTTGTGAACTTGAGCTTTTGAGTTTCTCCGACACTCTATGTCACTCGATCAACTTCCTTTTTTTGTTTATACCACTGTTTCAACCAACAAATAGTAAGTTTCTCCTTGCCTCCACTTGGTATTCGCTGAAATTCTTCTATTTTCCCCTGTGCTTTTGCCATTGTCTTTTCACAGAACGCTGAACTTAAGGGCTATTTACATTGATTTGCATATTCAAAGAGGCATAATTCTGGGAGGAGTTTGGGAGTGGCGACAGGCACGTGCACGTGTGTTACTTTTCATGTTAACTGGGATTTATGGAGCGGACGAACGTGGAAGTTGGCGTACACACAGATTTATGCAACTGGATTTTTTTGTGTGTACGCACATTTCCGCTTTTGTCCATATGCCATGTTTTAGTGTGAATTCTACGCACACCGTTATGCATGAGGCCCCAGATGTTAATTCTACCTTGCACCTGATACTTGCTGAGATATGCTATATCTGCCCCGTGAACCTACCATGGATAAGCAGATTTTGAAAATGGCTGGACTTTATATCTTAATGACTTGCTTGTTTTATTCATTAGGGTTAACTTTGTTTAAATAATATTTACATTTAATTGTGTGTTTATTTTTATCAATCCTGTAAAGTTTACTAATTAATTGTGCATTAATACTTGTAAATATATGCAAGTGCTCTCAAACAAAGAAAAAAAAATTAATTAAATGGAACATGGGTCGAGCACATATCCTTGAAAGAACCCGCAAATTAGAGTCTGTACTGTAAATTACTCACCAGCAAAGTAGAGAGGCAGGAAAAAAAATCTAGTGATGTTAGATTCCAATTAAGTCATCGTAATTTTTGAAGTGTTTTGATGTTGAGATCAACATTTTAAAAGACAGCATTAAAGTCAACACAGCACAATATTTTGGAAGAGTCTATACAGTATAATATTACCGTTGTAGTAGTGCCAGACATTAGGCTGGAAACAATTTTGGGGTAACTATTATTACTGAGATGTTAAACTAGCAAAGTGTAAAGAATTCACACAAAGGTTTACCCAGCAATGTTCAGCAATTGAAAATGAAGCTCATTCATTCATTTTGAAAACCTGCCTGTTCTAATACAATGAAGACTTTCAAATTCTAGCTGTACATGGGAAATAAAACTTGACAAACTATAGAGGGGTGAAAAGTTTACTCTTACAAGAGCATTTTTTTTATTTTTGACAACATTTCAAGTTGGCTTTAAATCTTTTTATCTGGCACACTCTACATACAATTACAAATTTAGTGGTGAAAATAGATCCAGCAATTGTGTATAGTTTAGATTGTTTAGAACAGTGACTGATTAATGAATGAGAAATCTGAGCTTTTTTCATATATAGCAGTAAGTGCAGATTCACAACAAATTTTAAAAACTACATTATGAAAACAGTAATGTTATAGCCCTTTGTCACACTTGCGCATCTTTGGATCACCTGGGGCCTCATGCATAACGCTGTGCGTAGAATTCGCACTTATAACATGACGTAAGCACAAACGTACTCCAACTTCCGCATTCTTCAACTACATAAATCCCGGTCAGCGTGAAAACTAACTCTCGTGCACGCGCCTTCTGTCCCCCCCCCACCGTCTTCTCTCAGAATTATGCCTCTTTGAATATGCAAATCAATATAAATAGACCTTAAGCTCCGTTTTCTGTGAAAAGGCAATGGGAAAAGCAAGAGGGAAAACAGAAGAATTTCAGCGAATACCAAGTGGAGGCAAAGAAAAACATACTATTTGTTGGTTTATACAGTGGAATAAAGAAGAAAAGAAAGTTGATCGAGTGACATAATAGCGTGTCGGGAGAAACAAGCTCAAGTTCACAATGTCGCACAGTGCCCGACATAAAAAAGAAGTCAGATATCAAAGTCGCCGTGAAAAGGCGAGTCGTAGCCAACCATCTGAGTGTCATATGGAAGCTTATTAGGGTACAGTGTGAAAAAAAGGCACAGAGTAGGAAAAAAGCACGAAAGGTCAACTTCAATCTTAAAATATCCACTTTATTCCACATAATTAGAACTGATAATTCTCTTTCCGATCAGCTGCTGCTGTGATTTCCCACTCAGATACAGTGATATAAATACTCCAAGTGGTGCAGTGAGAGTAATATGGAAAAAGATGATCCGCTGTGGTAACTCCTAACGGGAGCAGCTGAAAGAAGAAAAAGAAGAAGGTGCAGTGAGAGTAACAACACTAAAGCAGTTATGGTATTTGGAATACTATGGCTATTCCCTGGACCATTATATTGTTACAAGTTAATTACAATCAGATGCATTACACTAATAAACAATATGCGGTTAGTTTCAGTGTATTTATAAAGTCGCTTCAGGAAAATAAAGAGTAACCACACAGGAACAGTAGCACTGCTTTGACGCTGGGTGCCGCCAGTCTGCAAAACCGAGCGGAGAACTTGCGTACGACACGGTATGAGGTACCGTGGAAAAGTGCGTGGCTTTACACCAAGTGTAGGTTTTATACATCGCGATTTGAACGTGGAAAAGTTCTTACGCAACATTTCCGTGCGTACGCACCGTTTATACATGAGGCCCCTGGGCTTGTCTGAAGCAGGTACTACCATCCTGGATTGAGAGAGGGCAACACGTTAATCTTCTCCTCTCCTCTCTTTTCCTCGGCACCAAAAGGATGCTCAGTGAGGGCAATTGACTCCGCCACTTTCGATTCCCCGCATATAGAGCCTGCAGTCACTGGAAGGAGGCAGTCAGTTACGAACAGACTGCATTGTAGGCTTGAGATCCCTATAACTTGAAAAGAGAGACGAATCTCGTTATCTTAGCTACAGAGCTTTCCTATTTTGGATTGTTCTTTTGGTTTTTTGTACTGGTGCACTTTGTGGCACTTTTTATTACATTTTTTTGTGACTGAACAAACCATGTTGGTGCCCCAACATCAGTGACGTAGCTCGGGTTCGTGCTGCTCGGTGCGGGAAGGGGCGGTGCTTCAATTTGCCACCCTCAAACATATCTGAATATGTTAACCTGTTTAAATAGAAAATTAAAATGACGTATAAAGAAAAATTAAGATAAATTTTGCATAGATTTATTCATATTTAGAGAAACAGCAATAATTTTTCACATATAATTATTTATAAGCATCAAATAGACAAGAATATAGTATAGACGCACTGATAAGCCGACTTTTAATTATTAGTTTAATATGATATGCTGCAAAAACCAGAACCAGTGTGTTGTACAAGTGAGGTGGGGATATTTTCTGCACAGAGCAAGAATGCATTTGGATTGATAACGAAACAAAATTATTAATTGTAAATTAGTTGTTTATCTTCCTAGAAATTATTATTGGTGTAATGTTTATGTTTATTTTTGTTATTGCCTCATAAATTTCAACTGCTGTGTCTGATGCCGTCATAGGAGGACAGTCTGTAAATTGTTTTTGAAGCATTTGTGGATAAAAATGGAGAATTTTACTTTTTTCATTCATGAGTAATATTTCTCTGAACCCTGCTGCTTACACATGAATTGTACTGAGCCTTTGGGCCAATAATGCTGCCCTCAAAAATGTGCTGCACAGGGCAGACCGCGCCCTTCACCCGTCCCCTCCACCCACCCCTAGCTATGCCACTGCCCAACATTAATCTGTGTGACCTGCATTACCTTATACAACCACACCTTATAAAATGTATTTACATACCATATGTGAAATTGAGTTTCATGCTGGTTAAACAAGCAAAAAATCTGTACACACTACAACACTAATACTACCTAAAGTACTACTAATACCACTAAAATACTCCCAGATTTAGTGACACTGATTTTATTTTTTTAACAGTAAACTAAAAAGTATAAGACTACACATTGAAAAATAGACTACAAAATTTAGCATTGTTTCAAACTGTGTCATTCTTTCCTGGTACAACTTTAGAAATTTTAACTTAAAAGCAGAATAAGACATTTTTTTGTTGCTTTTGTTAATTGCAGTTGGCACTATATATTGAAAAACGTGACCAAGAATAATAGATTGCTAACGATAGGCTTAGTGTCTGATGCATTAAAAGTGGCCACTCATACACTCATTATTATTATTATTATTATTACTATTATTATTGAAGAAATCAAATTTAGACCCAAATTCATTGTACACTAATTTTAAATATAATTTTCTTGATAAAGCCTTGGGCAAACAGTAAATGACAAAACAAAAACAGTCTGGCCACAACACATAACCTGGAGTAAGTCAAAATGTCAATATCTTATGAAATAAATCTACAGTCATTATCGTATTAGATTTTAGTCCAATTTGTGGGACTATTGACAATTACATTCCATTCCATTACACAACCTTAAAAAATCTTTTGTCTAAAAGGCAGTGTTTTTGCATGGTTTGCATTTATGATGATATTTGTTGCGGTAGCATGAAAATCTGGTCAGTAGTTCTGTCCTTCTGAGTAATTCATAGATTTCCCAAACTAACTGAAAGGTATAATTTCTCCTCCAGGTCTTCTCCCACTGGGACATGCTTGGTACACTCTCTACAAGGAATGCAAACTTCTTTTACCAACCATCTCAACTGGTTTCACTCCATCCAGACAAGCTGTAGTTCTACTCCAAGATCTTCCAGCATTATTGAACTCCTTAACCAGACACAGATTGTAAGCCCAGCAACCCAGCACAGGAACTTTGCCACTTTTACTAATTATCTAATTTTTCTTGTTCAGAGGTCATTAAAATAAATAACAATTGGAATGTACTTAGAATGACTACTAAATTAAAAGCTTCTTCCACTTCTCCACTAAGGTGAATACTGTCATAATTAGAAAATATGACCATATAACTACTTTTCTGAAATCTGTTGATTGATTCCATTTTTAAGTCAAATACAAAACCCTCACTTATATTGTAAAGATTTAAATGGTTCAATTTTTCTCAATGAACCTAATAATGCTTACTGTATATCAGAGTGTATAATATAGTTGCAAGATGCAGGTCTTTTAAGCATTCTGCTTAAAAAAATAGTTTTTGGAGCATTTAGTTACATAGCCCCCAAACTGTTGAATGATTGGCTTTAAAATGTAATAGATGCTTGCTCAGTCTCAGCTATTAAAGTCAGGTTGAAAACTCCCTGTTGTCACCTGGTATACTGTTATTAGAGCTGCTGATGACAATTGCTTATTCTATAATGAAACTTGTTTCTTTTTCTATAAGTGAAAGTTTGGAAATAATTACCATCTGTCACTGTCCCTTTTCCATTCTATTTGTCTTCTGCATATTAGAAGAAAGTACTGCTACAACCGAGAAATGACTGGACATGCAATGAGAATGTGTAGTAATCTTAGATATCAAAGATTTGTTGTCACAGCACCAGATATCATATTTACTGCAGCTGTGGACCTCATTATGTGGCATACCATATTTCAGCATGTTCACAAAGCCCAAGACAACATAACTATAACACCAGTCATTTTAAAGGATTCTGGACCACTGCTGCTCTTTTCTATACAAATGTTGTTAACTGGAGTCGCCATATCTTCTGCGACTGTTAGCAAGAATTGGATTACATTTTAACTAAAGACATTGACCTCTGTATTGTTTATGTAACTAGATATGTGTGTTTATACGTAAATATTGCAGCATGCCCTTTTTTGAGACTGTGGTATATTTGTAACTCTGTAATTACTTTTATCCTGTATGTAGTTTAGAGTCCTAAACAAGATTAATCTGAACTGGACTGAATTAAGTACTATACTGTATATACACAATAGTCATTTCTAATTGAATAACTATGAAAAATATTAATTCCATGTTTTATATATTTGTGTGTCACTGGTTTGCTGTATGTACTATAGAAAGTAGGTTTTTTTCTTTTGTGCTGTTTTTGATAATTAATTTCTGCAAACCTTTAGTACTTCTGTCAGTTTAGTTTAGGATTTTATAATGCTTGCATTGTTGTCTTTAAGTGTATTTTAGCCTTTACTTTCCCACATTTACAACATTTGTTTCCTTTGCACAGTAGCTGAGAACAGAATCTGCAGTGTTGTAGAACTACTCTGAAGAGCTCACCTCCCATTCAAATGAAGCTATTGTTCTCCATATTCTTATCTGTCCAGTGAGCATTGTTAGAGATTTCCTTTTTATAATGTGCCAAAACTGTTTTCATGCTTGCCATCAATATTCTTATCATAAGAATAGCCTTTGAGCAAAATAAACCTGGGAGAGCTTTAACCTTCTCAATAACCGAATGAATACTGGGGGATAGCAGGACCACCCAGGCTGTATATTCAGGGAAACCTTCTGGAACAGACAAAAAATAGCCTGCTTAACAAGAGGTTTTTCCATTTTGAATGATATCTCGCCACGAACACATGATACTGCAACTGGACATAGTTCACGGAAGACCAGTAAGCCAGTGTACAAAGTGAACTGCCATTAAACTGCCACACAGTAGTGCCTTGACTACTGTGCTAGTGTAATAGATGACAACAGAAATAATTAAGATGGGCTGACATGTCCAAAAGGACATTCATTTTTAAGCTTGTAACTGCAAGCCGAACCCTGGCTCACTCAGAGACTCTGATGGAAAAATGATGTATAACCTACATGTAACACCCAGAATTGGAAACACTAAGGGTACTTGATCTGATGATCACCAGAGGTTACACCTAGAAGCTACTCTCCTTAGAGCTCTAAGAAACATTAGCTCTAAGATCCATTCATCAAAGTTTAATTTTCATGCCAGTGATTGAGCACAGTTTTGCAAGGCTGAGAAGCAGGATTACTTCAAGAAGAGAACTGGACCATCTAAACTTTAAAGAGACACACCATTCCCTAATAGGCTAAAGAGGACAGGACAAACAGCAAACTGAGGTTGGCAACACCACACTATGGACAAAGGGCCACATATTAAAGACATAGAGTGTATTCCAAAGCAAGGAAAGCTCTCCACTCAAATCTAGAGGTACAAAGCACAACTTCAAACAGTATCAAACATCATCCTAATTCTCTCTCTATATATATATTCTTTTTTTCTTAAAGACTGTGCTTCAGTCACCATGAGTTAAGCCTAACAGCTGACCTATAGAGAAAGGTAAAGAAAATAAAGTAGCATCCTAACCCGGTTGTCAGATTAACCACTGAGATAGCCCAAGGCAAACATAATAATCAATTAATTGATTCATTAACATTAATTAATTGATTCTTAGCACCAACATTGTTCCTATAGTAGTACATGGCCAAAAACAGCTCTGGATGAGAATAAGTTAATTTGAGGATGGACACAGATTTCAACAATCATTCATATAGGACTGTTTTTTTTTTGTTTTTGATTTTGTTTGGCAAAGTAACATACATATCTTTTGGGCAAGGAAACCATCATACACAGTGAATAATCACTGTGGCAAAGGCACTATATCAGCAAAACTAACACCGGAAGCACGTCAAAAGGGTAACAAAAATGTATTTTTTCTTCAGCTGTGGGGCACGTCTTCCCCATGTCCCACAGGCCCTACACAGTCCCCAAAAACACACAAAAAGAAAACACCAAAACACACTCTTCTTCCTCCACTCCTCCCAAGCAGCTTTATCCTCCTCATCCTGACTCTGGCACCTAGACTATTGGCTGTTGACTCCTCTTAACTCCTCTGTATTATACTGTTTATTTGCACTTCTGTTTATTTCTGTCTCATTAAATCAGTCGTACACAGTACTGTTCAACTTGTATCTGTGGACATGTTGCTGTGATGTTTGGATGCGCTAGTGACGACATAATGTGTTGTAATCAACTGATATTTACCCAACTGAGCAAGCACAGCAAAGATTTTTCTGGATGCGTCGTTATTCATTTTTTGAATGTTTCAGTGGAACAAGGGCAACTCGATTGCAATGTCATCCCCAGCTCTGACTTTTGACTTCCGAGGTAAATGGAATGCAGTATAAGGCTCAAATGATAGTGTCTAGTGATTGAGGCAGAGAATCACACACCAATAGGTGAACTGTAGAATGTGGTAGGCTAGCATCAACATGTGAACCGAAGGCTATCAGCTCTTTACAGATACCGTATATATTTGACATCACTGTCATCATTTGTGTGTTATTTCCTGTTTTTAAAATTTGTCCTGGCATTTGCACATAATAACTGTCTGCCTCACTCTGTCCAAGTACTGAAAAAAGAAACAAGCTGGCAACTGTCACTTCTTGTTTGTCTGTGCAGGCAGGTCTAACCCTCCTTGGCGACTGCATCTTTATTTTTGTCTTACCTGTTCACCTGACTGTCTTATAGAAAATCTATGGTGTTTGTAGCTGGCCTAGAGCCTAAGCAGCCAGCAGGGGGACAGAGGTGCATTCGCACCAGAACCCCTATAATTGAGGGCCCATAAACATGACAAAAAAAAGACTGCTTAGCTACATTTTGGTAGGCCCTCACATAAATAATAACTTACAGAATGCAGATTTATGTTTAAAGGTGTACGTCTAGATTGCCTGAACACATCAAGTCACGACAAAACTATCCTCCATGTGCTATCCTACTAAAAAATGGTTAAGCCCTTGTCGGGTGTGTTTGAATGTACAAAATAGCAAGAAAGAGCTCTCTTTACTTCAGCTTTGATTTCGCTTACACACTTACATAATACACCTGGTTGAACCTGAAATAACAACATGCTAGAAGGTGAGCAATGTGACGAGGGAGAGAGAAACACATTGTTCCGATGAAGAAATAACACAGAGAACTGTGTAATATATGCAAATGAAAATTATAATAACGAGAGAGATGAACACACAACAAATGATGAAAATGATAGTATCAATCCATCACAATTTACCTATGCTGACAATGCTAACTTAGGACCCTCATTCAGGCTTATCATTCAAAAAAGCAACTCCACTGCTCTGTACAGGTTCTAAAATCAGAGGCTCACTCCTGATGTCATAAGAGATCTTATTTATAATATATTAAACCCTTGGAATTTGTGTGCATTGTACAGTGGTTGTGCATGAAAACTGGGGTGGTAAGAGGAGTTCAGAGGTGCTGCCTAACAAGCTTGCCTCTCCAGTTTGAAAGCCATTAACTGTTAGCTACTTTGGATGTCCTATTCTTTGCCCAGAATTCTCTCATGGATACAACTATATTGCTAATATATGTTTCTAATTCCATCTAGCTGTGACTTCCTGATTTACTCTGTTCAACTAAACCTGCTTGATGCAAGTATATGCCATGAATTCAGGAGCCTATCACAGCAGCAATGGAAGTCAGGAAGCAAACCTGAATCAAACACAAGTCCATTACAGAGTCCGTTTAAACACAAATCAACACTCATATTTGGACAGTACAGAACGCCTATTTAGCCTAACTTGAACGTCTTTTGGCACGAGGGTTGAAAACCCTTGCAGACACAGGGTGTATGGGTAGATTCTACATAAACAATGCATGGGAAACCCAGGATTCTGGATCAGCTAGGCAACAGCACAAACCTTTATGCCACCATGCTGCCTACTGCTTTAACTCCCTTAAGAAAGTAAGTCTTTGCGTTGTACACTTCTGTATATTAATATGAACAGAGAAAGTCAGATTAATATAAATAATTATGTCAAGACACACACATTCAAAACTCTTTCAAAATAATTTCAATTTAGTGTTACAGGGGTCACCGCTGTGCGGCGTTCATCTGTTTATCTCTTTTTCTAATTTGCTTATCCAGATCAGGGTCATGGAGTTTGAAGACATTTCTTTGTATAAAAAATTTGTTTCTTTTCCTAATTTGTATTTTAAAACACTTATCACACAAACTGTTGAATAATCTGTTTTCAATTATTTTGGCCCTTATTTGAAAATTCAATAAAAACAGCAATAACAACTTTAATGACAGTTCTCATTTAATTTATGATAAGGAATGTGAAACGAGAAAGGCCACCTAGTCTTGGGGTACCCTAATGTTAATGCTGATGTTGGACGACTGTCTTGTGCCCACTCATCTCTTTTATCACTTATTCAGAATGAGGTTTCATATGTGTGTTATCTACTTATTGGTTTGAGCTCCATTAAAATGTTTCTGTAGAAGACCTAACAAATTGTGGTTTTAATTCCTTGTCCCACTACTTGCGCATTGTTGTCATTCATCTGATTATTAATGTAGGTTTTGAAGTTTCTTTCTATCCATTCCAGTTTTTATCCAAATTCAATATGTATCCCACATCCTACACATGTGTTTGTTTGACTGGCTAAAACCTCAAAATGAATCCTGTATGAGCCTGTTTGGGCCTGATTGAGTTTCCCAACATACTAACAATATTACAGAAAAGGCTCTGCTTGTCTCACAAGCTATAACTGGAATAAGCTTGCTCTGCAAATGACTGGATGGATGAATGGATATCGTTAATCTTCTGATAGTCAACTTATTGTGAACATTTGAAAATAGGTTTTTTTGAAACTTTATGTATTTACAACTTGTAGAGATAGTTTTTTTGTTTAATTTTACATTTTTTCTATAAATTAAAAGCAAAATAAGTAGTTTTACCTATTCTTTTACAAGACAATGTGTCATTATGGAATGGTCAATACAGTACTTCTATGTAAATTACACTTTAGTTATACCCAGCAAATCATTCAATGGAAGATTTTACAATAAAATACAATGAACTGTACTATACTAAATAATATAAAATCAAACAAAATCAAATGCATTAACTTATATAATATTTATTATGTACACAAGTAAATGTAGGGTAAAATGAACAGGTAACTGAATCAAATGAACAACTTAAATAGTATTTCATTTGAAAATAAACACACTGTATCAAATATAGTAAACATGGTACACAGAGAGACAGATTGATACAGGGGTAGCTTAATGCCTCTGTGCAGGTTGGCTTTTACAATTTTAGTGTGCGTGTTTGAGTGTTCATTTATTTCTGTTTGTCATCCAGCATGTGCTCAGGGAGGGTAAACAAAGCGGTCAGCTGTCTTCACTTATAAACTTTTTACAGTGTGTGCGCCTCTATGTGTTTGTTTATGTATATTTAAATAAATATTTCAAAAATTACTTGTGCAAAAAAATGCAAAACAATAGGTCTGATCCTGTGACTAAATGGAACAAATTCCAAAAACTCTGGTTAAATTAAACAATTTATTGTTGAACATAGGTCCAACCATTTTTGAAGAATTTGGTGATAAGTATTGAACCAAACTGGACCCAAAACAATACGCCTAGACCCTGCAAGACAAACATGATACAGCTTGTTTAACCTACTTAACGTTACATTTTATTCCAAAAAAAAAAATTTAAAAAGTGTAATTTTTTTCATGCCAAAAAAAAAGCATTTTTATTTAATCCCAAAAGTATAATAATGATACAAATAATAACAGAAATGATGAATAAAAATAACAATATGAAATGAACAACGATAACAAAAATAATAATAACAGTAATAATAATACTACTAATGATGCCAAAACAGTATATAATCTCAAAATGAGCCATTTGCATGGTAAATCTTAAAGCACAGTTAAAGACACAATCCAACATCATAGTCGGGACAATAATAACATGTTTCTTTTTGGAATTTCTTTCCAGATTTATCGGTTTTTGAACAGCACACTGCATAGGTAATAGTGAAACCAACTATGTTATATGGGTTGGAGACGGTGGCACTGACCAGAAAGCAGGAAACAGAGCAGGAGTTAGCAGAGTTAAAGATGTTAAGATTTGCACTGGGTGTGACGAGGATGGATAGGATTGGAAATGAGTACATTAGAGGGTCAGCTCAAGTTGGACGGTTGGGAGACAAAGTCAGAGAGGCGAGATTGCATTGGTTTGGACATGTGCAGAGGAGAGATGCTGGGTATATTGGGAGAAGGATGCTAAGGATAGAGCTGCCAGGCAAGAGAAAAAGAGAAAGGCCTAAGAGAAGGTTTATGGATGTGGTGAGAGAGGACATGCAGGTGATGGGTTAACAGAACAAGATGCAGAAGACAGAAAGATATGGAAGAAGATGATCCGCTGTGGTGACCCCTAACGGGAGCAGCCAAAAGAAGAAGAAGACACTGCACAGGTATGAGTTGGATTCTGTTTTTTTCTGTTGGAGGTATACAATCAATAAAATGTCTACAAATAAGATGCTCCAGGTTGATCTGCATTGTGCTGGGTCGAGCACATGTCTATAACGGTAGTGTGGACAGTGGATGTGCGGCAATGATTTGTTCTACAAGCTGGCATGTAAACTTTGCATGAGATACAGTTTTTCCAGCTTTTTGTTTGTAGAAGACAAATGTATTCTAAATGCACTGTTCCACCAGAGGACGAAATATCTTTTGTAGTATTTTTTTTGTTGCCTCTGCATAATGGGATAGAAAGTCGATTCTTACTGCATGATCTACACCACTCATCGTGTTATTGTAGTCGAACACAGCACAAGGCTATGTAACTTGCTTGTTGCCTTTTACCTGTACATTGACTGTAGCTGCATTATGTACAGTGCTAAGAAGACAAACATCTTTCTTATCTTTCCATTTCAGCCCAAGCACTTTACCTTTTGCCAAGTTACTAGCATACTTCACTGTAATTTAGCTCTGCCAAAGTCTTTAGGCATGCCACCTCGGTTGGGACACAGTCTTTCTTTGCAGCAAAATATCAAATAGTTCTGGCAAAGTATAAAAATTTTCGATGATTACACAGTAACCTTGATCCAGCAGAGCATCTATCAAAGTCAGCACCGATGACATTGCAACACCGTACTGATTGTATTTTGGATCAAACATTGTCCTTTTCCACATGTACAGAACCAAATTCCAAATGTATTCTGTTTTAGATTCACAATTCAACGGGTTGGAAAATGGATGGATGGATGAAATCTCATAAAACTTTATGCCAAATCTTGCTCTTTTTGATGCGATGTACTGTATCCATGACAGTCTGCCCTTATAAGCTATGAGACTTTCATCGATGCTGACATCACAATCTGGAACTTAAACACTCTGAAATTTTGCTACAATGGCCTGGTATACTGTATGTCCCAAGTTTTCCTAAGTTTGGGTGCTGGATGGGTGTTCTCATCAAAGACTTCATCGTTGGTAAAGTGCAGATATGTCATAATTAGTTAAAACCTTCACCCATACATAATTTCTCCAAAGAATGGTAGCACTGACAGCACTTTTACCGCCCCAGAGATTCTTGGTTCTAACGCTTACGCAAGACGCATCTGTAGAGTTGCCTGAGTGACACTCGGGACTAATGCTTTTAGCACGGTTTTTGCAGCCCATGTAACAGGCTGGTGTAATGCTAAGTAGGTTAAAGAAGATAGGTCCATTTTCTCAAAAGAAATTGTTGCATATAGGGTGGATATTTCAGAAACCACATGTTCTAAAACATTCTATCTTTGCTAGGATGTAGAAATGCAGGAGTTCTACACAACACAAAAAATGCAAACTGAAAATTGTAAATTTTCCACAGACACAAAAAAACCCATGCTAAAATTAGCTTTTCTTGATGTATTGAACATCATAGAATCAGAACCTGAATGTAATTCCAAGTTTTAGCAAAGTTTTAACCCAATCACCAAACTAGTTTTTACTTGGAAGTGAAAAGACAAAACTCTTTCAAAAAGTGAGCAAAGGTTCATGTTTTCCGATATGATGTGTGAAGATATCTTTGTCATTAGGTGTCTGCATTAAAAGGCCTTCAGTAGCCAGCCTCTTGCATATTTCTCACAATTCTGAAGCAACTGGCTGATGCTGATTAATACCTCCAGGATCTCTTATTTTTGTTCCTTCCTTTTATGATTATGCTAACTAGGTGTTGCAATGCAGAATGCATTGTAGAAGTTAGCCAGAATGACAAGAAGAAGTACAAGCTGAACAGGCTATATGAGTGTATTAAGCAAAGCCGAAGAAGTGCAGGAGATATGGTAGGTCACTTAGTTTACAGAGAGTTGGGAAATGCAGTCGTGAGAAAGAGACGATTGAAAAGAACAGGTCAAAACGAATGTCAATAGAAAGAGACTGACATCCAAAATACCTAAAGAGCTTCTGATCTTTCCATCCTTTGGGGGACACTGTTATAGCAAGTGAAAATCTTGAATAGCATCAGATCTGTTTAGCCAACTGTGCAAATTGGCACATAACTGCTACCTATATAGCTTATGTTATTCTTTTTTTTCTTTACCTTTATTGTTTTCTTAGAAGGTCATACACACTGAGAAAAGGCACACTAACAGGGAATATCTTGTGCTTGTTCAGCAGCTGCCTAATCTGCAGTCTGTAATACAGTTGTGAGATTCCAAATCCTGCAAGTGGAAATTTGCTATACAGTAATCCCTCGCTATATCGCGCTTCAACTTTCACGGCTTCACTCTATCGCGGATTTTAAATGTAAGCATATCTAAATATATATCACGGATTTTTCGCTGGTTCGCGGATTTCTGCTGACAATGGGTCTTTTAATTTATGGTACATGCTTCCTCAGTTTGTTTGCCCAGTTGATTTCATACAAGGGACGCTATTGGCGGATGGCTTAGAAGCTACCCAATCAGAGCATGTATTACATATTAACTAAAACTCCTCAATGCTATAAGATATGCTTCCCACGCGGTGCTTGATTGTTTGCTTTTCTCTATCTCTCTCACCATCTCTGACATTCTCTGCGCCTGACGGAGCTGGTGTGAGCAGAGGGGCTGTTTGCACAGAGGCTGTTTGCCTAGAGGATACAGACGCTTCTCTACAAAATACCGCTTTATCGCAATGCTTCGGCATACTTAAAAGCACGTATTGATTTTTTGATTGTTTGCTTTTATCTCGCTCTCTCTCTCTGACATTCTCTGCTCCTGACGGCGCTCCTTTGAAGAGAAGATATGTTTGCATTCTTTTAATTGTGAGAAATAACTGTCATCTCAGTCTTGTCATGGAGCACCGTTTAAACTTTTGACTAAAGGGTGTTATTTCATGTCTAGAGGGCTCTAATAATGTTAACAGTGTGGGAGAGTTTATAAGGGCTTAAAATATAAAAAAATAACCATACAAACATATGGTTTCTACTTCGCGGATTTTCATCTATCGTGGGGGGGTTCTGGAACACAACCCCCGCGATCGAGGAGGGATTACTGTAAAACATATCACAGTGTGCAACAAACACAACTGGCACTGAGGTTGGTAAAAGTAATGTAATTACTGCTCAGCTCTTTCTGTGGAAATACTGTAGATGGACTATCTGTTAGCATCTTACGTTAATAATAAAAGGTTACGCATAGTGAGCAGCATGCTACCCAACACTGTCAATGGTCCAGCTAGAGTTTTACGTCTGGTTTAAGTGGGTTTTCTTTTTTATGGAATCCTTATGTTATCTTTTAAGTATTATTTTTTACATTGTGTTATTTATTTAACTTTCTTTGTTTTATTCATGGAATTTTGTGTTTATTGATTTATTTCCAGTTAAGTATAATGTTATTAATGTACATATTTGTGTTCCTATTTGTTTTCTGCCCAGTCCCCTTTATGTTGAGCCTCTGAGGGTGGAATCATGAACTGTTGCAACTGGGCAACTGTCCCCAGCAGTATTTAAGGAGAAGCAGCCTAAATTATTGCTGCTTTGGCATTGAGGTTATTTTACTGTCTGGAGAGGCGAGTTCTTAAGGGCACATCAGACATACACAGGGGTGCTGCAAAATTTGGTGCTGGGCCCTCTACTTTTCTCTCTGTACACCACCTTGCTGGGCTCCATCATTCAATCCAATGGGTTCTCTTATCAGTGCTATACTGATGATGCACAGCTGTACTTGTCATTCTTCCTGAGGACAACACAGTATTAGCTAGAGTCTCTGCATGTCTTACTGATATCTCAATCTGGATGTAATACTACCTTCTACAGCTCTATTTCTACTGTTTCTCATTCATGCAGGTTCACGCTGTATAACATTCGCAAGATCAGACCTTATTTGACAGAATATGCAGCACAACTTCTAGTCTAGGCTTTGGTTCTTGCCGCGTCTGGACTACTGCAACTCACTTCTGGCATGTGCTATCAAGCAGTTGCAGATGGTCCAGAATGCAGTGGTCCATCTTGTATTTAACCAGCCAAGAGAGGCACATGTCACTCCACTCTTCAGGTAACTACATTGGCTCCCTGTAGTAGTACGCATTAAGTTCAAATCCCTGACGCTTGCCTACAGAGTAGTCATTGGGTCAGCACCTATGTACTGTATATGGTGAGGTGCTATGCTCCATCTCGTCCATTCAGGTCTGCCAGTGAACAGTATCTGGTGATGCCTCTTCTGCGTGGTGTCAAGTATCAATCCAGCCTCTTCCTAGTTGGTGGAATGGGCTACCCACTTCCATCTGTCTAATTGATTGGAAAAAAAAACTTTGCTCTGTGATCTTTCATGTTATTGACTGATTTGTGCTTACATTAAGTTTAATTGCTTTATTGATTGTTAATCTATGATTGTAATTTTATTAGTTATTATATCTTTTCTCTTGTGGCAATCAAATTTTGTTATCTGTCATATTATACTTGCTGAACAAACAGGCCCTAGCCTATTGGTACTCAATTATGTTGAACTCTTTTGTAAGTTGCTTTGGATAAAAGCATCTCCCAAGCAAATAAATGTAAATGTTTTTGGGGTTTTCACTTTGTTATTGGATTTCCTTGTTTTGATCCCTGCCCACGAATTATGGTAGTGTTCTCGTTTATTGGAATTGGATTTGTTTGCTTGCAGATATTTTGTTTCCATTTTTCTTTTTTCCTGCCCTTGATTTTGTTTGTACAGATTTTGAATTCTTAATAAATCTTTGAACATTAGAGAAACTTCCAATGTTGCAAGCAAAACCCATTCTCTTCTGCTAGAGAAATAAACTTACTAATAGTCAGAAACATGACAAATAGCTGACTTAAGTACCCCTCTGAAATTTGTACTGCATCTGATCAGGGTCAATATTTATTTTTTCAGACCTTTTATTTATGTTTCAGATTCATTATTTTTAGCTCTGATTTGGGTTGTTAGTAGTTGCTCTTTAAGAAAGTCTTTTGAGAAAAGTTATGTTCTTTATTATTCCCTATAACCCTAAACCCATTTTTCACTTTAGGATTCCCTAGGCTGGCAGGGTTACATATCTTTCTTTTTCACTATCCAAGATTTATAGAATGACCAAAGAAACAAGCCCAGGACCAGCTGTTTGGCTGTAAAAATGAGGATATCAGGATTTCTTGTATACTGCAAAGATTAGAGAATAATTTCTAAACATCTTTGCTATATTATTTTCCTAATGAAGTGATAAAAGTATTATTTCAGCAACTAACGGGTTACAGACTTAGCACTTGAAAATGACATTGAAATGCATAATTGGGAGTATAAATGAAACAAGAGTTACAATACTCAGTAAGGTATACAATTGAAGCAAAAAACGAGTGACTATAATAATAATTATACAAAACTATTGCCCATAGTTACAAGACAAGGCCTTGGGGTAGCGACTTCATAATTTGTATTTCACACTTGAAAGTGTGATTTTTTTTATTATTATTATTTCTTTCATTGCTGATACAACTAGTTTATAAGCATTCCTTAGATAAAATGCCCAGTTTCCAAAATGCAGCAGAAAAGAATACTATGAGATGACACTTGGCCCTTTATTGAACATATGCAGTTTTTTAGAATGCATTCATTTCTTTTTGATGCAGATCAATTGAAAGCTGACAAATTGCTTTCTACTTGAAACCAACTTCTTAAATTCCAAGATAGAAACAGACCAGCAGTGGTCCAAAATGTGGAAAAATACAAGTGTTTTTGTTAAGTAGCCCCATATTAATCAGTTCTGAAAAAAAATTGTTTTCCTTTAATAATTCATTCACCTAAATGGTGGTAACTTTTGAGATGTATAACTTAGTACATATAAAATAAAAGGCAAGGGCAGTGCACAGGCTCCATCCTGACATCAGAAAACAAATAATACTGTGTTCTTCCGATAACCATTTGCAGCTGCTCATGTTGGATATTGTAACGCTTACTGTTATTTTTCCATTATTGCTCATTTCTGACCGTTCTGATGATTCCATTAATTGGCTTTGTTGTGGTTGCTTCCATTACGTGCCAGTCCCCTGTTGTTAGGCATGTTGCCAGTCAGAGGACTTTGAGGTCAGATGACATGTAATGCTGTGTCTCCCCACCCATTTAAGATGACTATCCACTGTTTAAGACATTCAGACCTTTAGTCAACTTATAGCTAAACAACTTTGGGATCTTTGTATTCATTTTTGCTTAATGAAATTATTTTGTTTGTTCAATAATTGGGGTTTGTTGTGAATTCATTATTCTGCTTTTTTCTCCTTTCATCTTCTGTTCTTTTTCGTTTTTTACTTCCCTAGTATACTCCTCTTAGTATAGACAACAGGCACAATTAGAAATGTACAAATGATTCAAAAGCTTTCTTAATAATAAAATACCTTAAAAAGGTAGTAAAACAAAGCTACAAAAACAAAAATACTTCATACCAAAAAACAGTATGACAAGCTACCTCTGGGAACAGATGCCCTGCTAGTAGTTCAGAACAGACTGGGACCAAAGATAGTGAAGAGGATAAATTAACTAAAACGGACTGACAGTTCAGGGTGCAATAAATATTTACAGTGAAGAAAAAAGTACATCAATAACACAGAAAAAAAAACAAATAGCAAAATGTACAATGAAAGGCTCTTACCCAAAGATAAACTCCATCTATGTGTAAATAGTTGCCTTTAAAAATAACCAAAAACTGGGCTCTGAAACAACCTGAAATTAACCAAGAAAATGCTCCTGAAAACTCAGGAGTCCTTACTAGTTAACAGAAGCTTCAATCTGCTCCTAAGATGCAGCCAATTGCTCAACCATCTACCTCTCTCAAGACTGGTGTGCTTTTCTCTCTCTCTAATCTATCAGTCGACCGACCCCGTTCTATGGCCAGTTCAGTCTTTACAAAGAAAGTTCAATTTCCCTAACTGCTTACTCTTGCATAGCTAGCTACCATTTTTACTATGCAGGAGTATTGGACTATTTCAAGAAAACAATATACAACCAAAACATGACCCAGGATAATAAAGAAAAAGCAAACACCAACAGAAGCTAATACTTTAAAATTAACCCTCAAATAAACACCAACAATCAATCTAAATACATTAAACTAAAACCAAAATTATTAACAAACAAAAACAGACTTCTCCTGTGTCTGACTTCCTTGGCTCCCATCTGTGTGCACTTCCGCTTGGCCAGGACTTATTTTAAATTACAGGCCGAGATCACATGCACGCGTGCGAGACACACACCTGAAACTGGTGGTGGAAAAACTGAAACACTTGAAGGCAAAGTAATACTAATTCCTATACATGCTGTTACTTTTCTCACACTAAAAATTAACTGGTTAAAGTGTGGCAAAGCTGTTACATGGCTACACGTACTAGCACCCACAAAGCATCTTGCCTCCTTTGCTGCTCTGTCTGTCACACTATCGTCTTGGTGAGGCTGTAGTATCACAAATATCCAAATGGAAAAACTCTGTCTTTTAATGTTTCTTTTGTTCTTCTGAGACATAGGACTACCTTCTACTTTCCACAGATAAGGCACCAGTACGCTGTTATGGCTGCCACGTGGCTCTAAAAATTAGCAGCTGTGATGCTGTGTGTTAGGCCACGCAAGACATTATCCCAGTTGTGGTAAAATGGTGTCATTGACACATTAAATTATGGCAACCAGAAAATATACAGAGACATAAACAGAAAAAAAACAAAGGAAAGATGACACAAAATGAAAAAAGTATTTTAAACAGAGGTTAAAAAAAATCCCATAAGAATCTAAGATATAGAACACATCATATTCTTCAATTTATAATGTATTCAGAAAATATTCAGACTCCTTCAATTTGGGCATACTATATTGTGTTGTAGATTTATTTTTAAATAGATACATTTGCAAATTTAATTTTTTAAATGCTTGAAAATTTATTTAAAATTAAAAAACTGATATCACTCCTTAATTCAGTACTTACAGTATTGGCTTGGCCACTCAGGAACAATCAGAGAATTGTCCTAAAGCCAGTCAAGCACTGACTTGGTCATATGCTTCAGGTCATTGTCATGCTGAATTATTAACCATTGCCTCATTTTAAGGTTATGTACACTCTGAAGCAATTTTTCTTCAAGGACTTCTCTTTATTTGGTTGCATTCATCCTTCATCAGTTCTGACCTGTCTTGCTGTCCCTGCTGCTGAGAAGCACCCCAATAGCATAGTGCTACCACCACCATGTTTTGTCATAGGGATGGTATTAGGCAGGTGCTGAGCCGTGCCTGGTCTTTGCCAAACATAGTACTTAGGAGTTCTGCCCAAAGAGTTCAGTTTTTGTCTCATCATACCATAGAATCTTTTTTTCTTATGCTCTCTAAATATTGTTTGGCAAGAGTGGCTTACATCTAGCCGCTCCACTACTTGTAAAAAACTTGGTTTATGGAGCGCTGCTGAGATGGTCATCCTTCCAATAGGTTCTATCATCTCAGCAGAGGATTTCTGAAGCTCTGTTATAATGACTGTTGGGTTATTGGACATCTCCTTGACCAAAGCCTATTTTGTCTAGTTATAGTCTGCAGCCTTGAGTTCTTAAATGAGATAAAAAATATTGCACTTCACAGCGTGGGGGGGGATTAGACCAAGAACAAGTCACTAGCTAAAACACTTTTATTCTCTTGTGCTGAACGACACAGTGAAGTGAGCAGTGTTATACAGTGACATTTTGTCCTCACATGAAACTTCGAGAGGCACAAGTAAAGAATAAACAGTATGCACAGGTACTCTGAGAAACACTGCCTGTACTCTAACTTCAAATTAAAACAGCACTGCTCAGTAAACTAAGATAGGGAGAACATGCAGCAAACAGCGTCCTGGTATAGTAATTGAACCCATGATGCCTGAACTGTAAAAACTGCATGCTGTGATACTTCAAATGTCCTTACAGAATAAACATAGTCAAGTCGTTCATCAAATGTGTCATTCTCAACAGAGTCAAAACTGTGTGTGTAACAATGGATACATTGTTGCAGAAGCCATTTATTTGCTGTCTTTTAAACACAGCTCTGTCACGCAATACGAATAACCAATCATAGACAACTATACATCATTAGAATAGGCTGAAATTCAGTCTTTCACCGTATGTGGCTTAAAGTAGGTGAGCTCTTTATTAAAAGCATGTATTTTATTTTACATCTTTTGCGTACTTTTCAATAGACGGGATTTGCCTTTGGGAGACCCAGATTGTTTATCTTGTGCTTTTGTTTTCTTTACACAAAGCAGAGCTGAACAAATTAAACAGAAGCAATCTTAAACAAAAACCATTTAAAAATGCAAACAAGGTACAAAACAACACAAAATGCTTAATGGCTCAAGGAAAATGATGTACAAAACACACAGACATTGATAAAAAAAAATGCTTCTGATTTTCAAGAAATTTGAAAATGTTTAGTTTTGCAGTTCCCAAAAACTGGAAGAGCTGACCATGCTTCCGAATTCTCCTTAGTGTTCCTAAGTCAAAATGACCATGACCTCACACTTCTACCCTGAGGCATGCCCACAGCTCCAAATAGCCATGCCTCCATGGCACAATGGGGGTGTGCTAGAAAATAAAACAGAGAAAGGACTTCTGACATGTTTATGGTCAAGCCCAGAGGGAAGCTCCTTTACCACTTTGTTGTCATATATTTGTTCATTCTCTTGTATTTCTTTTTGATTAATAAATGCCTTTTGTTAGAAGATTCAGTAAGGGTGCCTCCCCAATATTGCTATCTGGCACTGCAGATACTATTACTTGACACAGTGCTTGGGTGTAGCCTACTTTTAAATGTGCCATCCATTATTCAATTAATAGTTCAGTGTCAGATTCTCGTTTTAATAAAAATGTTAGCACCTATATTACTGTGTTTTCCTAATTGTAACTAAAAATATAAAAATGGCCTTTTGTTCTCTTGTCAGCATAGTAATAATTAAAATAAATACATATATTATTCAGAACAAACAACACTGAAATCATAAATATGGTAGAATTTTAATCTTCAAAAAGTAAACTTGACAGATTGTGAAACTTGCATGATTATCTTTAGGTTAATTAACATACGGTATCTCAGAATCAATCAATTATAAATCAAGCTGTTTTAGTCTCATTTTTGTCCTTTTTTTACATGTATAGGTCATTGATTCCCTTAAGACTATTTTCTTCATGAAACAAAGTTTATTTTAGGCAGGGTGCCAAAAACAGCCATTTGCTTCTAATGAGTAGTAGCCTAAAAGGTATTTTTCCTTATCAACAATGTTTATACTTATGAAAAGACACATATAGGTGTAGTCTCTGAAATACTTGACACATTGTGTACATATATTGAATATATTTTAAAGTACATGTACATTAGATCATTTTAAACAGCTGGAGTTTAATGAAGAGATATCAAATACAGTATGAGCGAAGAAAAGAAATCATACAATATATATGGAGATGATAGATCCTACATAGAAAAAAAAAAAAATGTACATTCTGTGTAAAGACATCAATACAAAGTAATGAAGATGTTCACAAAAAATTTCATAGACTTGATATAAACGTCTATTCCATTAAACTATCACCATTAAACACACTTGTTTATCTACCTTACACAACTTTGTGTGATCTCTATGGTGCTGACTACAAGAATTTTAGTATTGTATAAAGCCCTAAGCAAAATTGTAACCTTTACAGTCATTTTTGGATAGAAAAATTTTTTATTGTCGACGCATCATAAACAGAACGTTCAATAGAGGCTCCAGTCACAAAGAACCACATCGGTTTTTGTAACTGCAATGCAATACATGAACGTCTGAGGGCAGTATTGTTTGTTATTGTTTGTCAAGACTGCACACAGTCCTACCTACAAAAAAGAACGTCTGAGGAGAAGAAGAATGTAGAGGAAAATAAACGTGGTTGCAATGGCGAGTCGGATAGAGGAGGGGGGAGAAGATGGAAAAAAAATTGAGACAGAAACTTTCTAAAGTGTGGGAGCACTTCACCGAAAAAGAAAAAAAAAGTTGAATGCAGATTATGCAAAGCGGAGCTTTCTTTTCACGGCAGCACAACCGCGATGCATGAGCATCTGAAATGCAAGCATCCTGGAGCTGTGATACCGCCATCTCTTAAGAATTTATGCTGGCGCTGTTAGTTAGTTAGGGTCAGATCAGGAGGGGAGGTAGAGCATGAACGAGACTGAGAAAATAAAAGTGAAACAAGCTAACTTTTACAAGTAACAAATTTACACCTGATCTGTTCGTTTTCAAATAATATTGCATTAGTGCGATGATGTTTTCTGATTGGTACTATTTAGGTCATACAATGATTTCGTCAAAATGTCACATATATTTGTATCTTTCTTTTTTTGTCTCCCTTGCTGCGTGCTGACACCAGAAGGCGTGAGCTTATTCGGTGCTAGCAGGAGCACGCAGGTGACCGGTTGCTTGTGCTATAATAAGCTTGACATGGCAGCGATCAAAGCACATGTATTGTACAAAGCATGTACGGGGTCCACTGAGAAGAGAAGAGCGATCATGGCACAACTTGCAGAGGAACATTCTTTCCTCTGCATGTCCTGGAGTCCAGTGCAAACTGGGCAAAATCAGGGGTAAAAAAAAAAACGCGGTCACTGATTACAACCGCAAGAAGGTACACGAATGAATATGAATAATGTTGCATCCGTGCCACAATGTTTTCCGAAATGTACTATAAGGTCATAAAATGAATAATTCCAAATATCATATATACCTATGTCTCTGTTTATTTGTCAGTGCGGCGTTGACATCACGGGCCATAAGGCGCATACTAAATCAGCATAAGCAGGAACACTCAATAAAATTTAATAAAAAAAATGAGTGACAATGAGATACGAATAAGGCAGATTCGCCAGCATTTGTGTGTCAGCTTTTATCCATCCAGATCAGAGAATTTCCAGTTTGATTGTCTCAAAACACCACTCACATCTGCAGTTACTCCCAGTTTCAGATAAAAAGTAACAGTGTCAGATACCTGGGAGGCGGTAGTATGTATCGTGATCGTAACTGAGAGAATAAAAGTAAAAAAAAAAATTGTAACTTTTACAAGTACTATAATGATGGCTACTACTATATGATGGCTATTAAAGACTGCGTGCACTTCTGTTTGCATTGTTTAATGTATTTCTTTTTTATTGTGATGGTCACATTAATATAAAAACATCTGATTATTTTCAAATTATTTTCAAATTCCTACAACCTGTTTTACTGGTTGTTATTTTAATTTGATTATTATTAATTTTAATCGTGTTAATGCAGAGACATCAGGGTGACATTCACATGTTAACAGACGTGAGCAGATGAGGTAAGATATGCACTGGAGCCCAGAACAGTATGTGCAACCACAGGTCGCAGGCATCAAAATAGTCAGGCATGAAATAATCGTGACTAATCGAAGAATAAATTGAATGATTAGTCGACTACCAAAATAATCATTAGTTGCAGCCCTACTTACATTTTAGCCTAGTTACTATACTGTAGATAATTTACAAGAAATCGACTTGAAAACAAATTGCAAATTAGTAATTGCTCATATTATATAATTAGGAGACAAATAACCTATTGGGGCGGCACGGTGGCGCAGTGGTAGCGCTGCTGCCTCGCAGTTAGGAGACCCGGGTTCGCTTCCTGGGTCCTCCCTGCGTGGTGTTTGCATGTTCTCCCTGTGTCCCTGCGTGGGTTTCCTCCCACAGTCCAAAGACATGCAGGTTAGGTGGATTGGCGATTCTAAATTGGCCCTAGTGTGTGCTTGATGAGTGGGTGTGTTTGTGTGTCCTGCGGTGGGTTGGCACCCTGCCCGGGATTGGTTCCTGCCTTGTGCCCTGTGTTGGCTGGGATTGGCTCCAGCAGACCCCCGTGACGCTGTGTTTGGATTCAGCTTGTTGGATAATGGATGGAAATAACCTATTGGCATTTCAGATTTTTTCTTTTTTACTTCCACTATGCATCTACAAACTACATACTCTTTTTGACATATTCCAATCAGACTCTCCAAGTAATGTTATTGGGGAAATGCTATGCTCACCATGGGCACCCATAACACTCCTAGACTCCAAAATTGCTGAATAGCACAGTCTATTGCATAAGCTTTTAACACTTTTCAACACCCTGCATATTTCACTGAAAAGCATGAAATATAACATCAGGCTTTGATCAATGGAGGTATTGTGAAACCTATTCCATGTGACCAAATTCCAAGTAATGTGTGAGAAACAATTCCACCTAGGCCTAGTTTTTCACAAGACCAGAAAGTCTGCAAATTTTTAATGATTAAGATAATGGGTAGCCTCTTTTCATAGATCTTTGATATTTAAAAAAAATTGGTCACACAGGGTACAAATTGGGGTAGTGATGGCTTTGCATCATCAACTAGAAGGCAGGAAAACATAGAAAAATTGGTATCATCCTATCATGAAAGCCAACTACACAAACTCTATTTGAGAATCATTGAGTAAACAAACATACCGTACATCTCTTTGGGACCTCACAGATAAAGTGGAGTACAATAAGAAAAAAGGGAAGAATATGCAGACTCCACACATAGAATGATTGGGCGCAGGATTCAGACCCAGTGGGCTCGATCCACGAAGCAGGAGAGCAAACTAATATGACGGTCTGAAAATCAGACAGATTACATTTTATTATATAATATCATCTACTGTTGAATTCTGCTCTGTACTTGTAATATTTCTATTGCATTATTATACTGTATTGAGGGTTACTTGTGTTCTGTTCTATGTATTGTATTGTAATTACCCCTTTTTTTGACACCCACTGCACGCCCAACCTACCTGGAAAGGGGTCTCTCTTTGAATTGCCTTTCCCAATGTTCCTTCCATTTTTTCCTATAAGGGTTTTTTTTGTTAGTTTTTTCTTGTCTTCTTAGAGAGCCAAGGTTGGGGTGCTGTCAAAAGGCATGGCCTGTCAAAGCCCATTGTGGCACTCCTTGAGTAATTTTGGGCTATACAAAAATAAATTGTATTACTGTATTGTACACAAAAATAAATTTTGCAGTTTGTCAGGATAAATGCACTCGCTCATCTTTCATGTTACTGTATCTTTTAACACTACAATTCTTGAAGCCTATGAGAAAACTTGACATCCCGGCCCACCTTAAATCCCTTTGCACCTCTACATCAGCGTGTTTAATTTGTATATGAGTTGATCAGCACAAGCAGCAAGCAGCCTGCTGTCCCATACCCCGCCTTGAAGGAGCTCAACTCGAGCAAAAAGTTCTTCCAGCTCAAGCCAAGGCTCCTTATCTGTGTGTGAGGTGAGGTGCCTGGAGTTGTAGAGGGTAAATAATACAGTAAATCGTTATTTGGAATACATGCATTTCATTTTTGTTCTGTGTCTACAAATATTTGGGTAAGTGTAGGATAAAATGAAATGCAAGAAATGCTGAACACATACGTAAAGCAGAAACTTTTTCTGTGTTATACTAATAATGATGAGAAGTGTATAATGTGTGGAGACTTTAGTCCAAATATCAAATAAACACGTGTGCTTTTATCTATACTAATAAAAGGCAAAGCCCTCACTGACTGACTCACTCACTCACTCACTCACTGACTGACTGACTCACTCATCACTAATTCTCCAACTTCCCATGTAGGTAGAAGGCTGAAATTTGGCAGGCTCATTCCTTACATCTTACTTACAAAAGTTAAGCAGGTTTCATTTCAAAATTCTACGCGTAATGGTCATAACTGGAACCTATTTTTATCCATATACTGTAATAGACTGCAGCTTGATGGCTGTGGGAGACGGAGTTGCGTGTCGCATCGATCACGCCTCCCACGTAATCATGTGAACTGACTGTGAATGCAGTACGTAGAAAACAAGGAAGAGCTCCAAAAAGCGCTGAAGAAAAAATGCATACAAGCATATTCATAAGTGCAGCTACTGCGGAAACAAAATACGGTGTAAACCGTAAGTTTAAATTAAGTTTATAAACACCCTCCCGCTGCCGTTTGTCATGCCTACGACGAATACCATATTCGCGAGATACAAGTTTAATGAGAAGACACGAGATATAAACGAGACTTTGGATCACTTTGTAACGGAGTTAAAATTGCTGTAGCGAGAAACTTTTAAGTGCCGGGTCTTAGCTAACATTAAATAAGGACTGACAGTTAAGGCGGGTGGGGGAGTCACGTCATCATCTCCCCTCCCATTCACCTCATTTCACTCCGAGCTGAGCTCCGCACCTGACGCGGTCTTGCTGTTCTTTTTCCTTAGCGTTTAGTCCTCTCTCCTTTACTGATTTATATAAAGGAGAGTTGAGATCGTCAGGGATAGAATAATGTTTGGCTCAAACTCAGCAAAAGTGCGAGAGAAACTTTTAAGTGCCGGGTCTGAGCTAACATTAAATAAAGCTGTGGACATCACAATCCGAGAGACTGTGTTTGTGGAGGGATTGACAGTTAAGGCGGGTGAGGGAGTCATGTCATCATCTCCCCTCCAATTCACCTCATTTCAATCACTTCATTTCGCTCCGAGCTGAGCTCCACAGCTAACGTGGTCTTGCGGATGCAATTTCGTCACACTGCCACCAAATACTCACAGAAAAATCCACAAGTTAATACACACGCTGTCTCTAGAGTTTCTCCACACTCTGAATGTATTCCTCGCATCCCCGTTATACCCTCTGATCTCCTATTTCAATTCAAATGCCTCCAATTTCCAGTAAGGCTCTGCTTCGTGATGACAAGTAATAAGTTTCAGGGACAGACCCTACAAAACGTTGCCATTGATTTGAGGCAAGATTGCTTTTCTCCTGGACAACTATACGCTGCATTCTCAACAGTAAGCTCGCACAGCTTGGTCATGTTACAACTGGAGTGCTGAACTGACAACGTGGTATACAAAGAGAACTATAACAATCGTAATAAATGTAATCGTAAACAATAAAACAGCGGAGAACCCGTGGATTAAATATAAAGGCTGCTTCCTTGGCGAAGCAAGGAAAAAGGATGGCCTTATATGGCGTTCGTTTATAAAAACAGCGGAGAAGCTGTGTAAAGGCTGCTTCACAAAAAAACAGCGGAGTGCCTTATATGAGCAGGCAGTCAGATAAAGAAGGGAATCAATAAATAACTATAATCGTAATAAACGAACAAAAAATAGTGGAGAAGCCGCGGATTAAATAAAGGAAATGGGCACCTGAACAGTAAAGTAAGTCTCAAATAGCTACACAATAACTATAACAATTGTAATAAACGAAGAATAAAACAGTAGAGAACTGCGAAGCAAGGAGAAAGGATGGCCTTATATGGCGTTCGTTTATAAAACAGCGAAGAAGCGCCACACTCTGAATGTATTCCTCGCATCACCGTTATACCCTCTGATCTCCCATTTCAATTCAAATGCCTTCAATTTCCACTAAGGCTCTGCTTCGCGATGACAATTAATAAGTCTCAGGGACAGACCCTACAAAAAGTTGCCATTGATTTCAGGCAAGATTGCTTTTCTCCTGGACAACTATACGTTGCATTCTCAAAAGTAATCTCAGTGCACAGCTTGGTCATATTACAACCGGAGTGCTGAACTGACAACGTGATATACAAAGAGATCCTTAACAAATAGTTATTGGTATATTTTCCTTCAGTTTAAAAAGGTTTTCTTTTCTTCTTAATAAAAATGTAAAAGCAGTACTTCATCGCTGCGAAGCGCGGGGATTTTGCTATATACAGTATATATATGTAGATATGTATATATATGTACAGTATGTATGTATGTGTATATATATGTAGATATGTATATATATGTGTATATATATGTAGATATGTATATCTGTGTGTGTGTATATCTATACTAATAAACGGCAAAGCCCTCACTCACTCACTCACTCACTCACTCACT
>JANRMT010062792.1:21626418-21672032 GCA_026402145.1 Polypterus bichir lapradei | reverse complement strand
ATGAGACAAAACATCAGGGTAACCTGAAAGACCTGAATGCAATGCAGAAGATACAGAAAGCAGAAGAATTAAATAAGAATCTGACACTTCAGCGGATGTTTTTACCCGTGCACAATCACAAAGTGATTTCAAGTGAAGCTGCTTTTATGGGAGACACAAATTCACCAGTGCAACTTGCCCCACTTTCCCTGTTGCCAAGTAATGTTGAACCAAGTCGTCACTACGGTGTTCCCAAATACGCACTTTGCTGATAAACTGAGCGCACGGCGCTTTGGTGACTTTGAAGAACAAAAAAAGTCCGTCTACATGCGGCTCGAACCTTGTGCATGTTTGGTAGCACATATCTGTGTGAGAAGCTCTTCTCAGTGATAAAGACTAACAAAACAGCACACAGGAGTCGCCTCACTAATGAGCACCTGCAGTCCATCCTGAGAATCTCCACAACACAGAACCTCACACCAAACATAAACGAACTTGTTGCCAAAAAAAGATGCCAGGCGTCCAGCTCTAAAATGACATATGAGCAAAGACAACTGAATGATTTGATTTGTTATTGCTGAAAGGAACACATTTTATTTATATTTCCAGGTTTTGTTATGCAGCATGTTCATATTTGAATTTGTATAATTTTGACAGGATATATTTTTATGGAGAGCAAAATCTTTTGGGATATTTAAAATCTAAGTTTATTTTTTATATAAAATTACATAAGAGTAAAGAAATTTGAATGTTTGTTCTTTTAACGTTTACTTTATTTCTAACTTGTATAATTTAGACAGGATATATTTTTATGGAGAGCAAAGGTTGTTTAAGGTTTGACTTGATTTATTCAGGAATAATATTCCTGTCTGTTTTTACCATTCCTACCAAAGATATTTCTATCGACTAAATAAAAATTCCTTCTATTTAAAATTTAAATAGAACTTGAACAAATACGATAGTTCATAATATCCACGCAGACTTGCACGTAAGAGCGGGAGTTATCCATTTTAACAAGCAGCGTCTTGCACTGATACGAAATAGCTGTGTGTGTATATATGTAGATATGTATGTATATGTATATATATATGTTTATATATGTGTGTGTGTATGTATATATATATATGTATTTGTGTGTATATATGTGTGTGTATGTATGTATGTGTGTATGTATATGTATGTGTATATATGTAGATATATATATATGTATGTATATATGTGTGTGTGTATATATGTGTATATGTATAGATATGTATATATATTTGTTTATGTGTGTGTGTGTAAATATATATATATATATATATATATATATGACAGCAACACTCATCACTCACAACAGTGACAAAACAAATACATTGACAATCATGTTACGTTATTTTCAAAATGTTTCCTTTTCTTTTTCATTGCTTCTTTAACACACTACTTCTCCGCTGCGAAGCGCGGGTATTTTGCTAGTCTATACTAATAAAAGGCAAAGCCCTCACTCACTCACTCACTCACTCACTCACTCACTCATCACTAATTCCCCAACTTCCCGTGTAGGTAGAAGGCTGAAATTTGGCAGGCTTATTCCTTACAGCTTACTTACAAAAGTTAAGCAGGTTTCATTTCGAAATTCTACACGTAGCGGTCATAACGGTCGATAATGGTCGACAACGTCCGCCATGTTGAACTTTCTTATTTATGGCCCCATCTTCACGAAATTTGGAAGGCGGCTTCCCTGCGCTAACCGAAACCGATGTACATACTTATTTCGTTGGTATGACGCCACTGTCGGCCGCCATATTGAACTTTCCAACGTCACTAATTCTCCAACTTCCCGTGTAGGTAGAAGGCTGAAATTTGGCAGGCTCATTCCTTACAGCTTACTTACAAAAGCAAGCAGGTTTCATTTCGAAATTCTAAGCGTAACGGTCATAACGGTCAACACCGTCTGCCACGTTGAACTTTCTTATAACGGTCTTTGTTACTTATGGGCCCATCTTCAAGAAATTTGGTATGCGGGTTCCCAACGCTAACTGAATCCCACTTGCGTACATATATACGTCCATAGCCTGCAGCTTGGTCACCATGTGAGGTGGCGTTGGGTCCCCCATCCCAACGCCTCCCACGTTGTTGGCTGCCTGCCTATATATGGCCGTCTGTCGCTCCAGTCTCTACATTCCCTTCCTTGCTTCGCCATGGGATTCACGTCTCCCTGCTGATAACTACAGCCTTTTTATTTAATCCACGGCTTCTCCGCTGTTTTATTGTTCGTTTATTACGATTATAGTTATTGTGTAGGTATTTTAGACTTAGTTTACATTGTTCAGGTACCCATTTCCTTTATCATTCCAACCTTACCCCCATTAACAAGTCTATCGAGGTGATCACCATCAATCAAAGAACTGTCACTTACCGAGTGGTTTCCATGCCCGGAGATGGTGTCTGCCTTTTCCATTCTCTTTGTTACATATTGCACGGCCATATCAGGCTCACTCTTGATATCTGGAGGAACATTGTGTCTTATGTATTGAATGACTGGGACAGGTTCAAGGTGTGGACTGATGACGGTACAGGAGATAATTATACTACACAGGAGCACTATAAGAGTGAAATGCTTAAGCCCTTCACCTATGGTTCTGCAAGTGAGTTGATGGCTGCCGCTGAATTGTTCGGTTGTCGCTTTCGAGTGTACCGAAATGGGCCAAATATTTTACACCTTTCGACAACCGCCAATGCCTCTTAAACATCTTAGATTCATAGGTGACAATTTCAGTAGTGGACACTTTGATGTTTATGAATGTTTAAACTCTCAAAAGCTGGATGTGATGTTATCAATGAAACCGGTTGTATGCTTACAACGCTTGACAGATGCCGAATGTCACTTCAACACAAGTCCTGCAAATACTGTCGTAATTGAAACAAACCATAAAACTCAAACCGATTGTGACAGCAGCAATCCAAGCTGTGAGATTTGAAACAAGATTACTTTTCACATGGCCAACTGTACGTTGCATGCTCAAGAGTAAGCTCAGCGCACAGCTTGGTCATATTACAACCGGAGCGCGGAAATGACAATGTGGTATACAAAGAGATCCTTAACAAACAATTATTGGTATATTTTCCTTCAGTTTAAAAAGGTTTAATTTTCTTCTTAATAAAAATTTTAAGGCAGTACTTTGCCGCTGCAAAGCTCAGGTATTTTGCTAGTTCAAGAATATAATCAAAGGAAAAAAAAACAGTTAATGTTTTAAATAGCAGAACAGTTAATGCATCCAAGACATTAGGGTGATAGCCTGAAACCATTAAAAATTACAATAATATTCACAAAAATATTTCAGACAACTTTCATCAATGGATTACTATAAGATTTATTTTTTTCCTTTTAATGGCCATTAAAAAAAGATTTAATAATATGTGCTTGTGAAGCTGCTTTTATATGATATGAAAGGGTCATTTGTGATTTAATTTTGTATCTTCATTTATGTTGAGGCTGATAAAAGTTAGCTGGGTCAATCCATGATTCATTTATTTGAAGGCAAAGTAGCATTGATTAGACTTCTTGCTGAAGGTGCTGTAGTGATGGCTGGTTTGTTGGTAAGATAACTGAATGCACCCACAGTGTTTCATATGGCTTGTACTATTCATTGTAACATAAATCATGTCATTACATGTACCATTTATGATAATGGTTACCGCGCCTTACACCTTTCCCCCATCCTACAGGGAGTAGAAAAGAGGTGCTTGAATTCCATGCATGCTCTTGTGCACTCACTTGCAGAGCACAACACAGGACTCCTCTAATGCAAGTGTCAGTGTCTGGATGCCTCAGGAGGAGGGCTGCTCCATCAGCCAATGAAGGTAGCATTGTCACTACATATGTGGGGGTTAATTAGCATTATCTGTATATGGTTGTTTCAAGGTGGCAACCAGGTGGGACGTGTTCACATACACACATTTACAAGATGATTGTGATTTATAAAGGGTAAATTGCAAACAAACTGTGCACGATAGGTTTTATAAATCAAAATTTTTCTTGAAGTACACATGTTCCTTTTTTTTTGGATTACACATACTTTCTTGCTCCAATCTATGCAAAGTTTTATAAATGAGACTGTCTGGTCTTTTTCTCTCAAATGTTCAGTTTCTTAGTAGCAAAACTTATAAGTTAAACTTTTTCATTAAATGGAATATGGTCTTATATCTTATGTCAGCCTTTTCTTTTACAGAATGGTAAAACCTATCCATGTCTAATTTATTAGTAGGGTTACTGAGAAATAGACTGCTCAGACCTTACTACAAATTGAAGTGAAGCAGTAAGTATAAAGGTAGTCTCATCATTAATCGCATGGAGGTCGTATATAAAGGTCAGGTGGCCGATTTGGTATCATGGTGTACTAAAAACCATCTTCAGTTGAACACAGATATAACAGTGGAAAAAATTGATTGACTTAGAAATAAACAAATCAAAAGTTAGTGTGGCAGACACATAAATTCCTGGGAACCGCAGTCTCCAACGCACTGTAGTACTCGTATAATCACATAATTAACCAAGAAAGTAGGGCAGAAAATATATTTCCTTCACTTCCTGAAAAGCTTCATGTCACCCATTCGATAGGTGTTTTACAGTGTCACAATCAACTACATCCTCAGCCACAGCCGAGTTTGGTGCAGAATCTACTCACTACAAAAACGTTTGCTTTTAGTTGACTAGATCACTGTAATGCACTCCTCTCAGGACTACTCAAAAAAGACATTGATCAGTTGCAACTAGTGCGGAATGCAGACGCCAGAATCTTAACTATGAAAAGAAAATCTGAGCACATCTCTCCAGTTCTGATGTTGCTACATTGGTTACCCTTGTCATTTAGAATTAACTTAAAAATAGTGCTTAGTGCTTATGGTTTACAAAGCCTTAAATAATCTCATCCCATCCTATATTTCAGAATGCGTCTAACCTTACACTCCAAATTGTAACTTTAGATTTTCAAATGAGTGTCTGCTTATAATTCCAACAGCTAAACTTAAAAGAAGTGGTGAGGCAGCCTTCTGCTGTTATGCACCTGAAATCTGGAATAGCTACCTTATCGATAGAAATTCGCCAGACTAATACGGTGGAGCACTTTAAAAAACTGCTAAAAACACATTATTTAAACATCCCTTTCTCATAGATTCATTTTAGTGTAACCCTGATATTCTGTATATATGTTGAGTTATCGTTTTTATCATGGCTCCATAATCCATACTAACCCCTACTTTCTCTGCTGTGTACTGGACTGATTGAGATCATTGATGTTAGGTAGAATGCCTAGAGGAGGCTGGGCGGTCTCATGGCCTGGAACAACTGCAGATTTTATTTTTTCTCCAGCTGTCTGGAGTTTTTTTTTTTTTTTTTTTTTTTTTCTGTCCTCCCTCGCCATCTGACCTTTCTTTTATTCTATGTTAATTAGTGCTCTCTTATTTTAATTCTTACTTTGTCCTTTTTTCTCTTTCTTCATCATGTAAAGCACTCTGATTTAGATCATTTATTTTAGTTAGAATACCTAGTGGGGGTTGGACAGTCTTATGGCCTTGGAACCCCTGCAGATTTTGATTTTTTTTTCTCCAACCATCTGGAGTTTTGTTTTTGGTTTTTTTCATCCTCCTAGCCATTCGACCTTACTTTATTCTTTGTTAATTAGTATTGCCTAATCTTATTTTTATATTTTTCTTTCTTCATCTTGGAAAGTACTTTGAGCTACATGATTTGTAAGAAAATGTGCTATATAAATAAATGTTGTTGTTGTTCAAGGGGTAATGTATCATTTTCTCTGCAGAGAAAGTAATTGGTTGTCATATTTCCTGCCCTGATATATTTCACAACTGCAGAGAAAGAAGTAAAAGGGAAAAATGATTGCCAACCTGGTTACCAGTTCTCATCTGGCACACACTTTCAGCCCTTTAGATCCAAGGCTATGCAGCATTTAAACAGCTTTTTGTAGAGCAGTTACAGCCCTTCTAATTCAAGATTCTTCATGCAGCCTCATGTAATATACACTAATAATAATAATAATAAATAGCAAATTGTCACTTTGGTACATTCAAGTGTAATCAATGTACTCTGCCTTAATCTGAATCCTGTCTTATTGTATGCTTTAGGGTTTTGACACTAAAGTTACCCTGGAGAAATAAAAATGTTTCACATTCTTATTATTTCAGTTTGACTAATTGAGCAGTGTTAAAATAAACTTTTAAGTGGTAAAAGATTGTGCTGTAAATACAACAAACTATATAGAAAAGAGCCTTTATGCACCTTGTTGCAAACATCTACATGCATAGCAAGTACATTCTTTTATGATTTGATTTCAGTCAAGTGACTCATATAATTACCAGAATTAGTTCGTAGTTTTAATGATATAAAAGTATAGTACTAAACAATTGTATTGTTGAAAAAATATGTTAAGTCATGAAGCAGTAATATTTTTAGTATCAGTATCATTTTCACATGGGAAGTAAAGATAAAGCACAAAATTACTTATGTGAATATTATTTATTAATGTTTCTTTTACTGGTTAGAACAGACCACACTGCATATTTCTTTCCTCTAGTGAATAGCAGAGCTGAGAAAGGTAGACTAGTAGAATAATACAACCACAAGATGCTTTCGATGCATGGTTATTTTTAGCCATTATAGGACAAACAGTCCAAGCTGCGAGCTCTTCAAAGAATGTTTGTTTTAATAGGATTTTTTCTAACATTTTTAATTTGAATTATCTTTGAGATAACTTTTGAGTTTTTCATGAATGTAAAAACACTTAATGTATGTAAAGAAAAAAAACAACTTTCATCATAATAGGCAACGTCCATCAAGATCAGGGCGTTAATAAGGCTGTTTCATATGGGCACAAATTACAAAGGGTTGACCCTTTACAGCCTGACAGAAGCATATTTTCTGTCCTAAAGGTACAAGAATGAAGTAAGTCTTAGTAGTAGTCTAGACTCTAGAAGAAGATAATAAACTGCTGTCCCATCACTTCCAAAGTTCTGATTACCATAAATAAATTTAAAATGAAGCACATCTCAAGGGGTCAGTGCTTAGACTTTGAGCCCTGTCCCAGTTTCTCATTCTTAATGTTGTAATGACTGTTCTATATACACTTTGTGCTTTAACTATTGCTAACGTTCTGAAGATGATTCTTGTTTAGTCTCAGCAATAGAAAAAAACATACCAGTCTGTGAACCAATACTACGTTTCCCTTTATGATTCTGTTTTCACTGAGAAGCCAGTCTCTGTAATTAAACCCTATATTCTGCATAGAGAGGACTAATCTGTCACTCTGTGAAAATAAAACAGTAATTAAGAGCTTAACTCAATTTGTCCTCTATTTTCTATAGGGGTGGTAAGAGGATCCTGGTGACTGAGGGACTGACAAATATGAGAAGGTGATAAAGGTCAGACACTGGGCTCTGGAAAACAACAGAGAAGTGAAAAAGAGAAAACACAGACGCTAATGTTGTTGACATGTCTCATCATGTATGTACAGATACACAGTTAATTTAGGGCAAAAGCAAGAGCATGGTGCACCTAGAAGAAAGTATATTATGCTTCCTCAGAAACTTAAGGGACTGGCACCCTAGCGAATGGCAGGGGTGGCTGACTGTCTACCACAGTGCTGAAAGTGTGTATCATGAGATGCTAGCACTCACATTGACTGCCCAGGAATGAAAAGGAGGGTGGACTGTTAACACTGAATTACGTCATTGCCCTAATAAACACATAGAATAAGAATAGTTTACATATATGCATATATTAACATGCATAAATAAGTATTTCTCTTGAATATCTTGCAATTTTAAATTGTTACATTCTTCATGTTCTGTGCCACACTCTCATATTGGAGTCTTAGCCTCATTTGTCTCACTTCCATTCCATTTATCTCTAAACTTCCATGTTAGCGTCTACACCAGCTGGGTCAGAACCAGCTTGTTCTCGTTATTTCGATTTGTGTGTCTTCCAGTGCTTTTTTTTCTTTTTCACATTAGCCAATCAAAATACAGATGCAACATTAATTACTCTAATTTTATAAAGTATGAAGAAAGTCTGTATAATAAACTTTGTTTATTTCAATATTAATATGGATAAACATTTATTCTACATAGAGTTTGGGATTCAAGGGTGCAATTGGAGGTCCCAGAGCACAAAGGGTTAGTTCTGTTCAAGTCTGGCACAAATTAAGTGAGGCCCTGCCAAAAGATAAAGGCCAAGGACAAGGTCAGAGAGTTCCTGATGGGAACACTTGATTGAGGGATAGGTGGCGCATGGTTCCAGTGGGGAACATATAGTGGAATGGGCAAAGCTAGTGCTGATACAGAGATGCAGTTCTTAAGGTTTATGGATGGCTGAGGAGTGTAGGAAAACAATGATCTGTTGGAGGAAACGCTGACCCTACGTCTGAAAATGATCTCAGGATGAGGACTGAAGGGATTTAAAGCCTATGGTCACAGGCTCATTGACTGTAGAGTTGAGAGATAAAAGAGAAGAAAGAGCAAGTGGTCAGTTGGTGGGATAAAAATGGCCACATCTGAGGGGTGGAAGGAAGTATAGGAAGGAGGTCTCTGGTATAAGCTTATAGTTTACTTTCCTTCCCTTGTGTTTATTTTTTGCTGATCAGAGATAACTAATTGAGGCAGGCAGTGCACATCTTTAATAGTAATGCCAACATTAAACTGAACTTGATTCCACAAGGCTTATCTGAGGATCATGAATAACAAATAAGACTATGCATTCTGCTTTTACCTTGAAATTATACATCAATTGAATAATGATGCTTCTGGCTCCACACTCCCACATAATGCTGGATCAGTTGCTACAAGGTTTGATACTGGGACTATTTTCCATAATGAGTAAATGTTATGAATCCAAATCCACAAACATTCTGGGCAACATCTTGTTCACAAACTACATAGCATAAAAAGTGTCCTCTCTTCATGTATGCTATGTTACCTGACATATGATTTTTGTTTCAGACTTCTTGATTTGCATATGTTTACTGTATATTTGAGCTGCTTTAGTGGTAGCATCTGGTTTATCAATTTAACTTTATTAAGGCACATTACTAGCTTTTAGGAAAAAAAATCCTAATTTCCCTTCACATAACCTTATATGAACTTTGAAGACCTGTTAAAAGAAATACAAAGTTCTGAATAAAATTTCTCTCTATTTTAAACAAAGAATCTGCAGCAAGCATTACAGCTTGCATTACAGTTTATGGGACTTCAGTCCCATAAAGTGCAGTTCCTCCCATGGACAAGGGCAATGTGATTTGACAGCAAAACTCGCTTACTCAAAAACTCTGTTGAATAATCCCACACATGTACAATACATGATTTTAAATAATTAATTGGACAGACTTTGATTTTACAATGGATGAGAGAAAAAGGTTCAGTGGGGAAACAGTATATTTATATTTAGTTATGACATACATGTTGTAATCTAGAATTTCCTAATTTCAAGGATATTTTGAGACAGTAAGCCTGATTGAACCCTTTTATAAATCCAAACAGTTTATCACAAAAGACCAATCTTCTTCTTCTTCTTTCAGCTGCTCCCGTTAGGGGTTGCCACAGTGGATCATCTTTTTCCATATCTTCATGTATTCTGCATAATACTTTGTCACACCCATCACCTGCATGTCCTCTCTCACCACATCCATAAACCTTCTCTTAGGCCTTCCTCTTGCCTGGCAGCTCTATCTTTAACATTGCTTTCCCAATATGCCTCCATCTTTACTCTGTACATATCCAAACCAACGCAATCTTGCCTCTCTGACTCTGTCTCTCAACCGTCCAACTTGAACTGACCCTCTAATGTACTCGTTTCTAATCCTATCCATCCTCGTCACACCCAGAGCAAATCTTAACATCTTTAACTCTGCTACCTGCAGCTCTGTCTCCTGCTTTCTGGTCAGTGCCACCGTCTCCAACCCATATAACAAAGCTGGTCTCGCTACCGTCCTGTGGATCTTCCCTTTCACTCTTGCTGATAACCGTCTGTCACAAATTACTCCTGACACTCTTCTCCACCCATTCCACCCTGCCTGCACTTTCTTTTTTACCTCTCTTCCACAATCCCTGTTACTCTGTACAGTTGATCCCAAGTATTTAAACTCATCCACTTTCGCCAGCTCTACTCCCTGCATCCTCACCATTCCACTGACCTCCCTCTCATTCACCCACATGTATTCTGTCTTGTTCCTACTGACCTTCATTCATCTCCTCTCTGGAGCATTTCTCCACCTCTCCAGGGTCTCCTCAACCTGCTCCCTACTCTTGCTACAGATCACAATGTCATCAACAAGCATCATAGCCCAAGTGGACTGTTGTCTAATCTCATCTGTCAACCTGTACATCACCACTGCAAACAAGAAAGGGCTCAGAGCCGATCCCTTCTGTAATCCCACTTTCATATTGAATACATCCATCACTCCAACCACACTCCACTGTCATACTTCCCTCATACATATCCTGTACAACTTTCACATACTTCTCTGCCACTCTAACTCATTCAATACGACAATTCCTCTCAAGGCATCCTGTAATATGTTTTCTCCAGGTCCACAAAGACACAATGCAACTCCTTCTGACCATCTCTATACTTCTCCATCAACACCCTCGGAGTAAACATTGAATCTGTTGTGCTCTTTCTTGGCATGAAACCATACTGCTGCTCACTAATCATCACCTCCCTTCCAATGCTCGTATTTATCAAGCATTTCAAGAGTACGAAATAGGTCCTAACAGGCTCAGAAATTTCAAATTTGGACATACTATTACAATCCTGAACATATGTGGGGCTGGATGGGTAATGCCAATGAAATACCAGAAAGGTATACTGAGCTGTTCATCCGACGAATCCCTGGAATAGTCACGTTATACTGTACAAGCCCTGGAAACGTAAAGAAGGCGGATGTATACTTTCAAAGCACAGGATAAATAGAGCCTCAGAGTAAAAAACAGGGCATCGTGGAGCGGGACACAGCATGCAAATCTGAAAGACAATCAGAGACACTGCAATAGTGAATGTGAGTTCAGAAATGTCGCAAGTTGTAGTTTGTTTCAGTAGCTGTTGGTTTGTGAGAAGTTAGTATGGCCATAATGCTGGAAAGGTAAGCCTTCTAAAAGTATGGCTGTGGATTATTTATCTATACTAATAAAAGGCAAAGCCCTCACTGACTGACTGACTGACTCACTGACTCATCACTAACTCTCCAACTTCCCGTATTGGTAGAAGGCTGAAATTTGGCAGGCTCATTCCTTACAGCTTCCTTACAAATGTTGGGCAGGTTTCATTTCAAAATTCTACGCGTAATGGTCATAACTGGAAGCTATTTTTCTGCATATACTGTAATGGAGTTGAGCTCGAAAGCCGTGGAGGGGCGGAGTTTCGTGTGACATCATCACGCCTCCCACGTAATCACGCAGTACGTAGAAAACCAGGAAGAGCTCCAAAAACCGCTGAAGAAAACATGCATTATATAATTAAGAAGGCAACGAAACAATTAGAAGCGAGCGAGTGACATATAAAACCATATTCAGCGGCTCACGTGAACTGACGCAGTGCGCAGACAAAAAGCAACAGTTCCAAAGATTGCTGAACAAAAACCGAATTACACTGCTACGCTCAAATAAACAAACCACAAGCCGTGGCACAATAGTAGAGGCTTCGCCTCTAGCTCCGAAGTTCGATTCCCGAGAGGGGATGCACTGAGTATGTACGTGTGCTTCCCAATTCATTTTAGCCTCGCATCCCCTTGGTTTGAGACGTATAAAAAAATATGCGGTTAACGCAGAAAGACAGATCACCAATTGAAGCTTTATGAATAATGGATACTTTATTCGCGATCAATGATTGTTTTGGTAAAGCCATACTCAGTGTATTCATTAGATTAACGGTAAAAAAGTAAGAGCGAGGGGAGGGTAACTTATTGAGGCACGCAGGCAAAACCACAATAGAACGCGGGCTCTATGTACTGTAGTGCGAGTCAACTCGATCTGAATTGCGCGATCATATTTGAAAAAATATATCTTTTCAACTTCTATTTGACAACAACACTTAGTATATTCATATGTAAGGCTGCTGCGCAACTCAGCACGCCTCCCATGTAATTGACTGCCTGCCCATATAAGGCCATTCTTCGCTGCGGTGTCTTTATTCGTTTCCTTGCTTCAACAAGGAAGCAGCTTTCTCACAGCTTCTGCGCTGTTTTATAAATGAACGACATATACGAAAGTCCTTTTTCCTTGCTTCGCCAACGAGGCAACCTTTTTATTTAATCCACGGGTTCTGCGCTGTTTTATTGTTCATTTCTTACGATTGTTATAGTTATTGTGTACATATTGTACACTTAGTTTACTGTTCAAGTACCCATTTCCTTTATTTAATCCACGGCTTTTCTGCTGCTGTTTTGTTCGTTTATTACAATTATACTTATTTCATTCACTTTCTTTGCCTGACTGCCTGCCCATATTAGGCGTGCAGCTACTGCGGAAACAAAGCACACGGTGCAAAAAGTGAATGTCCCGCTAAAGGAAGACAGTGTAAAAAAAAAAACGCGTGCATGCAGTGTGTGATGTCTCAAATAAAGAGGAAGACGAGCTGTTTATTGATGCAGTAAGAAACGAATCGATGAATGAAACCTCTTATCTTTACAATGATTGACAAACACGGAATGTAACTTGAACACAACACATCATACAAATACGACCCTGATTGAAACAAATAATGATAATCAAATCCTTGATGACAGCAACACTCAATAACACTCACAAAACAATTACTGTATATTGACAATCATGTTACATTATTTTTAAAATGTTCCCTTTTCTTTTTCATAACTTCTTTAACACAGTACTTCTCCGCAGCGAATACATATATACACCCCGATCTACATACTCTTGAATAGACAAGCCACACGCCGTGGCGTAATTTTAGAGGCTTCGCCTCTAGCGCCGACATCCGAAGTTCGATTCCCGAGAGGGGATGTACTGAGTATGTACGCGCGCTTCTCGATTCATTTTAACCTCGCATCTCCTTGGTTTGGGACGTATGAAAAAATATGCGGTTAACGCAGAATTATGTTATGTTATTTTTAAAATCTTTCCTTTTCTTAGCACAAGCACAGCTGAGAAGCTTCGATGCATTTACTCCATAACAAAAAATAATGCATTTAATCACACTTTCAATTCCAAGCAAAGGGGAACTTTTGTCAATGCATGATTTCCTGGTGCATCGATTACACTGATGCACACATCACAGCTACAAAAATGTTAGAGTCGGAATGAAGTGCGTTCCTACGACTGATCGGAGGAAAATTTCATTTCAAAAAACTACCCGAGCGAAGCCTTGATAAAAGCGTGGTTTTGTGCACACTGAAAAGCAAGCAAAATTAGATGCATTACAGAAAGCGGACTTTGTGGCTCTTACTGGGGATCATTGGACTTCCGTGACCGTTAGTAATTCTAATTACATCTAATTACAAAATGTTCAATGATCACACTGTTTTAGCCTAATGTACAAAATAATTTTGGCTAAGGTTACTCAGAGTTTAAAGATTAAGTTGGTCACATTACCTTTTATGTTTCTGACTTATTTTTTTAAGAAGAAAAACTGCACTTTATATTGAAATTTTGGTTATTATTATTTAAAGACAATACCATTCTGAAAATGTACTTAAAGTACTTAAACTACCACTTTATTTTTAAGTCTGCCCAATTTTAACCAGGGATGATATTTTTGTTTCTGTTTTGAATTCAAATGCAGTTTAAAAGCATTTTTTTTTTCAGAAATTAAAAGAGCTTGAGTTTACAATATTCATGTCCATGTCTATTATTTGATTCTGTCGCCCACTAAAACCCTTTTCAATTAAAAAGAAGCATTTGCGATTTGGGGCAAATTTACGTGTGCGATTACATACGATTAAACAAGATTAATTATTACACAGCCTCTAATTAATTGGATTAATTTTTTTAATCGAGTCCCACCCCTAATATATATATGTACTGTAGATATATATGTAGATTTGTATATATATGTGTATATACAATATATATGTAGATATGTATATGTGTATATATGTATATATATGTGTGTGTGTGTATATATATATATATGTGTATATATGTATATATATTTATATGTATAGGTATATATATATGTACAGTGGTGTGAAAAACTATTTGCCCCCTTCCTGATTTCTTATTCTTTTGCATGTTTGTCACACAAAATGTTTCTGATCATCAAACACATTTAACCATTAGTCAAATATAACACAAGTAAACACAAAATGCAGTTTTTTCTCCCCGTGTCTGCGTGGGTTTCCTCCGGGTAATCTGGTTTCCTCCCACAGTCCAAAAACATGCAGGTTAGGTGCATTGGCGATTCTAAATTGTGCTTGGTGTGTGTACGCCCTGTGGTGGGCTGGCGCCCTGCCCAGGGTTTGTTTCCTGCCTTGTGCCCTGTGTTGGCTGGGATTGGCTCCAGCAGACCCCCATGACCCTGTAGTTAGGATATAGCGGGCTGGATAATGGATGGATGAAATGTGCGGATCTTATGGCTGCTTTGCCAACTTGCTCCCCATTGACTCTACAATTTTTTTTTTAAGAGATTTTAGTTTAGTGATATGCGGTGGGTTGGCGCCCTGCCCGGGATTGGTTCCTGCCTTGGGCCCTGTGTTGGCTGGGATTGGATTCAGCGGGTTGGAAAATGGATGGATGGATGGATAGTTTAGTGATACCTTTATATACTTGTAATCTGCTCTTCAGGGTGAGAATGTATTGACAATTTTGAATTTTCCATAAATGTCCTGACAGATCAAAATTATTCAAACTAGTGGTAGGGATTTTTAAAAAAAAATGTTACAAAAACGAAATTAGATGTTACCAAAGCTGATATCCTAAAAGTTAAAACATGATCAACAATTTCAAGGGAGTTGACTAAATTCATAGTCAAAAACAAAAATAAAGTCAAAATTAGGAATTACTATTTAGAAAGTTACTTTTTACAAGGTGTTTTCTTTATTTGTTCAGCAAAATTCAGACTCGTTTTAAACTGTGCAGCATTTCTTTATTAATTTGGTTGTCATTTTTTATTCCATGTTCTTTTCTTCAATTCATTTTTATTTCTGTTTTAAGTGTTTATTGTTAACAAGTTACCTCCAGTTAATTTCTTTTATTTATTTAATTATTTTTTACTTTTCTTTCTCTCAATATTTAAACCTTACTTAATCTATTAGCCTATCTATTGACTAGACCTCCTAATAAGGTCTCAATTAGGCCTTTTATTTGAAGCTTTGGAGCTATTCTTTGTATTGTGCTTGCCTTCATTCTCTTTGTCATCTGTTGACGCGTTTCTTTTAATATTTCAGAATTTTATATGTTAGCGTTTTGTTTTTGAGTTTCTTGTTGTTTTTTTTTTTGTTTCGTCTTTTGAAACTGTATGGACTTTATCTATATTTTTTTCTTAGTTTCTTCATATTAAGTATTTCTGATTTTTGTATTTCCTGTTTAACTTAATGAAATAATCATACTTCTTATTTCAGCACTTGAGCCAGGATTTTAGTGGCTTCCCTCCCTTTTTAGCTATGCTCTTGAGACAAGTCACTAAAGCCATGATATCACTTGTCAGGCAGCATGTGTATCACTGCTTCCTAGCAACCTCCAACATTAAATGGTGGTGCCTTTAAGAAACAAGCAAAAAAAAAAAAAAGTGACTTTTTTGCATTATATGTAAGTAATGCAAATTTCTACAAGATCGAGACTTATATTTGGAATTTATTTTCAATCAGTCCAGGAAGGGTAAGACAACTAGGGCTTCATGGTTGAAGAAAACCCTTCATCATAAGAACGTCCTATAGAGTGACCTTATCAGTTTCCATGGAACATAGGACACACACTTCCTGCACCTACACAACAAAAGCACAGACCCTGTTACATCCTAGATCTTTGCTCACTGAGGGAACTAGACAGGTATGTGATTAGCCTAAGTGTTACAAATTCTTTGATTTCTGTTTTGAGTTAGGCCTGTTTGGCTGCTGTTTTTCTTTTTCATTCATACAGTGTAGCACCTACTTTTGGAGCCAAACTTTAAAGTAATACATGTTCATGTTACCATTTAATTTCTCTGACTGTCCGTTAAAGATGCAGAGATTAAAACACTGCCATTTTAGCCGAAGATCAGCCAAAGAATGTTACAAAAGGAAAATGAGATGATGCCTGGAGGGGTACACTGTAAATTAATGGCATAGTGTTGAATGGGTCTCATCCCTAAATTTTTATTTTTTGTATTTTTATTTTTGGGTTTTTCTCTGAAGTATTCTGATTTATTTTAAATTGTATTAATTCATTTAACAACTGGAATTAACAAATAAAATCTTGCACAGCTGTTTTTTGTGAGGTCTTTCTTTTATTTTTTGAACAAAGTATGGACGCTGTAAAAACAGCATCTTTCTGAACATTGTTCTCATGCTGTTACATAGTGGATGTGTGGGCAACATGATTGGCAACACATTTAAAATAATATGTTGCCTTTAAGATAGCAATTATGAAAGGGATACAAAAAGTTTTTGCTCTGTTGCTCTTAGGCCCAAGAGCACTACTCCATTGGATGAAGAAAATTAACACAAACTATACACTGAGGACATTCTGGGGTCTGAAACAACTTTAAAATCTTTCATAAAGTTTCTTATATGAGTATGTGTATGTGTATATATATATATATATATATATATATATATACAAGCAGCCAGGACGACCAACCATGGAAGGACCCGGGGAGAGACTATTTTCAGGACAGTTTCTCCCCTGGGCTGACAGAGGGAAGCTCCCTTGGTTTCCAGTGGAGCCAGGTGTCTTGAGCATGGAAGCTCAACCCTACTGGGGCCCGTGGTCACCACCAGGGGAGCATGGACTTTTACTGGGCCCAATTTGGCAGCACGTCCGCCACACCTGTTGTTCTATAAAGGGAGCCAGTCACCACCACTCAATGGCCAGAGTCGGGAGGAAGAAGACAAAGCCTGAAGAGGAGTGGAGGCGGAAGGACTGGCGGCAAGAAGGGACTGTGTTAGGCGGTGAGTGTTGTGTTGTGTGTTGGTGTACTGTGCACAGGACTGTAAATAAACCGTGTGCTGGGTGCAAAACCTGTCTCCTGCCTGTCTGTTTCTGGGATGGCTTTCACAGTGTATAAATATATATGTAATTGTTCAATTTTTCTGGATTAATCTACCCTAGTCTATGTACCTTGCTAGTGATACTCACTGTTTCTGCTTCCTGCTTATTACTTGAAGTTTTCTATTAATGATGTCATTTAGGTAGCTTAGATATGGGCCTGTAGTTGCCAAAAAAATAAAGGTTAAATTTACCAAGTAAGGTGTTTTGTCACAGTCAGCAGTGAGAGAACTTATCAGTATACAACGTGTGTGGCCTGTAAGAACTGCACTCAAGACACATTGATATGCTACTAGTGTCAATCCCAGCTATATTTGCTGGATCTCTCTTTCTCTCAGAATGTGATATAATGCACCATGGATCCAGGAAGTCAAGTTATCATTAGGGACCTCAAGAATTGGCAGCACATCAGACTATACATACTGTATAATAACTCAATTCCTGACACCAGCTACCTCCCATTTCTCCCATCTGCATGAGTTTAGAAGCACCAGATGCAGAGGAGCCAGCCCACCCTCCTGTTGCACTGAAGCAATCCTTTCAGCTACTACATTCTGTCATCTGATAAATTATGTACTCTTGTGCATTCAATCAATTTTAAATGAAGAAGCATCTCAAACAGAATGTAAAAATTCTTATGAAGCAGCAAGATATGACCTCTCTTTCATTTATTAACAGTATAATCTTTATCATTTTACATGTACACTGTTGTTTTTTGTATAAAGGTTGAGTAATTTTCATTACATAAAACACAATCAATGAAAAAGTATGCTTTTATCGAAAAATTATATTATTTATTTTTGCAAGTGCATGTGTACTATAATAACATTGATGCATGATTGATAAGTTCAAAAATTGTGTATGGTTGTGGCTTTGGTGCAGAAAAGACAGGCAGCAAACCTTTGACTGTTTAAAAACATTTATATTACCTTCTGTGCTTAATTTATTTCCCCACATGTCACTGTTAAGTTTTTATGCTGCATTTTTGCTATATGTACTGATAGATTTGGTTGAAAACCTTTTAAATCACAAGAACGCTAAAATGAGACAAAACACTCATTCTGAAGAAGCTGGGAGTAAAATAAAACTAATTTACTGTATATCTGAGAAATTAGGCGATTAAAGCATTCAGTATTTGTTTTCTAAAAACCATAGTTAAACTGTAATTTGTATTGATGTTACCCCACATCATGTCTTCACACCTTCAGTGTATTCAGTTCATCTTTACTATTGAGTAAGAAAAGAGGGACAATATCTGCTGATAATTTTACTCAAAGTTGGATTTACTAAGGTGAAGGATGTTTAATTTACTAGAGTTTCTCAGATCCCATCGTAACTAAAGTAACATGTAAAATGCTTCATATTCTATTTGCTCAATGTTTGTGTATTTTTTTGTACAAATACACATTTCCACTTTTGTCCATACGCAATTTTTTAGTGTGAATTCTATGCTATACATGAGGCCCTGGGGAACACTGAGACATTGTCAAGTAAGTGAAAGGTTTATGTACCATTCAGGGATATTTGAAAAAATATCAGAACCTGGAATAAGATGATGACAAAAGAGCAATGCAAAAATCATCAAAAATTAGCACAAGGTGGAAAATACAAGGAAAAAAGATTACATTTCAGTAGTACATGAAAAGGGCTTTAAAATACATTTCTAAAAGGAGTTTGCTTAAGTGTTAGGCAAGTAATGACATCAATAATCTTTAAAATTTGGCTTCCAGGTACACTTCACAAGTTCATGTCCTGTAATTTAGTTAATTTAATCACTAGTTTGGTTTTGTCATAAAACTGCTTTACCCTCCTAACCCTGGCATTGTATATCAAAAGCAGATGACCTACACAGGGTGTCACTGGCTTCAGTACTTATTACAGGCTTAACCTCCCTATGATTCAGATAGAAAAACTGGGGTTTTCGCACTGGGGTTAATTGGGTCAGTCCCCGCCCCCCCAAGGAGTTTTTGCTCTCTCGACAAGCATTGTCAGAATGCTGAATGGGAGGAACAAGGGCTGGCCACTCCAAGATCAGAGAATAGTAACCTAACTTCATTAGACAAACAGGCAGGAGACTTCTGACTAATCATGAGCTGGACACTTGAAATCTGGGGCTCAAGCCCTAGAAGCCCCCAAAACAATGCCACTGGTCCTACAAACTCAAAGTACTGAATGGTCTCAATGATGAGCAAATGTACTTAAGGAGATTTCACACATAGCTCATTTGGGGTGTTCTTTTTTGGAACTCTGGTGTGATTTAACTGAAAAGTCCAGCTCATTTATGTAGATGTAAACATGTCAATCACACTTGGGTGTGGACACAAACAACCAGACTGTGACCCATTGCAAAGGGTGGTCTCAGTGTGGTACCTGGAGCAGTTTTTCATGAGGTATGAATATGATCCAACATCTACAGACTTATCTATCTACAGGGAATACTCTTAATTATGGGTAAAATCATGCATGCTGTGGTAGTCCCACTAAGCACTAGATGTTGGTAACTGGGGAATTTAATTTGCAGCATAATGGGTTGAGAATTAACAGAGCATCAAAAACAATACAAAGGTGAAACTAAATGTACACATAGGTGTACATTTTATAGAATCTATACTAATTAAAGGCAAAGCCCTCACTGACTGACTGACTGACTCACTCACTGACTCACTCACTGACTCATCACTAATTCTCCAACTTCCCATGTAGGTAGAAAGCTGAAATTTGGCAGGCTTATTCCTTACAGCTTACTTACAAAAGTTAAGCAGGTTTCATTTCGAAATTCTACACGTAAAGGTCATAACAGACGATAACGTCCGCCATGTTGAACTTTCTTATTTATGGCCCCATCTTCACGAAATTTGGTAGGCAGCTTCCCTGTGCTAACCGAAACCGATGTACGTACTTATTTCGGTGGTATGACGCCACTTTCAGCCGCCATATTGAACTTTCCAACGTCACTAATTCTCCAACTTCCCGTGTAGGTAGAAGGCTGAAATTTGGTACTTATTTCGGTGGTATGATGCCACTGTCGGCCTCCATATTGAACTTTTAATAGAAACCGATGTCCATACTTATTTCGTTGGTATGACACCACTGTCGGCCGCCATATTGAACTTTCCAACGTCACTAATTCTCCAACTTCCCGTGTAGGTAGAAGGCTGAAATTTGGCAGGCTCATTCCTTACAGCTTACTTACAAAAGTTAAGCAGGTTTCATTTCGAAATTCTACGCGTAATGGTCATAACGGTCAACAAAGTCCACCATGTTGAACTTTCTTATTTATGGCCCCATCTTCTCGAAATTTGGTAGGTGGCTTCCCTGCACTAACCGAAACCAATGTACGTACTTATTTCGGTGGTATGATGCCACTGTCGGCCACCATATTGAACTTTTTAACAGTCTTTGTTACTTATGGGCCCATCTTCAAGAAATTTGGTACACGGGTTCCCAAAGCTAACTGAATCCTACTTACGTACATATATACGTCCATAGACTGCACCTCGCTCACCGTGTGAGGTGGTGTTGGGTCCCCCATCCCAAGGCCTCCCACGTTGTTGGCTGCCTGCCTATATAAGACCGTCCATCGCTCCAGTCTCTACATTCCCTTCCTTGCTTCACCACGGGATTCACGTCTCCCTACTGATAACTACAGCCTTTTTGTTTAATCCACGGCTTCTCCGCTGTTTTATTGTTTGTTTATTACAATTATAGTTATTGTATAGGTATTTTACACTTACTTTACATTGCTCAGGTACTCTTTTCCTTTATCATTCCAACCCCCATTACCATGTCTATCGAGATGATCACTATCGATCAAAGAACTGTCACTTACCGAGTGGTTTCCATGCCAGGAGATAGCACCTACCTTTTCCATTCTCTTTCTTACATATTGCACGGCCATATCAGGCTCACTCTTGATATCCGGAGGAACATTCTGTCTTATGTATTGAATGACTGGGACAGGTTCAAGGTGTGGACTGATGACGGTACAGGAGATAATTATACTACACAGGAGCACTATAAGAGTGAAAGGCTTAAGCCCTTCACCTATGGTTCTGCATGTGAGTTGATGGCTGCCGCTGAATTGTTCAGTTGTCGCTTTCAAGTGTACCGAAATGGCCAAATATTTTACACCTTTCGACAACCGCCAATGCCTCTTAAACATCTTAGATTCACAGGTGACGATTTCAGTAGTGGACACTTTGATGTTTATGAATGTTTAAACTCTCAAAAGCTGGATGTGATTTTATCGATGAAACCGGTTGTGTGCTTACAACGCTTGACAGATGCCAAATGTCACTTCAACACAACAAATCCTGCAAATACTGTCGTAATTGAAACAAACCATGAAACTCAAACCGATTATGACAGCAGCAATCCAAGCTGTGAGATTTGAGACAAGATTACTGTTCACATGGCCAACTGTAAGTTACATGCTCAAGAGTAAGCTCAGCACACAGCTTGGTCATATTACAACCGGAGGGCCGAACTGACAACATGGTATACAAAGAGATCCTTAACAGATAATTATTGGCATATTTTCCCTCAGTTTGAAAAGGTTTAATTTTCTTCTTAATAAAAATTTTAATGCAGTACTTCGCCGCTGCGAAGCGCGGGTATTTTGCTAGTTTAGCATAAAGCAACTCTCAAAATTACCAGTCAATTAGAGCAAGCCTAGCTTCTGTTCTTGTCTGAAAAAGGGGCCTGAGTTGCCTTGGAAGCTTGCATATTGTAATATTTTAGTTAGCCAATAAAGATGTCATTTTGCTTGACTTCTCACTACATCCATAATGGCTAACACTAGTAGTGTATATCTGTGTTTAAAGACAAGTAGTTCTCATCCATCCACTCCTTTATTTCACTAACACATTTAATTGAGGACAACATCGGAGAAACTTCATTTGGTCTAAAAGAAAGGTACAACTGGGTGTCATCTACGTACAAGTAAAAATTAGTGTTATGTTCTCTAATGACAGATCCCAGTGGAAGGATGTAAAGTGAAAACAGTAAAAGTTCCAGTGCTGAAGCGCTGTGGGACACCATGTCTCGTTCTCTGTATAATGATGGAGTACTGTCAGAACATTTCTGTAAGTATTGGAATCGATATGATAAATAAGAACTAAACTAGGCAAGGACATTGCCTTTAAGTGCAATGTCATTTTCCAGCCTATGTAGTAAAATAGAATGGTCAGTGGTGTCAAAGGCTGCGCTTAAGTCTAACAACATAATTACATTGGATTTTCCTTCATCAGAGGATATCAGAATGTTGCGTAGTGCCGTTTCTCTACCATGACCAGTGCAGAAACCAGACTGGAATTTCTCCAATAAATTATAATGTATAAACTGAAGCTGATTGGAAACTACTTTTTCAAGTATTTTAGAAAGAAAGGGTAAACTGGATATGGGTCTATATTTATTAAGTATATGTGGGTCTAGGTCTCACGTTTTAAGTAATGGATGGTTGAATAACACTTTTAGTGCATCAGGAACTGTGCCATACAATGAAAGCAATCCAAGATAGGCTTTACCAAGCAAGTATGCAGTTTGCACTGTGATGCTGAGATTTGGGATCTTATATTTTTAATTTTCTCATTAAAGAAGTTCATAAAGACTGTACTGCTAATGTATGTTGATATTTTGCAATGTAGATCTGAATTCCCACCTTTTAAATTAGCCACTGTTCTAAACAGTACCTGAGGAAGATTATTATTTTTATCTATTATTTTACAATAGTAATCTGAGCAAGCTCTAAAGAGAGCTTTTTTATATATTTTTAACACTCTCTGTCCTTGCAATTTGAAAGAACTGAAGCTTTGTTGTTTTCCATTTGCACTCCCGTTTTTGAATTTAAGAGCTTGAGTGTTCTCATTGAATCAGGGTGAGTTTCTATGTGCTTTGATGACTTTCATTTTAAGGGCACTGTGACCAAAGCATCTCTCAAGGTGATTAATATAATGTGATGATAGCTGATCTAAATTGTTTTCCACAGTTTCATTTGAAGGTGGCTTATCTAAATTACACTTGACTTACTCAAAATACAGTATTTATAAATTTTGAAGCTGAATAACAATCTAAATGTTGCACCATCTTTGTTTTAATATGTGAATGTACTGGTAATGACAGAACTAAATCAAACATAAATAAGTATTAATCAGAAATAACTTTATTTAATGGAGTAATATTAACATTTTGAGTTTTAACTCTGTTAAGTTATAATTAAATCTAATGTGTGGTTATGATTATGAGTTGGATATTTGATAATCTGACAAAATCCTACTGAATATAACAAATAAGTAAAACATTTTTTTTGTGTGTCAGTTTCCACATCAATGTGTACATTAAAATCTCCCATCAACACTATGTGATTATAATTTATAGCTAAATCAGATACAAGATGACCAAATTCAGTCATAAACAATGAATATGGTCCTGGTGGTCTGTAGACTAGCTCTACAATTGTGCTGGAATCTGTTTAATATTTAAAATGAGTGCCTCAAAGGATGTCACCTGAATTCTTATAAGTGATTTGCATTTTGTCACATTAATTATTCCAAAGCATCTTCCTTGAGCAGAATCTCTAGATTTATGAAGGAATGTGTATCCATCTGATGATGCCTCAGCTAGGGGAACAGTATCAGATTTACTAAGCCACGTTTCAGTGAGAAGACACAAATCAGATTTTGTACTTAAAATATATCATTTACCACAGCAGCTTTACTTTAAAGAGAGCAAATGTTTAATAAGCAGTATTTAAAACTGCATAGTTCTTTGTGAACTGATGATATATTTTTTGTTTTAATTTGAACTAAGTTACTATTACAGATACCACTGGTGGAGGATCTGGTTTTATCTCTTGGTCTAATCATACACCTTACTTTTTGGTTATCAAGGAATTTAAAATTTGTATCATAAGTAAATTTACAAGATGCCCCAAAACAGGGATTATGCGTAACAGCTTCAGGAAAATAACAGGTGGGATAAACAACAGGCTGGGATTTTAGATCATAAGACAGTGGCCTTGATGGTGCTTTAATCAGTCAGCCGGGCAGATCCCATCCAGTTAGGATAAAGACTATCTCTCTTGAAAAATCCAGGCATTTCCTGAAAATCATTCCAATTGTTCACAAAGGTTATGCTTTGGGTGTGTTGATCATTTAGATCAGGCACTGACATTTTGCCCTTTCATGCCGGACTGTGTTTTAATGACTGTTTCAAACCATATCACACAAAGGATGTGTACTAAATCTGCATCGTACAACAGTGAACAGTAAACAGGCCTTTTCTACTGAATTTATGTTGACATTTAGGGCTTTAGCTATTTACTATACATGTTTCTGTTACACATAACTTTATATTTTAGGAAAAAGTAAGAGAAACAAACATCCCCGTGGCAATTTGTCCTGGTGCTCTTACTCAATCCAAAGGAAGAGGTACTTCACTCTAAAAAGAAATAGGCTTTCTTCCTTTTTTTAATTTTTTTTATGAAGAAATTGTCTTTAATTAATTAATTAATTAATTTAGTTATACCAAACCAAATACTTTTGCTTTCCCTGCACATGCAACTCAAAAGAGTTTGCTGCCTTTATTTTCTTTCAAAACTTTTGTTCCCATCAATATTTAAAATGAACAGCTTAACATCTCCAAGTCTTTTTTCCCACAAATTACTAATGTTGCCTTTCTTCTTTTTCTATCTCTTGACCACCATTCCTCTCTATGTTCAGATATCCAAGCATCACACAATTATTTTCTATAAGCAAACATTGCATTGTATTTGTCTTTTGTGTTCTGATAATGAAACAAAAACAGCGATTGTAACAGAGAAGTCACAGAATCAGTCATCAAAGCCAAAACATAGCCTACATTGAGAAACACTGCCTAAAGTTCTAGGGCCTCATGCATAACTCCGTGCATAGAATTCACACTAAAATATGGTGTACAGACAAAAGCGGAAATGTTCGTAAGCACAAAAAAATCCAGATGCATAAATCTGTGTGAACACCAACTTCCACGCTCTTCCGCTACGTAAATCCTGGTCAGCATGAACAGTAACGCACGTGCACGTGCCTGCTGCCACTCCCCAACTCCTCCCAGAATTACGCCTCTTTGAATATGCAAATCAATATGAATAGCGCTTAAGCTCAGCGTTCTGTGAAAAGGCAATGGCAAAAGTACGGAGTTAAATAGAAGAATTTCAGCAAATACCAAGTGGAGCAAAGGAAAACATACTATTTGTTGTGGTGGTATAAACAACAAAAGGAAGTTGATCGAGTGACAAAGATAAAAGGTACAAATTCACAACTTTCAAAAAAGAAAGCAAAATCAATTTTCTGTTATCAAAATCAAAACAATTTCTAGATATTCATAACAAATACCTGAATAAATAATACCAAAATTCTATATTAGTGCAGGAAATAACAATAGCAAAGCCTAAGAAACCAGAAAGACACCAAAACAAGCTGAACTAAAGACTACAAAAATTTTCCCACTATCAAGATCAAAAAGAACGGGAAGGATATACAGCAGGGGCGCAGGCCAAACTAATACCACTGTACTGACTGTGTGACTAAAATTTTTGAAATTATCCTCAATGAAAATATAAATAAAAAACTGGGGCCTGTAAACTTAGGGAGTTCCAACAACACCACCAACAAACACACTCAAACAATAAACAAAGTAATTGAGAAAAAACTGCAAGGATACAACTAAAAAAAAAGGAAAACAATAAATGAAAATGATAAAATTGTGACATTTCATGAAAAGGTGAAAATGAACATACAACTGAAAATAAATAAATAAATAAATAGAACAGAGATAGCCTGTGGCACACAGTACAATAAACACCCAAATATAAAGAAAAAAAAAAAGGCAATTCTGAATTATTGATTTGTTTGAGTGATGTAATGATTCAGTCCGAGTTCCACTCATGCTTACAGTTTTTCCCTTTTTTGTTTATCCCTCCTTTTGATGTATAATTATGTTTTCTGTCACCATGTATTCCTAACACTTATTGACGATGTACTACCACTAATTGTACTTCAGTAAGTTGAATGAAGAGGAGAGCAAATAAAAAGGTGCACTTGCTGCCTTGTGGGGCTCAGGCATATCCTCTTGTCCCCGTATAACTTCAGGGTGTGTTCTTTGAATAGTCTTGGCTTTTTATTTCAGATTTTAGTTTTGGTCTCAGTAATTGGATCCTGTTCTGTGCTTTGGAGTAGACACTAGGCATAATTTGATCTGCTGATGAAAAGTGTTCTGCATAACTTTTGACTCTCTTTCTTTGATGCTATTCATTTTATTTTTTATCTCTATAATTCCTAGACAAAATACTTCCTTTTAGCTGTCATAATGGCATTAACACTAGAATTACCAGAGCCTACGAAAAAACTCGCAGATCCAGCCCACCATAAATCCGTTCACACCTCTCCGTCAGCGTCTTTTGTCCTGTAAATGTGCCGATAAAGACAAGCAGCAAGCATCCCCCCACCGCCGCAGAACGTGCACAAAGTTCTCCAAGTTCATGCCTTGGGAGGGCCTGTCATAGTTCCTAGTGGTTCACTTCAAACGTGCTAGGGAGTGGAGAGTATTGTGTGTACCTGGATTTTTGAGCTTCTGCTCTGTTTTTGACCATGCCTCTGGATTTTATATTAGGATTGCATTTACTGATATTTTTAAACCTCTGCTTTGTTTTCGACAATGATTTTTGGATTCTGTTTTGGGGCTTTGCTTGATTACCTTGCCTCTTAAGCCATCTCCTTGTGGTCTTTGAAAATTTGTGGTTGCACAGCCTTTGTAAAATAAACCTTTTTCGAGGGTAATAAACCTCTTTCTTGTTAGAGTTGATGGTGTTCCTTCATAGAGGGCCATTCTTTGAAAGTGCTTTGGAGCTTTTTTTTGCTTTTGGGACTTCCTAGTTCTCAACAACAATATTGTCAGTGTTAAATAATGTTTTGTTAAGGGAATCCCTAAAAGAGTACATTGTATGCAGAAGGAGTGTTTTGCTGTCTAGAATGTGTGCATCTGGCATAAAATGTGACTTATCTGTGGATGGATCTTCTCTTCATCGCAAGGCACATACACACTCATGCTGAGACAGTGTCAAGACACCTCTTCATCTAAACTGCAAGTCTTATGGAGTGATATGGAGTTAAAAGCAAGTAGAAAATGTCAAATGGGGTTTGAACACAAGAGCTGGAAGGCAGCAGTGCCAACAACAGATAAGAAATAAACTTGAAGACATGGCCAAAATCATCGTCATCCAGACATGGAGAAAAATGCCTTTTACACCCACTTGCAGGACACCATTGATGAAATCCACAGGCAGAATGTTATATTTTTGGTTGGGGACTTTACAGTGAATATCGGGAGTGAAAGGCATGGCCATGACCACGTTATTGGCCCACACAGATCATCAGCATGGACCAGTGAGAATGGCAAGATGTTGCTGATTATCTGAGCATGAATAACTTATGTGTCAGTAACACTTATTTTATGCACAAAGCTATCCATAAGAAAATCTAAAGATTACCTACAATGAGGATCACCCACAATGAAATTGACCACTTCTCTGTTAGAATGCTTGGGTATATCGCAGTGCTGACACTGGATGCAATCACTACCTCCTGTAAGCCTCATTTTGGGTAAGGCTGAAACAAGGCAGAAATGGCAGCCTGTGTGTCCATACCCAGTGGAAAAGTTATGCAACAAAACCAGGTCTAATCCTTTTACACTCAAACTCTGAAACCAAATGGATCTGCTACAAAAAGAAACTGATGTCGAAAACAAGTAGATGCAGCTGCATAAAGTCATGAGTGATGTAGCCAAAAGCACAATTGGATGTAGATAGGGGACACAGCATGAATGATGCATCCGGGACAGAACATGGACACTAATCATCCATCCATCCATTATCTAACCCGCTATATCCTAACTACAGGGTCACGGGGGTCTGCTGGAGCCAATCCCAGCCAACACAGGGTGCAAGGCAGGAAACAAACCCCGGGCAGGGTGCCAGCCCACCACAGGGACACTAATCAAGATGTGCCAAACAGCAATAAAAACAGGTGGAGGTCACAAGCAGAGAAAGAGGTGACTTTTGAGCTATCAGGATCTTGACCGCCAGGTGAAGAGCTGCTGTGCAGATAAGAAGGCGTGGCTGGACTGCAAAGCAGCAGAGGTGCAGGAAGCAGCTGAAAGAAATGATGCCAAAACACTTTATCAGATTGTCCAGGATCTCACTGGCACCACTAGTGCCAAGACCCACAACAATGCTAACCAGAGAACAGAGAAACAGGAGAAACAGAATGCACAATGGACAACTGGCACCGCTACTGACCCATGACTTTGATGGCCTTTACCCACCTGTGGAGTTGGATATCGAAGTAGATGCAATTACTGTATAAAATCACACCTGAAATGCTGGAAGCATGGCATTACACAGCACATGACTTGATTATTCAACAACTGCTTGAACAAGCAGGCAGTGCCATGCGAGTGGCGGATGGCAATTATCATAAATCTCCTAAAGAAAAGGCAACAGAACTGACTGTAACAAGTGACAGGATTTGAAACAAACAAATCTTCATGCTATAGAAGCTATCTGAGCAGAGCCTGGAGATTCCGAAGCTACTCTTGATAATTTTCATTAATTTTAATAAAGCATGTAACAGTATCCACTGGGAGTCACTTTGGAGTATTGCACAGCTAAGTAGCATCCCTGTGAGGTCAGTTAATATCTTCCTGAACCTGAACCAGGACTCCTGTTGCTGCATCAAGACAGAGGGCAGAAATACAGAGTTCTTTTTTTGTTTTTTCTGTCCTCGTGCCCATTTGACCTTTCCTTTTTCTTTGTTACATGCTGCATAATATTATTGCCTAATCTTGTTTGTTTATGTTTTATATTAACTTCATTTCATTTCATTTTGTAAGCACTTTGAGCTAAATTTTTTGTATGAAAACATACTATATAAATAAATGTTGTTGTTGTTCACCATTAACACCAGTGTGTTTGGAATCGTGATGGACTTAGACAATGGAAACAGATGAACATACACAGGCTTGGTTCGCAGTAGAAATAAAAACCTGCAGCACTTCTCTATATTCCTTGCTTTGTACCCCAGTAAATATAAAGATATCGCCAATCCTTCTATATAAAAGCGGTCGGGATTGTCCTTCCGTCCCGTGAGTGCTACGCAGGCGCGGAGTTTCACACACGCCCCGTCCATTTTGCAATGCACGATGGGATTTGTAGTTTCGTTTTTCCAGGTAAAAGATGATTTTCTACTCCAGACTGTGCGATATCTTCTTCTTCTTTCTTACTATATAAAAGCGGTCGGGATTGTCCTTCCGTCCCGTGAGTGGAAAGCGTAGCGGTATTCCGCTTATCACAGACTTACTACTTGCAGCTTGCGGTACGAAGCGACATGATGTGAGCAGAGTTCTGGTGCTCCCATAGTTCCCTTGCTTTTGTGCGTGATGCGCTGGAAAAATAGACAAAATTATTTCTCTGAAAATAATTAATGTTGATGGAGTACAAATGCCTCACCGCGTAGTAAATATCAGGGGGGTTCAAAAGGGCGACCTCAATATAGAAAAAAAGTTTAAATTTCATCACAAAAATAACAGAAACTACGAGTATTAAAGTAATACCGCTCAAATGCAATATAACCAAATTAATGAGTTTGTATAAAATATCAAATTGATCTACATATTGAATTGCCTTAAGAAGTGGTCAACTTAAAAGTTGGTCGCCTTAAAAGGCGGGTCAGCCTAGTATACTAATAAACCATGGTGGCGCAGTGGTAGCACTGCTGCCTCGCAGTAAGGAGACCTGGGTTTGCTTCGCCCTGCATGGAGTTTGAATATTCTTCCCGTGTCTGCCTGGGTTTCCTCTGGGTGCCCTGATTTCCTCCCATAGTCCAAAAACATGCAGGTTAGGTGCTTTGGTGATCCTAAATTGTCCCTAGTGTGTGCTTGGTGTGTGGATGTGTGTGTGCCGTTCAGTGGGCTGGTGCCCTGCCCAGGGTTTATTCCTGCCTTGTGCCCTGTGCTGTCTGGGATGGGCTCCAGCAGACCCCCATGACCCTGTGTTAGGATATCGTTAGTTAGAGAATGGATGTCTTAGAGACTTGTACATAGACAACGTCTTCGCATTGTACGAGCAGTTACACTCCAAATTGAACTTTCCAGCAACACATTTCTTTCACAACCTCCAAACTAGAAACTTTACTAAACAAAATCTGCCCAATTTTCCTCACCTCCCACCTATTTTTATTGTGGAGAAAGCATTTCTATAATATATAAAACCATTTTAAAGTCCCTTACTTTTAAAGATCCCATAGTACAGTGGGAAAAGGACCTCTCACTAAACATTTCAGAAAAGGAATGGAATGCAGCGATGCACAGAATTCACTCGAGCTCCATATGCGCAAAGCATACAATTATTCAACTTAAAATCATCTATCGAGCACATCTGTCTCGTTTGAAATTGTCAAAAATATTTCCAGGGCAAGATCCAACCTGCGAACATAGCAATCAAGTTCCAGCCTCACTAGGCCATATGTTCTGGACTTGTACCAAATTTAACATCATTTTGGACCAAAATCTTTAAATGCCTTTCAGACAGCCTTGGTGTCACAATCTCTTCTAACCCACTAACAGCTTTGTTTGGGGTACTTCCAGATGGGCTGAAGGTGAAGAAGGACAAACCAAGTATAATTGCCTTTACTACGCTATTGGCATGAAGACTTATCTTACTCAACTGGAAGAATCTCCTCTTTTAAGTCAGTAGGTAACTGATGTTATATACTATTTGAAATTGGAAAAAATCTAATTCTCACTTAGAGGATCTGTACAAAAATTTTTTAAAAGCTGGTAAGATCTAATCAATAACATTTTAGAATAAGTAATTAAATTGAGGAAGTGGATTCTCTTCTCTTATTTATTTATTTATTTATCCTCCTATTAGGGGATTGATTTGATGTGAACTTAGTTTTGTAAAATTTGACTTGGAATATTATTTACTTCTAATAAATTCAATAAAATGCTAAAAAAAAGAAAAGACTAAGGCCATGGGAGTCAAGTATAAGACGAAGACGCAGATCAAAACGGATCAGCATGTAATCAAGGATGTGCAGGAATTTTCATATATCAGCATTGTTCTGGCTTGTGACAGGAGCACGGAGAATAATCTGAATAGAGCAGAATTGGCAAGGTCTCTGCAGTCTTTTAGCAACTTTGCCTGATTTGGTCTTCACCATCAATCAGCACAACCCCTAAGATTCAGGTGTACAATACGATTGTTGTCCAGAAATCCATCTATGCTAGTGAAACAATGAAGATTAATGTCTTCCACCAAAGCTGTCTTTGCCAGATACTCTGCACTTCTTACTTGGATCATATCACCAATGAAGGAATCCTGCAAGTAAGTGCCTCAAGAAAATTATAAGATCTTGTCTCACTGAATGAGACTGGCTGGGAACATTCTGCATCTCCCCAGCGATTACTTCACAAAACCTGGAATGTACTAGTAACTGCAATGTCTTGTGGAAAGCAGGCAAATCAACTAAGATTCAGTGTATTCAGTGCTCCAAGAAGACCTCCGATCTTTCAATATCATATTGGAAGATGCAAAAGATGTAGCATCAGATCAAATTTGATAGCATGCACTAGTTGCTAATGAACCAACTAGCACTGGAGAACCCAAGTCTAAGTGTAAGTTCATGTGTGAGTTCATTTTTAGCACTGGAGAACCCAAGTCTAAGTGTAAGTTCATGTGTGAGTTCATTTTTTTTAGCCTATCCTGGGAGCATCAGTAGAAGGTAAAAATGAACCCTGAAAGGGGAGCTAGCAGTGCCTGGATTTGAACCCAAAACTCAGTTATGTTGGTTTGCATACCTTTTTTTTGTTAACATTTTTACATGTTATTTTAATGTCTGGTGTTATCTCATACTGCCAGTGAAAGGACTATTCAAATGTTTTCTTTGTAACAGGCTTTTAGACATTGTAAAATGTTTGAATTTAATTTGGAGCAATTGGCTATATAGAGCACAATAGCCATTTCTCTAAGGTGAATCTTTTAAATATGGATCAGAAAAAGACTATATTCTTCTTTGTTGCCCTCTGCAGAACTATGAATGTACCTTTTTGACAAGAAAAGAAAAGAGCTTTTTAAAAGTCAATGTAAGGTTCCATTTATGTGTCACAAAAACTAAGCAAGCAGGCCTCTGGCCTAATCAAAACCAGATGTATGGAACAATGTTAGTTTATGGACCATGTGCAGGTGTAGGAAAATAAATCTCTTTCTGCAGGGCCCCCATTAATTTGACCTGTAGTTCCTCTTGACTTCCAACAATTTTTCAATTATTCTTTACAATAGTATTGTTGTTCCTTGGATTAGGTCATCTTCCAAAATAGCACAATAGGTTTTACTTTACACAGTAACAAATATGGAGATTATAATGACTAAGGGTCACACAAGCTCTCAAAGGGGGTTCACTGCTAATGAAGAAAAATACATTTTTGAGGTTTATATTTCATTTAAATGGAAAAGATTTTTCTTTAACTGTTTTTGGAACACTTCTTGACCAGAAAATACTTTTACACAGCAGTTGCAGGATTGGTTCTGTGCATTCATACAAAATACAGTTTATAGCTTAAGAAAAATGAAAATGTCATTTGTGAAAAATGAAAGCTATACACATTATTGTTTCTGAATTATATGTACTCAGATTCATTTAAGCATGTAAGGACAATATTTCAATTATTGAAGAGCCAAACAAAGAGTAGTAAATATTCAGGATTGCACATTTAAAATACTTACTTTAAAGACCGGGTCTTAAATGAGGCCGAAGGAACAGCATACAATAGCTGCATTATCTTGAAAAAGTGTTCCTATATTCAGTTTTTAAATTTGCCTTATGGAATTTAAAGATTTACAAAGCAGGGCAATCAAAAATAAAATTATGTGGACTTGCCAAAGTCAAAATCTGTACATTACTTTTTAATTGTCTTTTTTTTGCATTTACAGTCTTAATTCTTTAGACTCTGTATGTGGAGCACACTGAATGACTTTCACCACAGGCATAGATGTTGAACCACAGAATTAAGGAACATTTAGAGACAAATAGAACTAGTAAGAAAGAGAGCAAAACAGTATACTTGGTTGACATTAAAAATAAGTATTGAAAAATAAGGCAGCATCTAATTTCTTAATTTTAAAAGGTATTTTTTTTTACAATATGCAATTCAGTTAGTGACATTTTATTCCAATAAACAGGTAATATCTACGAGTAAGATTTGATGTTGAATAGAGTAGAATGTAATATGAATGGCCATATCTACCATCCGGGTGACTTAAATGCGCACCCTGGGGCGCTTCACACAAAGGAACCTTAGCATAATGTCCTATAACAGGGAAAGTCCACAGTTTCACTTACCATACAGGCGCCAAGAGCAATCCGCTGTCCAGCACACACCTCAGCACACTTCGATCCACACTGTTATAAACCTATCCAATCAGACATAGATAAAAAGTGTTTAAAAATAAAATATGAGTCCTGGTTGATTGACTTGAGTGAAACATGATCAGAGGAGGTATCTCATAAGGTACTCTTGTGAGAGCATACATTTGATGCTTTACAGTGCTACAAAAAGAGAAAACACCCATATGGATGGCCGTTTAAAATACAGTGTCGAGTGGTGTAGCAAAATAAAGTAAAAAAGAAATAGCAACAAAGAAAAATAATGCCAGACATTAAAAAAAATAAAATAAAATAACAGTATGAATAAGTTCTTTGAACAAGCTTTAAATACTGCAGCTGAGACTACATAGTAGAAAGCATTTACAACACTAATGACTTACTTGTGGCACACTTCGTAGACTCAACAGTGTGTATGTTTAGATGCAGGGTTGGTTTTTTTCCTTATTTTTTTAAGGCCACAACTAATGTAAATATGTTATTATTGAAAGAATTTGGTAATTTAACATCACATACCCTTAAAATAGACAAACTTTCTGTACTGAATAAATTACAGATCACTTTACTGTTTCAAATTCATCTTGAGAGAGGTCACTTTCATTTGTATATTTTGTATTCAGTATTTTCCTCTTTCACACGTTAGATTGTCACTCCTCAATTAGTTGTTTAAATGACCACAAAGTTGTGCACGCATCATGAATGTGCCAGTTGTCCAAACAGGGGTATAGTGGTATGGTGGGTGTGGTGAGCAAACCTTTATTAAACTTTACACACACCACCACGACAAAACATTTAATAAACACAAATCTTTCTTTGTTGAAGTAAATCCAAAATGAAAAGTTTTTTTTAAACTTTCCATCTATCTATCTATCCATTTTTTTAACCAACATATCCAGAGCAGGAACATGGTGAAGCTAGAGTGCAACTCTGCAAGCATCGGGCACAAGTTTTCTGTGATTTCAATATTGTTAACAGAGCTTGTGTAATTTCAAAGTTTAAAATGAGTTTTTCAAAGAGTAATATAAGTTATACTGTAACTTTAGATTATGCACAATTTATGATATGTGCCTTGGGATATGAAGCAGTATGGTTAAGACGATAAAAATGCAATTATATTTTATGGTTTGTCTGGCCCCTTCCCTCAAACCACAATGTCTTACTCCCTCCATGCACTTGGCTTTCCATGATCACAGGACGCCACAGTTTCCTAATTCTGACACTGTTTCCCCTTCTTTTTCTTTAATAATGCATATTTGAATAAGTAATAGCTAATTAAAGAACAATAAGAAGCCCATTAACATGTTTACAGCAGTGTGGCCTTATTTGATTACCTTTTTCTTCTACAAAATAATTAGAATTTCTTCAGTTAAGTATCACATTTTTGTTGTACTTAATTTTTTGTGATAATTCAAGAATTCAAGAACCCAATACTGTGGATATATTCATTAGCTGATTATAAACAATAAACTTACCTTTGAAATATCATCCAGAAGCAAATGAGCAAATGGACACTAGGCCAAGACTTGGAGTTTTTAAGATATATAGTGAATTAATTTTAGATCAACTGGAAAGCCTTTTTTACATTAGCTGTGTTTGCTCAGAAGATTCTGTACAATTCTACAATATAAATGTTACAATTTCAAAGCAGGAATAGTTTAAATTTCCTTCAGTCAAGATACCTTTTGTGATTCCATTCTTGCTTAGTTTGACGGAGTATCTCGCTAGGTTGAAGAACATTTGGATCAAAGTCCAGAGCCACCTATTGAAGGTAGGAATCTCTTTAAGTGTTTTACGGATTGCAAATATCAAGCAGCTGCAGACCCCGTGGTTATTCACTGGTGGTTTTCACCTGAGGGTGGCATCTCAGAAATCGGGCTTCTATAAATGAAGTTCCACTTGTTAAGTGCATCTGTCCAGTGACATATAAATTGGCCTTTCATCTCCTTTTAGGTCATCTCAAGCCATGTCTTCCATACTGAAATCTGGTAGGAGTTTAGAGTTCATATACTACCAGATTTTCAAGGCATTGTTGCATTGGCCATTTGCAGATGTTTTGAAAGCAATTTACCTGAGTCCAAGACATGGATCTAGATGGTTCAATGAGGTTCTTGGATTTCTTATGCCAATTGTTGTATTGCTGAGGTGGGATTTAATGAGAGCAAATCATATATAATAAGTTCAAAAATCTTTAAAAAGTAAAGATGGAACACTTAAAGTTAAGTGATTTCATTGAATTCATTGCAGATTGATTGCGAGCCCCAGTAAGACATGAGAGATGTTTTCACTTGAGACTACTGAATTCCTATAATGTATCTAGTACACTTTGCAGTGATGACAATAGCTTGGTCATGCATAGTAATGTGCCATCTGCAGAAATAAATATTTTCTGTTGAAAATCCTCTCTTATGATCCCTCATAAATTTGAATGGTGTTATCCTACATACTGTATTTTGGTGGTGCTTTTGGGGTTATTGTTCATTTCACTAGTTGTTTTTTTATGGTTTTCCACTGTTTGAAAGTTTTTGTTCTATTTATTTATTTTGTTGTGATTTATGTGTCTCCATGACCTATCGGAAATCCAGTATTAACATTGCTGTGGTTCCAATTTTAAACATATCTTCATTGGAAAACAAAACCAAATTTTTTAGGGATATATTCTCTTAAGTATGCCAAGTGCTAGGTTCATTTTGTGGTTTTTGAGTCCCATTTCGCCCTTTGAATTTGGGGTTATGTGTGAAATTTGGTTGTCTGTGCTCTCTGTTGATCTCTTGGTTTTTTGATATTTTTATGCTATTACAATGATTTCTGGTGTATGTTTATCTCCCTCTCTTTTTTTTTTGTTTTCTCACCATAGTTCTTGCAGACTCTGTCTCATAACAATTGCTTACAAATACAGATGACAAGAAGTTGAATAGCAGTAGCAAAGAGCGCTGGCAACAGAAGGTGGAAAAATATACATACTTTATATTATTCATAAATACTTTAAAAAAGGTTTTTTCTGTGTCAAGATCAATTTTATTTTAGTTAAATTCTTTCTTTAAATTAAATTATGAAATTACTTAATGTTTTGCAGTTAGAATATTAAATGCTTTTTAGTTGTTCTAGTTACAGTTTTCTTTACTGTTACTTAATGTTTTACAGTTAGAATATAGTTTTAATTTTTATTGTTTTTGTTATTTAAATGCTTTTTAGTTCTAGTTACAGTTTTCTTTAATGATAAAGACTAAAACAATCTCAAGAAGATCAGTAGCTGCAGGATAGTTATTACACTAAACATTTGTTGAAAGTTTCATAGTATTTAACTTTAATAAATCCAGTTTGATATTTTGAAAATATAGGTGGAAAAATGATTTGATTTATTTTCTTAAGGTATTGATTAAAATCTTAACTCCTTTGTTCAGTAATGAAATTGGTCTATACAATATACATTGAAGTGGGTTTTTCTTTTTTTAGAGACACTTTAACTGGTATCTGCTGTAATGTTTTATACATAGACTTCTTATTCTTACTCAAATGTGGCTATGTAACTAGCATTAACAGACTTAAATGAATAGATTTTTTTTTTCTCTTTGGTTTGCATCTTGGTCTGTGACTTTCCTGCTATGTAAAGATATGATAGCATTTTGAATCTCAAAAAGGCTCAGAGGTCTTTTCTGGCTCCATTATTCATTGTATGTCAAGATATGGTATTTTAAGTCTTTGATAATGCCTCACTTTCAATGCATTCAAATGTATATAACACTTAGTGATATTCCTTAATAAATTACTTTTTTTGATGTTCAATGTCATCAATTCATTGTGCATTATTTATTTCTGAGATTGCATTCCATGCTTCCTTTCAAAGTGGCTTTACCCACACTTATAGTAAGTGTGCTGTCACTTGAGTATTAGTTGTTCTATTTCCCTTGTTGTCAATAAGTTGAATTCTGTTTCCAATTCAAGACTTTTTCTTTCTGTAAATGTCAATGGTGGATGATACTAAATATTCATCATCTGATCTAGAGATACAAGCAATTCAGTCTTGTAATGTATTTTTATATAAATCACAAACTTGTTTGCCCTTTTAATACCTTATGGTTTGAGTGTTTCCCAAAGTGTTCCAGTTATTATTTTATAACATTCATTCATTTTGAGTTTTCCTTTTTATTCCTTCTTTCAGATTATACTAAATTGTGTGAAATTTGACAAGAATCAAACCACAACCTTCCATTCAGGCATCCATAGTGTGGTGAAGGGGAAAGGGAATATTCTATAGTTCATGCCACTTGGGGTGCTTAAATAGTGCCTATTGATGTTCAGAGTAAGAGTCTGTTATTTTCATAAATGGCACACCCTTGTGTTGCAGCACCCTAGGACACCACCTATATTGCCTAATGGATTGCTTGCAGATTCTGCTGCTGAATTGCAAAGTTGTTTGTTTCAGCATTACAGATAACAGTCTTAATTGTTGTTTCATACCAGCCTGCATGTAAGATGTAAAACTATTCTCCTAAAGTCTCAGGAGTGCATTCAGACTACGTGATGTGGAATTTGCAATATGTGCTACATCTTTCTCTGCATACACTGCTGATCTAGCCTTAGAGGTGAAAATAGAAATAATCAAGATATTGTGTAACACAGCTAAAAAAACATTCCTTACAATTAGTTAGCTCTTAATACCCCAAAATCTATTCTAAAATGACATTATCTGCAGTTTAAATTTTAATAGCTTCAAATTAATTTATATTTGTGAATATAAAACCAAATTGTTCATAATTTTCCAAGACAGTCTTCTGAAACTGAACACAGCAAATGACATCGATAAAAACAAGGAAATGCCAGGGAACATTGTGAGTATAATATGTGGTTCAGAACTAGTCTGACAATGCACATAAATCCCCGCCTTTGAACGTAAGTGCCCTTCTATTTGACTTCACAACAGAATAACCAAACTGAGGTAGGTACAAACTACCTTGAAAACAAAATCATGGTTATACTTTAATGCAAAATAGAACAATGTATGTGTTTATTGTTGTACACTCAGAACTCTGCCTCGGGCATTAGTGAATATCACCACAAATCATTCTTTTAATCAGTCAGTACAATTTTAAGAGCCTGATCATTAAGCAAACTGTATAGAAAATGAATTAAAAAGGACATCCCTTTTATCCATGGGAACTTCTTCTCACCTGGAGGAAGAGCTACAGTATAACCACTAATCTGCCTTTGTCCATCACTCCTTTTTAGGAGGAACTCAGACAAACTAATATGAAGGAATTCCATGACCCTGGAGGAAGGAGGGTTAAACTCCATATCTATGAGAAAGGGAGTGTCAAACTGAAATCTTTTGCATTGTCCTATGCAGGTTCATAAAAAATTAATCAATATTTCATCTATAAATAATAAATTGAACATGAACCTGAATGGCGCTTTGAAAAGCATACTGGAAAACATCTTAAAGCAATAAGATTAACTGAAAATTAAGATAATGCAAATACATAACAAAGCAAAGGCTTATAATAACTAAGAAAAATAGATAGCTTTCATCACGATACAAGATTCAGACAGATGATAAATTTTATATGGGTGTAATGTTAATACAGGCTTTGCAGAGATGCCTAGAAACAACAAAGTAATCTAGGAATCTAGAAAAAGATTGTGTTGCATGGCAAGCGTAGGACCATGTTTTCTGCAGCAGATTTAAGTTTTTTTTTTCCTTCCATTCATTTAAAACAAAATAAATTGTAATTATCACCTCATGGACATAGAATATCTCACTATAGCTGATCTCAAAATAGGAGATCCTCATAAACAGACAATGCAGGTGAGGTTGTAACATTTACAGCTGAAAAAATATAACTCCTGTCCAGTCTCACATTAAAATCTTAGGTTGTACTTATTCCCCTACCACAGAATGTTTGGTGTGAAACTTGAGAACATCCCCAAATTTTAACTAAATATAGGTTAACAAGAACACCTCTTTGTCTTGAAACATGACAATTAGAAAACCACTATTTGAACTTAACGCTGTACTCTCATGATTGAAAAAAATGAAGAAAATATTTGAACTGAGAACTGTCACACCAGATTGCAGGTCTACTTACTAAAATAATAAATTCATATAATTAAACTGATAGTTAAGCAAACTTCAAAAAATGAGGCTATAAGGCATTGTGATGCATTGCTCCCTATGCACTTGACATAAAACCAAAATAAGAGGGATGTATATACATTGGGCAAGAAATACAGGCAGAGATATAAAGGTAAAACATTTAAAATGATAAGTCATTTAAATGCATTACAAATGTAGTCAAAATGTTCCTTTGGTGTTTAGATTAACCCATGTTAATTGTAAAATTGAGTTTAATTATGCCCATTTATAATATTACTCAGGGATGCTCTTTTGTTATATGTTGGCTGCTCAAGTACAAAAGAAAAGTCATATTATATTAATGGAATAGAAATACAACAACAAAAGTAAAAATGATTAAGTTTATTCCAGTTTTTAAAAAGCAGTAGTTACAGTGTACACAAAAGTAAAAGATAATAATACATGAAATCTAACCAGTTCCTTGATTCCTGTAAATAGTGAGAAGAACAACTGGGACATTCCTTGTCATTCTCCATGTCTATGATCACCATTTTCTTTTCTCTTTCACTGTCACATCAGTGTGTCATCATATACAGTATAAATATTATTTCCAGGATAACATTCTACTTTATGTCGATTGTTAAGCATAGGCATTTTGCAGAATGTTATTAGAGTACCGTTTTTTTTAATACACCTATACACTATTATTAAGATGAGAAGTACTACTTGACATTGGGATTCCCTCAGATTGTTCTCTCATTTCAAGAGATAGTTCTGATGTTCATCACTCTGAAACATTCATATAGATTTTAGTGAAACTGCCATTGGTATAGCAGCTCATCAGATTTAATCCCCTATCAGATTAGAGCACATCCAGCAATCCATATAGGGCAAACAAAGATGTTTTACTTGGATCACACAGAAGTCTTAATTATTTGTTGGTACTGGGTATACTAATCCTGAACAAATTAAAAGGATAAGGCAGCACAAGGCAAGAGAAAGGGGAGCCTCCTGTACAAAGACTGGATTAGACATGACTAAATGAGTGGATGGAATGTTGTCTTCATACAGGCAGGTGAAAGCTGCTGAAACAAAAGAATGGCATTAGTGGATTCCAAAGAAAACAATGAATGCAGACATTAGTGTACCATGACAAAAGGAATTAGTTAAAACATAAAAATGAAAAGAAATCTGAAAGTGAAATTTGCAGGACCAGAAGATATAAGCAGAAAGAGAATGAAAGCAATGTTATTTGTGAAGAGGGTATTGGTAAATTAGACAACCACTGAGATTGGAGATTTATAAGGTTTTACATTGTAAATTAGTCTGTCTGCAACTCAATGGCTTTTTCTTGGCTGGTAGTGCTGCCTTTGAAATTCAGTCATCTTCCTTACCAAATGAGTTGCATTTTGGGTAGATTTATAGTCCCCCATTAAAGTGCAGAATTTAATTTGATACAATTTTTTATCTCTCAGACAATAACATTACTTTTTTAATAAATGGTTTCATTTTCATTTACACATAGCATGACTCATTATAATGTTGAGTGAAACTAAGTGTAACCTTTGGTTATGACTGTTTATCTATCCATTTATTTCCCAACCTGCTAATTCCACTGGTGTGTCATTTTTAGCCATGTCCTATCCAGGGAAAATATGCCCAAGGAAATAATTAAAATTGATATAAATAATAAGAATTTACTGTAAAAATTACTGAAACAGAAAACAGATTATCATATTCAAGGAAGTCTTATTAAGCAAGAGATCAGAATAACTTACAAATAATTTTTGGTTACATGAATTGAATACATTTCTAATCCATTATTTCGTAATATTTTTGCACCAATTAAAAAAATTGCTATTCCTGTATACTCAGTTGCAAATTGTATTTTATTCTGAAAGTATGTGCTTTATCTTATTAATTAAAAGGTACTGCTTTGAGCATGTTAGAGAATATAGTACATAACTGTCATTGTTATTATTATTATTATTATATTAATACATACTATAATTAAATTTTTTACACACATATACAGTGTTCCAAACTGAAAGATGGTCAACTTTGCTGAAATACAAGCCAGTTAACATTTCTAAGTACACTCTCTGACAACACCAAAAATAGTTACGCACAGAAGCAGTGGAGTTCATTTACAGGCCAACTGTTGAAATAACCTCTGAGATTTTGAAATAACCTCTGAGATTAAAAATGGTCCCCTTTGGTAACAGGGTCTTCAGGCTACATCTCCATCTAGTGGCCTCTTGTGTCTCTGTAGCTTCATCAACCATTTGCAACCTAAATATTCCAAACTTTTACATCAACTATGAAATGTAAGACCCATTTCCCAGACCTGTAAACATTATTCACCTGTTTTTACACAAGTTGCAGATTTGTTTACCATTTTTGTAAAATATGCTACACACTTATCTCACATAAATTAATTAAAATGCAACAGCATTCAGTAATAATCACAGTATCTTCCCAATTTGAACTCCACTTCCATACAGTTATGAAAATGCAATCATGATCACAAAATTCTTCACACAACATTCTGCACTTTAGGATATATAAACAAGGGATACAATGACTTTATTGGATTGGAACATTGAATCTGGGCAATGTAATTGTCAAGTAAGAGGAAGAGTAGAGATGGGCAGTGATGGAAGAGGAAAAGAAAAACAAAAAGGAAGGACAAGGAGAACATTTTCATCTGATGAGATACACAGATCCTCTGTGGTTGACTGTTTATTTGTCCATGGAATTACAATGAGGAAAGCTAGGCAAAGAATACAGCCTAATAAAAATAGTCGAGTTTAGTCCAACAGTATTTGTTTTATTTTTACAGATGAGAGAGATAATGCAGGTCACAGCTGCTATTAGAACAGCAAAAAGATGCAATTGTTTACATGGTCATAACTAACAGTGTGATTCATCTTTCAGAAATTCAGATGAGAATAATTGAAAATGAAGGTATATTTCAAGGAACTGACCATATTAGCATTTCAGCCATTGACTGAATCCTCAACAGACTATGAACTAAACATGCCTAGAGTGCTTCTTTTTGAAAGGAATTTCAAATGAGTTAAAGAACAGAATTTGAAATACATAGAAATATGTAAGTCTTCAAGCAATAATTCTTAGTGTATTTCAGCTGTATACACTCTAATCTATAGTATGGCCTACTTTTACTTCAGTAATGTGTTTAGTGACTTGATTTACCTCTATGTAATGTACTCAATCATTTTTGAGAATATTAGCTAGATGCTGAGACACTGCACATGTGCCCATCTTTAATGATAAAGCAGAAATTAGCCACACCAAATGGAGTTGGAGAAGTGTCCTGTACAATATTGGCCACCATGCCGTTGTATCTGTTTTTGGCCAACTTGGAGGCAGTGACACAATGTGGGTCTTCCACTACCATACTCATATAATAGTGCAAATCTGTTGGGGTTCCTCAGAATAATTTATTTTAACAAAACCAGCCAACAAATGACATTCGTGAATAACAAGTACTGTACATACAGCACCTTGGCACAATACTGCAGCATTTTAAGTTTACAGTCCAGGATGTCTACAATGTCTTGCTAAGCCCTGCAAACTGCCATTTTGATACCACAGCATGCCCTCTCTTTTAAATAAAAGCCAGTATTGCATATCCTTAATAGCAGCCGTACAGCCTTAGGGGCAATTCACTACGGGTGGTGCCATGCCAGTGGCAGGGATCATTGCTACAGCCATTACCACAAGCAACAACATATTTAGAGGAGGTACATATCCTTCATCAGAGCTGGAATGCAGTCCCAATGTCAGCCTAGTTAGATAGATAGATAGATAGATAGATAGATAGATAGATAGATAGATAGATAGATAGATAGATAGATAGATAGATAGATAGATAGATAGATAGATACTTTATTAATCCCAAGGGGAAATTCACATACTGCAGCAGCAGCATACTGATAAACAGCAATATTAAATTAAAGAGTGATAACAATGAAGGTATAACAGACAGACAATAATTTTGTATAATATTAACGTTTACCCCCCTGGGTGGAATTTAAGAATTGCATAGTGTGGGGGAGAAACGATCTCCTCAGTCTGTCAGTGGAGCAGGACAGTGACAGCAGTCTGTCGCTGAAGCTGCTTCTCTGTCTGGAGACGATCCTGTTCAGTGGATGCAGTGGATTTTCCATTATTAACAGGATCCTGCTCAGTGCCCGTTGCTCTGCCATGGATGTCAAACTGTCCAGCTCCATGTCTACAATAGAGCCTGCCTTCCTCACCAGTTTGTCCAGGCGTGAGGCATCCCTCTTCTTTATGCTGCCTTCCCAGCACACCACCGCGTAGAAGAGGGCGCTCGCACAACCGTCTGATAGAACATCTGCAGCATCTTATTACAGATGTTGAAGAACTCCAGCCTTCTAAGGAAGTATAGTCGGCTTTGTCCTTTCTTACACAGAGCATCAGTATTGGCAGTCCAGTCCAATTTATCATCCAGCTGTACTCCCTGTTATTTATAGGTCTGCACCCTCTGCACACAGTCACCTGTGATGATCACGGGGTCCATGAGGGGCCTGGGCCTCCTAAAATCCACCACCAGCTCCTTGGTTTTGCTGGTGTTCAGTTGTAGGTGGTTTGATTTGCACCATGTAACAAAGTCCTTGATTAGTTTCCTATACTCCTCCTCCTGCCCACTCCTGATGCAGCCCACGATAGCAGTGTCGTGTGCAGACTTTTGCATGTGGCAGGACTCTGAGTTGTATTGAAAGTCCGATGTATATAGGCTGAACAGGACCGGAGAAAGTACAGTCCCCTGCGGCACTCCTGTGTTGCTGACCACAATGTCAGACCCGCAGTTCCCGAGACGCACATACTGAGGTCTGTCTTTAAGATAGCCTACAATCCATGCCACCAGGTATGAATCTACTCCCATCTCTGTCAGCTTGTCCCTAAGAAGCAGAGGTTGGATGGTGTTGAAGGCGCTAGAGAAGTCCAGAAACATAATTCTTACAGCACCACTGCCTCTGTCCAAGTGGGAGAGGGATCGGTGTAGCATATAGATGATGGCATCCTCCGCTCCCACGTTCTCCTGGTATGCGAACTGCAGAGGGTTGAGGGTGTGGCGGACTTGTGGCCTCAGGTGTTGAAGCAGCAGCTGCTCCATGGTCTTCATCACATGTGACGTCAGAGCGACAGGCCGGAAGTCGTTTAGCTCACTAGGACGTGATACCTTTGGGACTGGGGTGATGCAAGATGTTTTCCAAAGCCTCGGGACTCTCCCTTGTTCCAGGCTCAGGAACATCATTGTCATGCTTACTCAACACCGAATTAGAGTGGCTGCTTCAAGTAGACCTGTGAAGGCAGCTAAAGTTTCCTGAACAAATAAAAATGACTTCACTAAGGCCTCATGTGGTCCTTTCTTCAGTATCTTCAAAGCAGGTTGTCCTCATCAAGCTGACAGTTCCCTGTGTCAACCACACTGAGGAAGTGAATGAGTCGGAGCAGGCCAAGTACCCGGAGCTGGTAGAGCAGTGCTGGAGGCAAGGCATGAAGGCTTGCTGAAAGACCATCAAAGTAGGGTGCAGGAGTTTTGATTGCTGCTTATTCTGCTGAACTTGCACCCTACTTGGCATCACTGGGGCTGGCAAGAGGAAAAGCATCAGTATTGTTCCTGAAGGCTGAAAGAGGACCAAGAGATAAAATGTAGTCAAACCCAAAGTCTGATTTTCAAGTTTGTGGCTAAGCTTACTTTGTTTTTCAGGCCTTATGTAAGGCTTTGAGACATTAGATTTTGATTTGACGCCACTTTACGAGTTTCATGGTGCCCAGAATTGACAACACAGTTGTCCTTCCAACTTTACATTCCTATCTATCTATCTATCTATCTATCTATCTATCTATCTATCTATCTA
>JANRMT010062792.1:21579309-21626408 GCA_026402145.1 Polypterus bichir lapradei | reverse complement strand
TATCTATCTATCTATCTATCTATCTATCTATCTATCTATCTATCTATGTCAGGTTGATCAGCTTTTTTAAAGCTTTTTTTGCACAGTTCAATGCATTTTAAGCAATTTGTTTTTGTTTGGCTTGCTAGTGATCTCCAATCATTTCTCCAGGATGGCTGCTGCATCACGATGGCACAGAACGAGGACACTGGACTTGGTCACCTGATCTTGGCTGTCATTTAGTAACATTATAAAAACAAGTCTAGAAATGTGAGCAGGTTTGTCAGCATTGATGATTTTGTTCCTGGAATTGTGAGTTTTCCTGAAAGGTTTTAGAGCACTATCTACATCTGTGGTCATGCTGGTGGATATTTTCTTTGTATTTTGTGCATGTTTTTTGTTGTTTAGGAATTCCTCTTTGTTTTTTTAAGCTGTTTCCATTTCAATTTTGTTTTCAACACTCTGGCATTTTAACAGCCAATTAGGAGCTAGTTAAGTAAGCTGTTTAAATTATTCTTAACTTGAAAATACACATGTGCTTGCAACACAAGCCACTGAGGTCTCACTGTTAAAACTGTTAAACAAAAGAAATTTCCTGCCTATGTTCTACAGAGTAAAATTCAATAACCTCCTCATACAGTTGAAAGGCTTTTTCATCACACTTAACTAATAAGACAGAAACATGAGAAGATGGAAGAGCTTGTGTACAATTTTAGAGGGTTCCTGAGTGAAAACATCCTGCTCTTTCCTTTCTGACTCCTTTTTCCTGATTGCCAGGCACTGCCATATATTAGTAAGCAGTTGACTGATGTTAAGAAGCTTTACAATAACTGGTTGTACTATAAAGTTTAAAATTGAAGACTGAAGAAATTGGTTGATTTAAAGAGATACATGCTCAAAAAGAAGAAAAAAAAAAACATTTACCACAGCTGACTATATAACTGTCAGAGAAGATGACATTAAAGACCTGGCAACCAACTAAAAGTAATTTGCCTTATTGAATCATAGGGAAACATCATTTGCTTCATGTCCAGTGTGGATGGTTTTAATTTTGTCATCTGCACAAAAACTGAGCTGTTATTTGTCCCTGTTGCTATAGCCAAAGCATGTCCTGACAGCCCCAAGTAAGAGTCAGGACGGTGCGGGAATCTCATAGAAGGGGAAATTCACAGATATTGCAATGCTCACTCAAGCTAGGACAATACAGAGGTGTCAGTCTAGCTAACTTAAATGTCTTTTGAATATGGGAAAAAACAGCATGTAGAAAAAAAAACATATGCAGACAAGGGGAGACTATAAAAAACCCATACATGTAGTGTCTAAGCAAGAATTTAAAGTCCACTTACTGGAGCAGTGAATTAACAAAACTCACCATTGCTTCAGGAAAAAGAATTTAGTATATATTTTTCCTATTTTAATCCAATTCAGTACTTTACAATACAACAAAGGCATTGGTTGTTCTTTGCACCCCTGTAGACACATGCCTCTGCAATGCAGTACATGATATAACACAGTGCTTCTCAAATGGGGGGCCTTAGCCCACTAGGGGTCCCCAGTAAACTTCTACTGGGGCTTCAGGATATCGAAAATAATAAAAAATTAGCAGCAAAATACTTAAATCACTAAATACCCCACTACAGCAGAGGTGTCAAACTTACCTTTTCAAAGCAGACCACTTCATCAATACCCAAAACATGACTGTCATTTTTCAAAAAGAGTCCCTTTAAGGGGTGTTTCATATTAGAGTGCCTTGGCTTTGCTACTGTGCATAGTGTTTACATAGTGGAAACAGCGCATCACTGAGACGGAAATCAGCAAATAAAGACCGCCAGCACATGAGATAGGCGGGGTGTGTACAAAGATCGGTATTAACCAATGAGGTGGACAGACAAGTGAAGGAAGGTGATCTCCCGGACTAAAAAAGAAAGGGGATCAGGTGTGGTGGGTGAGTGATCTGTGGATTGGAAGGGAAAAAAGACAGACTTAGAGGGAAGATGGCTATATGAATGAGTGCTATATAGACCTTGAGTGCAGGTGTTGCTTCAACAGGGGTTACAAAGCCAGTACCACCCACATTTGTTAGTAAATGTATGTTCAAAAACAAACAGCTTTGTCAAGACTGCAGCAAAAGTACAAAAGAGTAAATATCATGGGACCTCTCACATATTCTCATGGTATACGGGGGACATTGGGGAAATGAATAAAGGTTGAGAACCACTGATACAGTATAGTAGATACCATTTACTAAACAGAAAAATAACAATTATGAAAATTCATTAATAATAATTATTTTAAATAGCAATTCTAAAAAAACAAACTGCATAATTAGTATCAGCTATAAATTCACAACATGTATTAGACAGAATAAGTAACAGTTAAACAGTACAGTTGATTTGCTAGTGCAGACTGATTGGTAGTGTAGGCACTTACTTAACCAAGTTCTTGTCAAGCAGATTGCTGTACAGGAGTTAAATGTTTTAGGGCCCAGAGCTGTTGGTATGATTAAGGTTGTTATCCCTGGTACTGAGAAAGGTGTAGAGAAGAATATCAATTAAATATCCATCAAAAAGTAATTAATGTTTCATAAAAGGAGGGCTAAACTGTGACATTTTTCATTGAAAACAATAGATGGAACAGGTTAAATATTTTAAGGACTTGGACAGTAACATTATAAGAGAGAGCAAATGTGAAAGGGAAATAAAAACAAAGAGCAACCCTAGCAAAGGAAGCCTTCAGCAGGAGGACTAACTTTCTCACATAAAACTTGAAAAAATATAAACAAGGAAGTCATAAAAATAATGCTATACAGAGTAGCCTTTGACAGTTGTGAGATGTGGACCTTGAGAAAAGCACAGTGGAATATTTTGAAGTGTCACTCGAAATCTGGCTATAGAGAAGAAAGAAAAGTCAGTCAGGAACTTAAGAAGACAAACAAAGAAGCCTCCATATAACACATAAGAAGACAAATGAAAAAGACATCTTATAAAATATTTTTTGGCCCAGACAAACACTGTATTTTAACTTGGTCAAACAAGTTAGAAAATGTACACATGGCATGAAGTTCCGGTGCATTCAGGGCCTCAAGTAACAAATTTGTATCATGTGGCAGTCAGGATTTGTTCTTTGGTTTATATATGTTTTTGTCATTTTTATTAATTTGGAATCATTATTTTCATGTATTTTTATTATATACATTTTTGTAATATTATTAATAAAATTATTTAGTATTTATACGTTGCATATTTCTGTCTTTAAGCTATATTCCTTGTATTTTGAGGTCAGGACCCCAGGATATCACTGCTGCTGGGACCACCCTCCAACTTGATATTCAAGTGACGGGGATGGTCACAGTAGAGTCTGATTGATTGTCATGGAATGTGTATCCAGAGAGTATTAGCCTTTGGATTTTTTCTGTTATCAGATTTTTGCTTTGTTGGATTCTGAGTATTGGATTATGGTTTGAACATGTTAGCTTTGGGCAGCCTTTTTTGACAAATACTGTGTGCCTTATTTTTGCCTTTTCGCATGTTTTCTTCCCTTTTGTTTTCAATTATCTAAACAAATTATTTATAAAAATTCCTTGGTTGCCTGTAAATATCAAGCCAGAGTGTAAAGGTATCCCTCTCTCTTAAAGGCTATTTTTGTGTATTTGGACCATTTAAAGTATGGTTTTTGGCCTGTGAAGTATGAAGCCTGCCTATTGAGTTTGGGACCAGGCTGTCTGGGATGAAGTCTATCTCCAAGCAGACCAGTGAAGGTCCTGGTCTGATTTGTGAGTCTTTATGGAGGCCACAAACCCTTTTCATCATTTTACAAAAATTTGAAAGCATTTTCAATTTTTACTTCTTTAAAGACTCCGTTTTTGTTTATTAAATATTTTTGCATCAGGGTTGTAGTGTATAAAAAATAACATTGACAACAGAATGCAATTACACACAGTAGACTAGATTAAATGTGCTTATTAACAGCATTTTGCAATGTCACATAGCTAAAACTGAATCTAAATAGGCTTGTATGGATCGGTAGCTTTCTTTGAGAGTACATTCCCATTCAAGTGATGCCAGAATTGCATTAATTGATGTCCTGTTGTTAGTAGTTGTTTGTGGAGGGTCTATAACCAATTGTAATTCAAATTTTTAAAAGTGACATTTTTGAAAGACATACTCAATGGAAACTTTAAATCTCAATATTCAAGGTAGAATTGTTGGCCACTTTGGAACATGATGGAGAGCAGGTCTGGAGCTTTGCTGATAAATGATAGTGTTACAGAAATATTGCATTATTATTCAATCATAAGGTTGTTTTAAGTGTCACATATTGTAAATATTGGATATATATTTGTTCACGCAATGCTTACAGAGCAATGATTACATCATTCTTTTCCTCTTACATTGATCCAGCTGCCATGGAGCAATGTCAGAGGCTTTACCACAGGTGCTGACATCCGAGGTTCAATACCCATAAGGAGTAGCAAAGGTCCGTACACCTGATGATCCCAACTGGGGCAAAACATATTTCATTTAAGGGCAGAGTGATGGCTCCGAGGCTAAGGATCTATGCTGGTATCCGGAATGTTGCCATTTCAAATCCCTGTTACTGCTAGAAGAGATCCTACTCTGATGGGCCCTCAGGCAAGGCCCTTAACTTACGACCCTGTGCTCTGACCCCAAGGGGTATGCAAAACCTAGCAAATTCTCAATAAAGAAATTGACTAAGGTGAAATAAAGAACAAAAAAATGCACTGTGTTGTCAATTCTGGGCACCATGAAACCACTTACTTGTTATTACTTTAACAGTTAACATACCTCAAAGAGCAGGGAAGGTGAACTGGTATACTAAAGTGTGTGCATGCCTATCCCAACTTTTGACTAACATTATTGTTAATATGTTTTTATGTCTGGAGCAGCTGTCGGACAAGTAAAACAGGAAACATACATAATGTACAAGCTAAAGTAACCTTTCAAGGTAAGTTTGAAATAGGAAAGGAATGTGTAATCTAAGTGTTTTTCTTTTTAAAGAAATATGCATTTTGCCAATGCTTTTCAAAGGGAAGTTTTGAATTTCAAAGCTTTGTACAGGGTGCTATATCTTAGCAAAAAACTGAACCCTTGCGACAAATTACCATGAAGAATAAGTGTGCCAATTTCAACAAAACCAGTCCATTGGAAACCGAGTTGTTTTATGTGAGTAGACAGACAGACAGACGTGGTGAGTACAATAGGAGCTTTTGTCATTACATATTTACACACCTAAAATGTGGTGGTGGATACAAAAAGAAAAAAAGCATATTGGAAGAAAAACAAACAAATACTAATACATGATTTGGTATATATAGAGAGATTAAGAAAGCAGTAAAAAAACAGAGATTTGCAATGCATTTGGATGCTAATAACAGGGTGAGAAGAGTAAATGATAAAAGAGTAAGAGGCACAAAGTTTGCAAATTTCCCACTATTTTAGTAGTACATTTCACTTTTGGTCTTTAGAACACATGCATTCCCCAATACACAGCTTTTCTCTAGTCTGTACACATTTTCAAATTGTCCTGTTGTGCCTTCTAAACAGGCTGCTACTCTTCATGACTACAATGAACTAGTTATAGAAAAACAGCAATCTAGTATATGCCACTCCCCTCACAAAGGACAAACTGAAGAGTGTTGGCAAGTGTAATGAAATGAACACTATGTGTTTTCAGCATTTTATTTTAATTTATTTTGGTAGCGGAGAACGTGGGTTGGGCTTCCCAATGAAGAGGGTTATGTGGGTTACATAGCAGGGGTTATCTCTTTTAATTTGCGTCTCCAGATTTGGAATCTTTTTTATTAGTTAATTTTTTTATTACAATTTTCAAATGTGTAACAGATGTTTGTAATAGCTTCTTTTATTTTCTGATTTAGGGTTATAAATTATTATAAATGGATTCGCCATTGCAATTAGGTTTTGAAAGTTTGACTTTGCACTATAGTTTAGTGGTTTAACTGTCACAGTCTGTTATTTTCAAGCTGCATTTTCCAGTATTATTCAATTTTACTTCCTTCCCATTTTGCTCCAGCCTCTATATGTGCATATCCTCACTTGTGTTTATTTTTTAAGAATATTATTTTTTTACTGAACTATGAGTATTTTACTTTGTGTTTAGTAATATCTGACTGTAACAAAGTTTGTATGTTCCAATGTCTTTGAGAATTAAACATTCTGAAGAATAAATGATGTAAGCTTCTTAGTAAATGCATCTGATAGTGACACCAAATGAATCCACCTTAACTGTCTGTTGGTCTCATCAAACCACAAAGTAATTCTGTTACTTCTTAAAGCAAATCCCATCCTTGCTCCCTTTTTCTGTAGTGGATGTTATTGAGCCTGACCATATCCCTATCGCATTCCATTGCAACATAGTTAGAAACACCAAGTGGGATGATTGTTCACTGAAGGTCAAACTCACTCACAGTCCTTGTGTCTCCTTTAGTATGGTGATGAACTTTTTGTTAGTGTGGGAATTTGAATTTGACAAGAAGCCGTCAGGGATACTGGTTTGATGCTGAGAGTTTGTTATAGACTCCAAATGTAGACAGTAGTTTCAATATCCTTTTTTTTAAATATTAAAAAATAAATTTAGAGGAGGATATTAGAGTACTGGTTGATCTTTAAGGGTAACCTATTCCAATTAACCTGGGCCCTTTTGGCTTTTGTAGCAGTCTGAGTTCCCGTCAGAACCCCTACCTCTTTTACCTGACTCATATGCAGCAAACTGTCACTGTCCAATACATCCACCTCAAGAAGTGCAGGATTCGGTATTGCATCTACAACCCCCACTTGTAGGGCATATGCCCACTAACTCCAGAGTTAATCATAAAGCTTATGAGCAAATAAGAGCAATGGTTAAAAAGTGTATTTGGAAAGCTGAATTGTTGTTTTTTGAGATAAGAAAGCAAAAATGCAGTTTTCAAAGAATATTGTAGAAACAACAAAAGCTGTCTCAAGCAGAATTTCTTTTAGATTTTTAGTAGTAAAAGAATAGTCCAGGAAGAAGGTAAACTATATTAGGGACAGTATGAATGTAAGTATACATGTAATGAAATAGCAAATGCTTTTACTGTACTTCCCAGCATCTACAGGGACTCTTAATAAAATATTCAGTGATTTGAAAAATGTAGATGGAGAATATCTGCTTAGATTAAACAGTTAGAAATAAAACATATTGCCTGGTCAAGATAACATTTATCTTAAAGTGCTTAGGAAGGTTAGTGAGTACATATTGTGACTACTAGAGGTGCCCCAACCACCTGGAAGGGAAATAGTGCCATAACTACATTTAAAAGATAACAGAAATGTGTTAATTTAGTCCTAGCAAGTTTTATATCCTACAAGGTTTTATTAAAGATTATTAGGGATCTTGAAGCATAGTTTAAAGTTTCTCATCTCATCAACTCAGCATCTTTATCTGGTGAGAGCCAGTCCAGGAGCATGCCAAGCAGGTCAGCGTAAAGCCTCAGCCCAGTGGGACATGCCTGGAGAAGCTCTTGTGACATGTCCAAACTATCTCAAGTAGCTCATCTCGATCCAGAAGAACAGAAACTATACTCTGAGGCTTTCCGAAAATGTACTTTCTCTTTACACTTGATCCTTTTGTAAAGTGTGAATTTAGAGACCCATCATTATTCCTTTTTATAGCTAAATACCTCTAAGACAAAAGATATGGTTGTATATCTCAGGTGCTCTCCTTCTCCTCCCACTATCTCAATATTAATAAAACAAAACACACTGGAGATGGAAGAGTACTACAAATATTTGGGGACAATCTACCCTGTTCAATCACACCCTGATAGGTGCCTTGGGTGCTAGCATGCACTATCAGGTACAGGTAGTTTCAAAACAAATTACTATCTTGGGGAAAACACATATGAATCGGTAAAAATGAGAAAGTTGTATACACAAACCCTTATCCTGGATTGGAATCTAAGTGCAGTGATGTGATGATGCTACTCTTGACCCACACTTCTCTGATTGGTTCTGCTCCTCAATATCTCCAATTCTTGGTCTCTCCATATATCCCTTCAAGGAGTCTTTGATCTACCTCCACCTGTCTTCTGCTTGTTCTGCCAAGACTGGACAATGTTTCTCCCCTCTTGCTCCAAGGCTACTTTGTCTACTCAACTGAACCAATTTACTTGTGTTTAGTTTTATGTTCAAAAACACACCTTTTCACTAAATACTTTAGAACTGCTTAGCTTCTCTCCTACAGGATAGCTGATTTTGTACTGACAAAGAGTTTAGGATACTGATTTTTTTCAAGTCTGCTGCAGGCATATACTTATGTAGTAGTTCTACTCATTTGTGCTTGCTTTACTATTTTGTTCTCTTTTGCTTTGCTTTTGCACTTTCATTCTTCATGTATTTAACTAGCTTTGTAAGTCACCTTGGATAAAGGGGTCAGCTAAATAAATAAATAATAATTCTCATACCAACAATACAAGCATCTTGTGTGTGTGTTGACAACACCCAAATATGATATATACAACCCAATAATTCTACAAAATATGGTAGCCTTTTATAGACAGCCTATTAGTCTTAAATCTATTATACTCACTACTTTCAAACTTCTCATATACTGTATAAGAACAATTTTGAAACTGAAAACTACAGAGTAAGAGGACTATCTAAACATGAAAGGATTATCTTGTATAAATGATACACTTATGATGCATTGCTTAAAAAAAACAACTCAGAAAATAAATAAATAATGATGATGTGGTTGATACTTGTGTATCAGAAGTGGAATTACTTGGGTTTCAAAACCGGAGCCATACTCTTTGTGGAATTTGCGTTCTATCTTGTCAAAGGTGTCAGTAAAGGTGTTAGTACAAATGTTCTAGTAGGTGTGCCTGATTTGTGGCTCTGAATTAGTGTGTTGCATGCATGAATAAATAAGTATACTTTACTCCTTCTCTTTTAGTTCGTAAACTTAAATTTACCGGAGCAGGATCGTGTGAAGTTGAAGCCTATCCTAGCCTAAGATAGGAACTTCTCTGGAAGGAACCCCATTCTGTTGTACAAGTGAACACTGGCCATGTTAAAATGCCTAAATAACCTACTATGGAAGTTTTTTGTGGAAGAAATATAAGTTACTAAAATGTATATTTTAATAATAATATTTTTACCATAGTAGCATAGCATATTTTTTCAACTTTTTAATTGTAACTTTTTTGGTCTTGAATTGAAAGCTGTCACTATACAACAAAATTCTTTTCTACAAGTAACCAAGGGCAGAGTTTCAGTTTATTGACAGCTTTGTTTCTGCAAGGATATGATAGTAACAGATTTCAAAAGAATTGCTGCAGTATTTGTATATTAATATTTGTAGATGAAAAACATATTTAAATATAATAGGCTGAATACAACTTGTTATGATAACAGAAAGGAAAAGACCTGGTTCAGGGACCCTGTGTCTCTTCAAAGAGGGAACAATAGCAGCGTACACTTCAACTGAAATTAGGCTTCCTTTCCAGGGTGAAATCAAGGCCCCATTGTTTGGCATTTCAAATCTGCATTCTGTTGTGCTCAGAAAGAAGAAAGAACATAGATTTGCAGCAATCTGGCAGTTTAGAGCAACTGCCACTTAGTTTCTTCTTCTCTTTCTAAACTGCATAAATGAACAAAGCAATCATTTCACAAACTCAGCAGTATGCTGTAACACCATTAAATAAAGAAGTGAGAGTGAGCTGGAGTCGAATGCAGGAAATACTGTACATTCTTTAAAAAAGCATCCAGTAAACACATGCACCAATTCCAGTATGATCATGCAACCCCCGCATTGTGTAACGGGGCAGCATCTGTGCCTTCCACGCTAGGCTGGGTTTTTACACATGCAAGGAGTGCAGCTGTGCATGCCCTGTGGGGACAGGGGGACTCCTAATACTCAGCCCTGGTCTTCTACATACGGCAGATGGCTTATTTTTAGCCCTGCAGAGTAAATCTTATACATTTGCTGGTTTCCACTGTTTAAATACTGGTCATCCAGTACATTTACATGAAACATGAAAATGCAAGACAGGTATCTGAATCTGAGCGTGGACTAAAAAAAACTCTGTAGCCTGTGGTAACATACAATGAAGATTTAGTGCTGCTGCTAGGCACTGACTTGCTGGCTTCAGCTACTACTGAATGCACTGAAACATTTCTGTTTCTAATGGCGCAGGAAGCCTTTTATGGAATGCGTTCAGCCAGTTTCACACCACTCCCCAGAGTGCTTGGACATGCATGAAATTTGGGAAAAGTATTGAGCTGAATGAGCAGCATCCACCAAACAAGGACAAAAACTTGCTGGCAGTTTATTGTAGTGGAATCAAAGGTGGGTCACTGCAAAAAATTCTTAAGGTCACTACACAAATTAAGTCAAAAGGGAAAACAGCGCTTGCACTTTAAACTCGAGAATCAATGAGATCAGAATGCAAAAAAAAAAGACAATGTGGTTTTGTTTGCTTTGCTTCTACAGTGCTGGCAGGAAAACACTCTTAATTTTTAACAGACTAGTTGAACAGGAGGCCTATATAATGAACAGGATTTGCATTTGGGATAGTCCTTATGCTAATTTTCTGCCTTTGTATTGCTTAAATTGATAATACAAAGTCTGGATAGCCTGTGCTGAATTGTATTTTCATGTGCTTTGTAAACCATCTATTTATAGCACACTCTATGAAGAGGAATAAAGACTGATTGATTTTAGGTAAATTGCAAAGAACACAGCCCTAGATGCTAAACAGCTGTAATATTCATCATTTCAGTCAAAGTACAGGTGCAAGCAGGTTAAGTACAGTGACTTCTTGTTTAGCTTTTTAGTCAACAGCTTATGTTAGGCAGATAGACTTTTGAGGGCTACATTCATAAATAAAATGATGCAGCTTCACAATATTTTAGAAGGTTCTGCATTAAAATTTTATTTTTTGGATGGACAACAACAAAGTAAAATTTGGTGACTCATGTTAGAACTCATAAATAACACATACATAATTTACATAAACTCTTTCTCTGTATATAGCCTTAGTTTATATACTGTATACATTGTGAACAAAGCAAAGAGAAACAGAAAAAGGGTTGGGAATCCAGGGGACACACACTGTTTAATGCTCATTGAAGTTTAGACGTAACATCTTTTAAAAAGTTCAATCAACTGTGCCTTTACCTGTTGGTGAGCTTCAGATGACTGTAGCGCTGACTTCTCCTGCAGTTTTGTCCCTAGATGAACAGGGACTTGCAGTGAGACTCTTAGCTATAGGGATTGTAAGGAAGGAGCCACAAGAGTTGGGGCTAATGAGGACAAGACCATAATTGATGTCTTATATCTCCCGGGTTGTGACAGTGTGGGTTGGCCCCATACTACCGGGTCCTTTTGGGGAGCCTCTTGAACCCTCTACCATCGATAATGTACTCAAGGGATGAGCCAGCAGATGAGGACACAACACACAAACATAGCAAGGGGAAGGTGAAACAGTACTAGTGCTTTTATTAACACTAGAATTAGCAGAGCCAACGAAAAAACTTGTAAATCCGGCCCACCTTAAATCCCTTCGCACCTCTCTGTCAGCGTCTTTTGTCTTCTAAATGTGTCGATAAGCCCAAGCAGCAAGCAGCCTGCAATACCATCCCCTGATGGCCAAATTTCAAATAAACACTTTCACAAAAGGTGCAAGTACAATACGACAGCTTCTGTGGTGCAGCGGTTAGAACTGCCAACTTATAATCCGGAGGTCTTGAGTTCGAAACCAGCTCCCCGCAAATTCACCATTTTTAGTAGTGAGCTGCTCTTATTGTTAATATTATACAGTAAAAACATACATTTAATTTGTGTCTGTAACAGCTGGTGTAAATATATAGTACTTGTAAAAGTAAGCGTTTTTTTTTTCACTTTTATTCTCTTAGTCACGATCACGATGCATACTACCACCCCCCCAGGGATCTGACGCTGTTAGTTTTTATTTGAAACTGGGAATACCTGTAGATGTGAGTGGTGTTTTCAGACAATAGAACTGGAAATTCTCTGATCTGGAGGGATAAAAGCTGAAACAAAAACTCTGGTGAATCTGCCTTCTTCGTATCTCATCGTCACTTAAATTTTTTTTTATTCAGTTTTATTGAGTGTTCCTGCTCATGCCGAATTAGTACACACCTTATGGTCCGTGATGTCAAAGCCGCACTGACAAAAAAACAGAGACATATGTATATATGATATTTGGAATAACTCATTTTATGACCTGTATAGTACATTTCGGAAAACATTGTGGCACTGATGCAACATTATTCATATTATTCATATTCATTCGCATTCCTTCTTGCGCTTGTAATTAGTGACCGTGTTTTTTATTCCGATCTTGCCCATGCAGTCTTTCACATTTTGGTGCATAGGGGTGCTTCTTTTGTACTCCAGGATATGTAGCCAAAAGAATAGTACAGAGAGGTCAGTTCCGCGCTATATGCAATCATCAGATTTAAATGTTAATAGTTCCCACACACCCAAGGACCATCCTTTCTATGTTTACGACATGTGTACCTGTTGCAATGTACACACTTCTGTCTGTGCTGTGGTTACTATTACACTGAAGGGGCTGGGGGGAGCAGCGGTCTTGGAACAGAAGCTTGTTGATGTTGCATCCTCTTTTGATTTATCAATCGCCTTTTTTTGTAAGAAGCAACGACGAAGTTCCTCTGTAAGGTGAACAAAGTACACTCTTCTTTTCTCAGTGGCCCCCGTACATGCTTTGCACAGAACATCTGCGTTGATCACCGCCAAGTCTAGTGTGTTATAGCACTTGTAACCGGCCACCTGCGTGTTCCTGCTTGCACTGAATAAACTCACTTCTTCAGGTGCACAATGTCAACACAGCACTTGGAAAAAGAAAGAGACAAATATATGTGACATTTTGAAGAAATCATTTTATGACCTGAATAGTACAAATCAGAAAACATCATTGCACTAATGCAATATTATTTGAAAATGAATAGCATCAGATCAGCTATAAACGTATAGCATTTCTAAAAGTTAGCTTTTTTTCAGGTTTATTCTCTCTGTCACGTTCACACTCTTTCTTGCCTGCCCCGCCTTCTGATCTGACACTAACTAACAGCGCCAGTATAAATTCACACCTGATCTGAAGCCTACTGGTTCACCTGATACAATTCTTAAAGAAAATTTGGAATGAAGAATCCATACAAAAGATTGAGCCAACTTTGAAAGCCACTGTAGATTCTCACTACTCTCCATCACAGGTAAAGCATTTGCACATGTTCTACTAAAATGTAATTGTGTACTCTGTATTGGCAGAAGTTTGATACAATGTTCGATACAAATAAAATCTGGATTTTTTTCATTGTCTTTTAAGAGTTTCCTCCAGGTACTCCGGTTTCCTCCCACAGTCCAAAGACTTGCAGGTTAGGTGCATTGGCGATCCTAAATTGTCCCTAGTGTGTGCTTGGTGTATGTGTGTGTGTGCCCTGCGGTGGGCTGGTGCCCTGCACAGGGTTTGTTTCCTGCCTTGCGCCCTGAGATGGAGATGGTGTCTCTTTTTGATGAAAAGCAGGATCAGGTTATCAAAGGTGGTGAAGTACCCAGAGCATTTCCAGAAGGACTAAACATGAATGTGTCCTTGTTTAACTGCTATATCATTTATCATTTGCTCGGCCAGTGCCACCATTATGGTGAATTAGGCATTAACCTAGGGCACAGATCATAAGGGGAGAAAAACCTAGTCACACAGGTTAGCTACCGAACAGTCGGTTGGCTTACTAATAAGCTTGGCCTAGGGCGTAAAATAACCTTGCCCTGACAATGATCATTTATCCCATTATGTTGTCATTTGTCTTTAAAGACTGTGTAGCCTCCAAGTATTCATTAAAACATTTAATCATCACCTGTTAAGTGCTGCAAATTCCTTCGTATTAACAGTCATTTACAAGATGTCCGACATCATGCTGCAGCCAGACAACAGGACAACAACCTCCTGCTGTCAAAGCTTCAAATTTATACAAATTCTGCTTTTTTGATGGCAGTCTCTCTGTAAACATAAATGTAGATGCTGGTATGAGTAGGTGTCTCCCGAAAGCTAGCTTTGCTTTTTGGAAGGCTGTCCAAACAACTGACATGACATACAACTAAATACAAAGACTCCCCCTACAAGGCAGTCATACACACTACTCTGCTCCATAGCTGGGAGTCACAGACACAGCATTGCAGTAAAATTTAGATACTTCATCAGTTCCACATATGATGTTTCTGGTGAACTGTCTCTCTTTGTTGGCAGGAATCAATTCAAATCAATTTATGTTTGTTTAATGATTGTTACAGAGGACAGTTTCAGAGCACTGTAACATAATTATGGCTAAAATGCAAATTAAAATGCACTTTGCACTGTGAAAACCCTAAACCTAATTCTGTCTTATGTCTCTCAAATATATATAGAAATTAACTTAAAACATCTTTGCCTTTTCAAAAAAAATAATTAAATGAGAGAAGATACAAAGTCCTAAAATCCAGAAAGTACAAAGGCAAACAACATAAAGCCCTCCACAGATCTAAGTATAAAAAAGTAGAGCAAAGGTGCGGAACAAAGTGACAGAAACCATGTTGAGTCTATAAAGAGTAACACAAAGTCTTCCAGTCCATTTTTCGAGTATTTAATAGTGCTGAGTGTCACAGTATGTGTGAGATCTTATCTGATTTTCTCAACCACTTTTGTTGGTGAGAGTTGAGGCATTTATATCCTAGATATCTTAATTTATTCCAGCTTGAGTACAGCAACTCTTTATTTATGCATTATAAAGCTTCTTTGCATTAAAATATGATTTCTAATATTGCTTATAAGAAAAAAAATAGATATTACAATGAGACTGAAAACATATCCATCAAGCAATGCCAAGTTCAGTCCTGGGGTACCGGTGTGCTGTGGGTTTTCGTTCCAACCACTTTCACAATAACATGGTTCAGTCTTACTTCAAAGTGATGCAATTGTTTAATTAGTTTTTTCTTCTCTTATTTTGTACTTTTGGATAAAGACCCTGCTGTCATCATGAAAATATACTGGAAGTCCCACCTCACAGTCTTTGAGGACAAGTGACAGTATAATGGAAAAAATGCTAAATACTGTAGCACTGAAGCAAGATCACATTCGTGCTGTGTCCTCCTGCAACTGTGTCTGCAGTGCTCAAATACTAATCAGCAGTATGTGCTGATAAAAAGAAAAGGTGAATTAAAAGAATTTGTAACTTTCATCAGATCACTTTATAATGTCTCCTAAATTAATCAATGTTAGTGATGCATTTTATTTGTGTTGGGAAAAATCACAAAATGACTGATAATCCAGTAGCAAAGTTTTTATGAATATATGTCCATGCATTGGACAGATCCAACTGAACATAGCAGACTGCAGTAGTTCAGTAAAGACTTTTACTTTAAGACAGCATTTGTCACAATTCTTAAAATCTTTAACATGACAACTATTGATGGCCATTGTGCTATATTCTACAGGACATTTTAAACCTGCATACCTTTTCTGGCAAGCACAGAAGAGTCCCATCTGTTTCAACCAAAAGGAGCTAATGCATCTCTCCAAAGTTGACCGTTTGCACACATATCACAATATGTATGTGTACCTTTGAGGTGTCTGGGGGCTAGAGACAAGGACCATAAGCCAGTGTTTAAATGGATAATTCATGCTGCCTGTAGGATGTGTGACAGATGGGCATTCAGCAATGGGGACATCGAGCAGCAAATGACAAGCAAATAGTTCACAAATATAAATCATCTAACAAAAAGGAATTCATGCCTCCCAATTCCCTACTGTTCATTGTCTAAGATTGCAGCAGTGAAAAAAAAGGAAAAAGGGGCAAAGGTACCACCTGGCCAGCTGTCAATAACATTCAAAAGGTTAATATTCATGCTACAGATAACCTGGACTTTAAAATTGTGGTAAATGTTTGCAGTTAATTTCAGCACCATCTTATATTAGTGGCACTTTAAAATACAGTAGTGAAACATCAAAATAAATCACTTCTTTTACACTAGACCAGCTTGTAGCACATTATAAATTTCACTTAAGTATTGATTACTTATCTGTACCAAAGAGAAATTGCATAAATTATGACATTAATTGTATAATGCTATTCAGTAGTGCAGGCAATGTGTAAGTGGTTAACTACAGTTTGGAGAGATATGCAGAGCTGATTTTTTTAATGTCCTGCATTTTCAATGTGACTATAAGAAATATGTTTTTACTCACTTTTCTTTGACTTTTAATCACTGATTGTACTCCTCTCTATGACCAATACCCTGTTGATATGACATGAAGCACCGTGGTAATCAATAAATGTACCCTACGTGACTTTTCCAGCAATTTTCGGTCATAGCCTTAATTATCCATAGTCTTAGGCAGTCAGCACTGTGCTCCTCTGAAATCAGTCACCTAATGGCACATACCCTACATCGCAATCCAACTTCTCTGTGACTCGCTGGTATAAAGTCAACCAGGTTTGATTTTGTCTTTAGCTGCAGGGGTTGGCTCTGTGTGTATAAAAGCTGACCACCAATCTGGAAGTACAATGCATTTAATCTAACGAATAGATGTAAGGAACAAGGGTGTTTTGGACCTGTCTTATGTTTTACATAATAGGACAGAATGGATAAAAGAAAAAAAAGGGCAATTCTGTTTTTCTTAAACAAAATGTGAAATGAAATACCAACAAGCACAACTTACAAATCAAGTTGGACTCCAAGGGTAAGACTGTGGTAACATTTTTGGTCCAAACCAACACCCAGGAAATTAAATTCCTTTTTATTATTGCTAAAAATCCTTTTGAAAAGGCAGTTTGAATAGCTGGATTAAGTTAGAGAAGAATAAAGCAATTAAAATTAATCAGTCTAGTATTTAATGCTGCCAACTGACATCATGCTGAATGCCGAGGGCTCCACTCTTCAGTCTGTTTCACCCTTTCGATATTTTCTGGCATTCTCACAGTTTTCAGTGATCTAATAAACATGTTCTTCACACTACCAGTATCCTGAAATTTATTTGAACACTTTAAAATAGTGTTATGAGAAGGAATTCATCCTTATCAAGACTCATTAAACTTAATTTGAAATCTTCTTGGCACAAACTGTTAATATCAGGATTCAATGTGTGTCATAATGATGAACACATGATGAGGCATTGACCAGTTTTCCATGACCACTGAAATTGAATTTAGTATATGACAGTCTGAGAAAGCATGCAAATCCAACATATTCAGATGAAGAAAAAAGAAATTTGATACGTGTTGTTTGACTTTAATTTTCCATGTTGATTGTTATTGACCTTATTGATTTATGTGATTATATTAGGTATTAATGAATTACAGTAATCCCTCCTCCATCGCGGGGGTTGCGTTCCAGACCCCCCCGCGATAGGTGAAAATCCGCGAAGTAGAAACCATATGTTTGTATGGTTATTTTTATATATTTTAAGCTCTTATAAACTCTCCCACACTGTTAACATTATTAGAGCCCTCTAGACATGAAATAACACCCTTTAGTCAAAAGTTTAAACTGTGCTCCATGACAAGAAAGAGATGACAGTTCTTTCTCACAATTAAAAGAATGCAAATATATCTTTTCTTCAAATGAGTCTCTGCATCAGGAGCAGAGAATTTAAGAGAGAGAGCGCGCGCTCGCAAAGAAAAGCAAACAATCAAAAAATCAATACGTGTGCTTTTAAGTAAAGCGGCATTTTTCAGAGGAGCGTCAGTATCTTCTAAGCAAACAGCCTCTGTTGAAACAGCCCCTCTGCTCAAATCTCCTCCGTCAGGCGCAGAGAACGTCAGAGAGAGAGCGCGAGATTAAAGCAAACAATCAAAAAATCAATACGTGTGCTTTTGTGCTTTTAAATATGCCGAGCACTGCAATAAAGCGGCATTTTTTAGAGGAGCGTCAGTATCTTTTAAGCAAACAGCTTCTGTGCAAACAGCACCTCTGCTTATACTCCCTCCGTCAGGCGCAGAGAATGTCAGAGAGGCTGAGATAGAGGCAGAGACAAGCAAACAAACACCGCGCGGGATGCATATCTTATAGCATTGAGGAGTTTTAGTTAATATGTAATACATGCTCTGATTGGGTAGCTTCTAAGCCATCTGCCAATAGCGTCCCTTGTATGAAATCAACTGGGCAAACAAACTGAGGAAGCATGTACCATAAATTAAAAGACCCATTGTCCGCAGAAATCCGCGAACCAGCGAAAAATCCGTGATATATATTTAGATATGCTTACATTTAAAATCCGCGATAGAGTGAAGCCGCGAAAGTCGAAGCGCGATATAGCGAGGGATTACTGTACACTGGTTTCTGTTATTCCCCACATTTGGCTGGCCAGGGATTTTTTACTTCTTTTTAAACCCAAAATAGAGAAACATTTAGTATACACCATTTTACACAAATTAGAAATAAAGTTAAAGTATTAGACTAGGCCTTACAATTTTTGTTGGATTTTAAGAAGACCTAAAGAGGGGAAATATATGGAATTTTTAGTTAATATACATAATCGTTTACAAATTATTACAAGTTTATACTTCAATGAAGTTGCAACAATGAATTATTAAAACATAAGGAAAAAGACAGAAGGTAAATCAAGAGTTAATTAAACATAGCTTAAAAACTGGGCAAGTGAGGTCTGCCTCACCTAAGAGAAAACAACAACTTTAATTTCCAAGGTTAAAAATAACCTTGCCCTGACAATGATCATTTATCCCATTTTGAAAAAGAAAAAGAAAAAGGAAAGAGATAAATTAGTAACGAACATCCCTCTATAAAGAGAGGACAAACTAATGGGAAAGCCCAAACACCGCTCTTATGAGGCGACGATAACATCAATAGAAGACTCTGCAGCACACTTCTATCAATGAGGTGTCAATTACATAAATGTGAAAGACGACAGGAGTCAGAATATATTGGTGGCACTAGTTGATTGGATTGAAAAATTAGGTTCTGCATATTTTGCATATTAAGAGTCAGATAACGTAATATATTAGATGAGGTAATGGTAATAGAAAAGTACAAAAGAAAATGAATTGTTTAATTGATTGCTCACTATGGATTGGGACATTGGGCTGGGCTCCATGATTGCCTTCTTTGAAAGTAGAGGAAAGTAGAGGAAAGTTTTTTCCACATCAGTACAGCGATATCCCAAAAGCATTACATCCTCACACCACTCTCATAACATTTCCAGCTGTCTTGAAGTTGCACATGTAAATTACCAGTTAACTTTCATATGATGTTGCAACAGCAAGCCTTATTTTTTTTTTTAAACCAAAGATGAATTTGCAATTGGGACCAAAGTGATTTTCAGAATATTTATTAACAGTATTGTTCTTTCAAAAAGAATAAAAATTATTGAAAAGGCAGTAGTTCCCAAACTCAGTCCAGGGGACCCACTGTGGCTGCAGGTTTTTGTTACAACCAGATTCATAATCAGTGATAATAATCGATAACAACTGATCTCATTTAATTGTCTAGTCTTTTTTAAACTCTTCTCTTATTCTGCATTCAGACAAACACAACAGTATGACTTTTACATTTATAAGACATTTAGAAATATTTCTGTTTATTTCTAAAGCTGTAAATGCTTAACTCTCTGTTGTTGTTTTCCTCTTATTTTCTCCTTTTCCTGTGTAGTTTACTCCCTTCATTTAACCCTAATAGTGACAATTAACAACCAGAACAGCAGACACCCTGGATGATGAAAGCTGCAACAACTTCAGTGTCAGACCTGCTAATTAGTAAATAATCAATTAAATAACCAGAACACCTGGAAAAGCAGAATGAGAATTAGGTTGAAAACAATTTCAAAAAACTACATATTCCCCATATAACTACTTATTACATTTTAATAAAAATCTACTAAACTTAGTTTGTAATTTCTACATTGACTCCAAAACACAGAAACAGGGAAATAATGACTCACTTAATTAGGCTACAAGTCCAACGAAAAATGGAAGTTGGTTGGAACAAAAACCTGCAGCCACAGTGGGTCCCCAGGACCGGGTTTGGGAACCACTGGTTTAAGGTATAAATCAATATTCTACAATATAGTACAAAATTTTTATAGTACCACTGATTCACAACAAGAGTGAGATATGTGTATTTAAGAAATTCTTGGAGGAATCCCTAATTCTTACTTCTAAAGGACTTTCTTCAACTTTGAAGGGTAAAGTTTATAAAGCTATAGAAGCAATAATATGCTGCATGGGAATGAAACTAGCTAATGAGGGTGGAACATGAAACAAAGCTGGAAACAGCAGAGATGAGAATGATCAGGTGCATAGTGTCGCAGTCTGAGAGGAACATCAGAATCAGAAAAAATGAAGGAAATTACTAACATAAATGCTGAGTTACCAGAAAGACTTGGTATGGAGGTGCTGACGAGAAGAAGACGTTTGAAAGTAAAGACAGACTAGAGAATAGTTCTGTAGTTCTACATGTTCACTAAACTCAAAAGGGTGAAGGGCTCAAAAATGAAAGGTAGACCTTCTATTCACAACAATTTGAACTACATGTGTAGGCTTTACCACTCTAAAATAGCCTAGCCTAAAAGTCAAGATGCAGGCTTACCACTACTGTGGTAAAGGTGTTAAAATCAAAATGTTCCTCAAAATGAGAAAGGAAACAGTAAAACAGATATCTGGCTCACACAAGCAAAAGAAGGTTTATTGTGAATCCATGAGTAAAGAAGGTAGTGTTTAAAAAGTAGCAACAAGTTCAGAACTGAATCTAAAAATAGTACTTTATTGTGAAAGTTTTGTGAGACAGTATCTCAAGGATTATTGTAAGTGAGGGATTTGAACAGGAAATAATATGTGAGACATGAATTATAGTAAGAAGAAAGGCCAGGTCAAAGCTGTAAAGATCAAAAAGTATTCAAGCTAATGATACACAATGGTTGGGTCAGAAAGAATTCAGCACCATAATACAACTTAGCAATTGGCCTACCTGAGAAAGAAATTAACTACCCTGACGATTTTCAGAGTTTATGCAATTGAGGGATAATATATCAAGTCAAGTCAGATTTTACATATGGTACAATAAGTAGTGAAATTTGTTGTTGCTGAACTCTCAAGACTATTCATTTAAGAGGATCATAAAGGATAACAGTAATACATGACTTTATAAATATCAGCAAAAAGCATTATGTTAAATGAGAATATCCATACATCCATTATCCAATCCATATGGTATATTGTAATAGTATTATAAAATATGTGATAAATAATAAATAACTAGATATATAACTTAATAATTTAAATAACTTAATATAGAGAGGTAACTTTAAGGCATCATGTAGTTCTAGATGCTTTCCTTATTCAAGATGCAAATGGACTGTGTAAAGAAGCTCCTCAGTTTCAATGAACTGAACTTAAGGCAGTAGTAGCATTTTCTTGATTGCTTCACAAAGAAAAAGCCACTGTTAAGATAGCTTTTATAACTGATCATTTTCTTGCCCTGGTCCAATGTCACATGGTATAGATGTCCTAGAAGTTGAGTGCACTCTCACTGATGTGTCCAGGTAACAGCACCACTATTTGCAGAGCCATACGTTCCCGCTGCATGCCATTCTCAGACCAGTCAGTAATATATCCTGTCAGGATACTTTTGATGGTGGATGTGTGGAAGTTCTTAATTGATAGGGAGGGCGGCCTGAAATCCCTGTGGCATTTGAGGTGGTAAAGATGTTGTAGTGCCTTCCTCACCAAGATGTCAATATCAGGTCCTCTGTGATGTGGATACTGAGGTATCTGAAACTGTCCACCGTCTTAACCTGAGTGATGTTAATACTGTGGGGATGGTAGTGTCTCAGCTATTTTCTCCCAAGGTCCACAATCAACTCCTTGCTGACATTCAAGAGTAGAATGTTGTCCTGACACCAGTGTGACAGACTCTCCACGCCTACCACAGTTTAGTCATAGAAAAGGATTCAGAGCACAGCCCCCCTGGATTACTTGTGCTGAGAGCATGGGATGAAGAATTGCGTCCACCCAGTCAAACCATTTGGGGTCTGCCTGTTAGGAAGTAAAAAAGAAAAACAGGTATTCAATGAAGTGCTCAGACACTGGTCCCTGAGCATGGTGATTTTCTTAGAGGTGTTTATTGTGTTAAATGCAGAACTACAATCTATAAATAGCATTCGCACAATATTCCCTATCTTGTTGTCCAGGTCGTCGAATACTGTGTGAAGGTTCAAGGTCACCATTTTCTCTGTGGATCTACTGGAGCCATATGTTAACAGCAATGGATCTAGTTTTTTCTGCAGAGAACAAAGGTAATTTTTGACTCGCCTCTCAAAACACCTCATCGCTATAGGCAGTAGTGTAATGGGATGATATAGACAGATTACACTTGTTTTTTTTAGGTACAGAGACAAGGATGGATCTTTTAAAGCATGTGGCTATTACACACTGGGTTAAAGAAAGATTAAATATTTCAATGAACACTGACGCAAGTTGATTTGCATAGATCTTAAAAACACACCCTGGAATGCTATCTCCCCCCTGCTGCCTTCCTGGTGTTCACTTTCATGAAAGTTCTGATTATGTTGTGCTCCAACACAGTGAGTACTGTTTCTTCACTGAGTAGTTCTCCCGCCGTAGATGTGTTGTACTGTTGGTTGCTGTTAGCAGCATTCTCATTGAAGTGCACATAGAAATTATTAAGCTTCTCTGTCACTATCAACACCCACTGTGTTGGGGCTAGTGGCTTTATAGTCTGTTATTGTCAATTAACTTTGCCACATACATTTGGGATCAGACTACTCAAATAGCTTTCTCCCCATATTGTCATTTAGGAGCTGTTGTTAGATTGTATGAGGTGGCTGTTTGTCCACATCATGGACCACTGTCATATTTATACCATCACTACTGTTAACATTATAAATGTGACACTCATGATTTTGTGTCACGTAATCAAAAGAATGGGCTGATCAAAATAAAAATAAACTTTGCTAAAACAAAAATAAAACAAGATATGAAACCCCTAATAGTAGTTCTCAATAATAAAAAAAAAAACTCTAAAACAACACAAATTGCAAGTGTAATGTTATATTGCTACAGAAAACCAGAAGTTGAAAACCAGGGAATCCAATAGGAGATTAATAAAATGCCAAAGCCAGCATTGTATGGGCTGCTGTTTCTTCTTAAATAACACTGAGGATGGTTCCCCAGCTGTAACATCAGGTGGTCCTGCCACCCTAGACTCAACATTCAGGATAGAAGGGACACAATTAACCAAATTAAAAATCAATGCCTACAAAACAGGAAAGAAAAAAGCAATATTTTAAAAATAATTCACAAACAATAAATAAAAAGGGGGAAAAACTCAAGCTAGGAGAAAACCCTGGCTGTTACATAATACACAGAGAAAACCAGAAATTCACTTTAAGAGTGGTTTACGGAACTTGGAGGAAAACAGATGGGTAAGCTGCCCTCCCTAATAAACAGAGGCACAAAGCTTTACAGACATGTCCAAAGATGTTGCAAGTTTTGTATTGTTTCTGTGTGTTTGCCAGTTTGTGTGATTGCTTTCTTTATCCCTTCTTTTGTGTTTTCATTTAATAAATTAATGATTTTTTTTTGTATTTTGGTCACATTGGGGTTGCACTAGAGAAAGGGCACTACAAGAATGCATTCTTTTTGTTTCATGTTATTGAATTTTCTATGCTCTACTTCCTGAAGTGAACTACAGCAGTAACAGGATAAGCAGGAAAGGTCAAATGAGATTTGAATCCTGCTTTACTACCACAATAATGAAACCACCATACCAGTCTCTCCCATCATGGAACATTGCACAGCCCATGTAAGGAACACAGAGGTGGACAGGAGCACTGCCGCAAGACTAGGAAGAGTATTAACAACAGAGCAGAGTATCAACAATAGAGCATTCACAAAAACCCATAATGGCAAGAATGCTAGATGTTCTGTCATGTGGAAGAAAAATTATTTTTGGCAGTGGTGTAGTGGATTTGATTAAACAGTGAACCAGAGCTGAATACTCTATAAGCACTGAAGTGGAGAAATGGCAAAGTAGAAAAGGCAGTATATTAACAGAAGTCCACCTGACCAATAGTCGATAGCAACACGGTCCAGAAACTACTGCAAAATATTAAGGCAGAAAGGCAGCCAAGACTTTATTAAAAAGGCCTACAACTTAAATAGGGACAGGGGCTCATAAATCCAGGGAAGATTAGGACTGCCAGAGTGAGTTCCAGTCAATACGATATTCAAGGACCGTACCAAACCATGGAAGTAATCCCAGTTTGGCGTTTAAAGTCTGCTGTTTGTGTGTGTCTTAGGGGGTGCACATTCAGGACGTGTGTTTGGCATTTAGAAAGCGGCCAGGGTGTGGAGAGAGAGAACAAGTGAGAGACAGGAGGTTTATTTTGGAAGTGCTTTTTTGGTACGGTGGTACGATGTTGAACAAGTGTACAAGCCATCACAGTGGGCAAATTAGATTCACATACTGGAGGTTTATATAGGTATAGGTAGGCCTAGAAGAAGCTTCTTTTGTACTTTTAGTACTCCCTGTGCTATCCCCACACTTGTTTGTTTTTATTAACATTTAAAAGCGCATGTATTTTTGGGGTCCTTGGAGTCATTCTGGTTTTAGTAAATGCTACAACAGCATCTCCTAGTGTTCATACTTCAACTGAACGAAATCTGAAAATACCTAAATTCATCTTGGCAGAAAGACATAACCATAAATTTATGGTGGGCAATTTGTAATATTTACTTTCACAAAAAGCAGATGTCCTTAGGAACTCAATGAGGCTGTATATGCATTGGCCCACAAAATACGTACAGACAAAAATACTTCCACAAGTTTTCCAATACTAAAATATTCAGCAATGACAAACATCTGGTCCATCAGTCATATGCTCATCTTTGGTATCAAACAATGCTTACTGTCATGTTAAGGTGCTACATCTCTGTCTAGCAGTGCATCCATTATGGGAAGTGGACTAGAAAAAATAAGATGTATGGAGGTATTACAGTGTGAGGTTTCAGAGGCTGAGGGGGCCACTTTCCAACCTTGCTATTAAACACTTTATTTTTCCATATAGCAAGTATAGCCTAAAAGCAGCAAATCAATTCTGTTGTCATTGTTGCTTCTATTATATAATAAGTAGCAGTGAGGTTTTTAGGGAAAATATGATGGAAAACTATAAAATGAAAATATAATAATAAATGTCATTTAAAATTGTGACAGGGGTTAGTTCTTGGACAATGAGTTTGGCAGATAAAAAGGTTTAGCCCAGGAAAGGAATCCCGTCAAAGAGAAATACAAGAATCAAAGGGAAACCCAAGCTGGAAGGAAGTAAACATACGTGGGACAAAGGACATCACTAGGGGCATCACGACCTTAAGTGCACTAGATATTCCAGAAAGGCATTGGCCAAGGATACCACTATAGCTGAGAGTGGACTATGTCATGGGTGGAAATAAGCATCACTGTGACAGTGATGTCTGACTCTTCTTACAGAAAGAAGTAGATGCCATCGAAAGGGAACTTGAGGGTGGAATACATTCTAGATGCCAGTGGGCAGCAAGTGGTTACAATTCAACAGCGCGTCAGAATTGCTATTTTGAAGGTTGCTGTCCATTTGAGTTTATTAATTTCTTTCAGCAATTGTGGTAGAACTCCACCGGATCTATCCTTGGTACATTAATGTGTTCTACTTTAACGTTCTCTTATACTGTTTTTTTCTGTCCTCAACATTCCATTTCATCCTTACATATAAATAAAGGGAAATGATTTGTTTAATTCATTTACTATTTGTTCGTGTAAGAATTTTTACTTTTTGTTGGACTACTAGAGAAAGATGCTTTGATGCTTCATGTACTGTATGTTGTATTGCAGTATTTATGTTAGAATAGAGATCATTTTTATAGCATAAGTGATTTATTTACTAAGTGTTAAAAGAAACACTAGTACAATTAAGGAAAAGTAGTTGAAGAATAAAGATTTAAAGCCAAGTCTGAAGAGTTTTTACATCAAAGTTGCTATTTTAGACTATACATTGAGCCACTATTAGGATTTAGACATTAGAGGCTAAGTTAAGGTCACACCCAGTATTGAATTTAAGGACAACTCCTTATTAGTCATATAAAAGAAACTGTAAGCCAGTAACTCTCCTCAAATGTTATGTAGTAAGCATGTTTTCTGCTGCAAACCACCCTCTTCCTTTTTCATAATGTTTGCTCTATGGTTGTGTTCTCATCTCATTCATTACTCACTAATGAATGAGATTTATTTGCTTCCTTTACAATGTCTCCTGACAGCACTGAAAGTGTGAAGTTTTTATTGTTTCATATTACAGTTTTTACCTTTTATATCATTAAAGCTTATGACTTTCATACTTTTGACATCCTACTGACTTTGTCCTTCATTTAGAGTGGCACAGTATCATATTGCTTTATAATAATACTTGATTTACTCAGTATCTTCACAGCATTGCATCATTTGAGTGCTTTCACATATTAATAGTATATTTTGCTTTGAGAAGCACACTTTGTACTCCTTACAAAAGGTTCTGCAAAAAATTAGCAGCATAGTTTAAAGGTAGCAAACGTCAACTATAGACATAAATTGAGAAATAAAATATGGTTACTGTATATATTATGAGTACTTTCACTGTTACCTTCTGCACAACCAACTGTTATTCCTTTATTTATCTGTGCAACGTGTATGCAAAAGTTGATATTTTCAATAGATTAAAACTCATGAAAATGTTTAAATTATGTGAATGAATCATATTTAATCAGCCAGTAAGGAGATTTATTTGTTATGTCAATGCTACATTCCAAATTCATGTCATATCATTTTGAAACCTGCTTAATCTAGATGAGGGTAATGGGGGAGCTGGGATAGGCTGCAAAGCAGGAACAAACCCTGAAAACTGACACAGAAATTGGGAGAACATGCAAACTCCATGCAGGGAGGACCTGTGATGAAGCCACTGTGCCATTGTGCCACCACTCCAAAACTCATACAAGTAAGAATTTCATTATACTGGCGCAAGTGACAATAAATTTGACTTGACAATTTTTGTTTTTTTATTCCCCCTTATGCATCTTGGATTAGGAAGTTGTTAGTTTCACATACCCTTTGGGATCAGAGCTCAGGGTCAGCCATTGTACAGCACCCCAGGTGCAACTGAAGGTTAAGGGCCTTGCTCAAGCCCAGCAGAGTAGGATCTCTTTTGGCAGTAATGGAGATTCAAACTACCAGCGCAGATCCTTAGCCTCAGAGCCACCTGCTTAGTGATTTGCTGTTAATGTGTGAAGTTGTAGACTTGTGCACATATTTTGAGCCCATTCTCCATGAATAGCATTATTCAGAAATAATTAAATTGAACATTTACAAAATTTACATATGGAATAATCTATTATTACTCTTAACTAACTGCATCTCTCTTATAACCAACCTTCATTTAATGCAGAGAGTTGTATTATAAGCAATATTTCACATTTCCAAGATATCTAATTTTATCGAACAGTTACTACGGGATGAAATTTACAAACTGCTTGTGCATGCAGGCAAACATTTTTTATACATAAATGTGACTTCTTTAATTTTAATTCATTTACCTGAAAATATGACCTGGATAGCATAAGATTACAAGGGGCAAAGACAGTGTATAAAGTCTTCTAGAGGACTTTCACAAAAAAACAGAGACCCAGACTAAGTGAGAGAAGTCAGTTGTCTTTAGTTGTGCCCCTCAAACAAAATGGACTGGTTGCTTGTTGAAGAAAAAAACTGCTTTTATTTTCATAAAAATATAAGCAGCCATTTTTGTGTGATGCTGAAAGAAACATATAAACATATGTACAAATTAACCTTTTTAATACAAATGCGAAAAAATTCCATGAAACAATAACAAAAACCACATTTAAATGTAAGTAGAGTTCTTATGCACATTTTGTGTAATACACATCATAAAATCAAGCCTTGAAGTTTGCTTAAACTGAATAACATTTTCATCATGCAATGAAATCATTTTGCCTATTAAAAATTATGAATAACAAATGAAAAAATAAGTTTCAATGAAAAGCAAAACTTCACTCTGTTAAAAAATTTATATGATAATTTTCATCTATTGAAAAAGTTCTTCATGAAATCCTAATTAGTTACATTTGATGGGAACATTTTTAAAGGCTAAAAACTCAACAGCAGAACTAAGCCAGCCTCTGTAATATATAGTGCCTTTCACAGGACTAGTGGTTTTATTATTATTTTTATCTTACAGCCATGATTTAAATGTAATAAACTGATGTTTTACCGACTTCTTTTTCTTTTCTGCTATATGCACTACCTTTACAATATAGTTGGGAATTGAACTTCATTTTGGAGTAACTTCACAAGCTGGATCACGTGGTGAAATGATGGGTTTAAAGGATCTCTGTTCCACTATAAATATCTGAGAATCCTAAATCCTGAAATGTCATTGGCTGGCCTTAGCTAGCTACCAGCTTTGCTGATGTACTGAGTGTGTGCTGCATGTTTACGTCATCCTTTATCAGTAGTTCAGTGGATGCTTTTTTCATCTGTGTGCAAGTTTGATTTGTTTGTATACATTATTTTTAGAAGCTTCTAATGGACAGTGCAGCACATTTTAAAGTATATATTCCCTTTACAAGATTTGTTTTAGTTGCACAGGCACAACATTGGTTGTGTGAGGTAGCTAGTGTGACCGTAAGTTAAGTACATCAACAACACTGTTACTGTTTAAATTGAACAAATAAAGGTATTCTCTAGAACAAACGCTAAGTCCACATTACAACCCTCATTGCTCAAGTATGATTTTTTGCTCAGGTCGGATTTGCCTGTCTTGATTGTTCACATTCTTAAGTACAAGTGACCTGTATCTAAATGTAATATGAATGCATCTGTCCCCCAAAATGCCATGCATTGTCACGTTGATTTGTTTGTGCATGAGTTATCTGTGTCACCAACAACAAATACAATCATATATATAGGCAAAACACACATGAATTTCAATCTGGCAATTCTCATTCATGTCATATTGTCACAAATCAGGTACATATCCAAACCAGGACCACATATGAAAGTGACTCAAATCTGATTGGACACAATTGGATTTTCATGTTCACACAGCCCTGAAAACATCACATTTGTGTCACATTAAGGCAAAAAAAATGGATTTGAGTCGCTTTAGCCTAGTAATGTGAGCGTAGCCAAAGAAAAGACAGTGGAAAATGAGTATTAGATAAATAAGTTAGAATGTGCTCCAACTCATTTTAGGTAAATAAAGACATGGTTTAGAAACAACTATACTTATCCCAGGACTTCAGACATGAGGTATTAAAGAGCTGAATCATTTCAGTATGAGCAAACAGAGGATAAAAAGATGAAAAATTATGAAGGAAATTAGTAAGGTAGAAGAAAACCTTTAATTTAAAATGAGTTTTCAAACTATAACACAGATAGACGCTTAATAAGAGTAAAATTTGCATAAAGTTTAGAAAGTTATTCTTCACACAAAGAATAAGAGGCTTATAGAATAAGAACGCCCTCAGACACAAACAACCATCTGAACTGCGGACCTGCCTCCCATAGTTACTTTTATATTCACGCAAGTGGATTATTTAGTGGCAGGCTGTGAAACTGTTCAAGTGAATTGACTTTCTTGTTGAAGCATCTCAGATGTTAACAAGTATGAGGACTATTCTCCTCCTGATGTTTTCATTTGATTTTTTTTAACTTTTAATGTTTAGTTGGGGTGGCACGGTGGTAGTGCTGCTGCCTCGCAGTAAGGAGAGCCGGGTTTGCTTCCCGGTTCCTCCCTGCGTGGAGTTTGCATGTTCTCCCTGTGTCTGCGTGGTTTTCTTCTGGGTACTCCGGTTTCCTCCCACAGTCCAAAGACATGCAGATTAGGTGCATTGGCGATTCTAAATTGTCCCTAGTGTGTGGTGTGTGTGTGCGTGTGCGCACTCTGCGGTGGGCTGGCACCCTGCCCAGGATTTGTTTCCTGCCATGCACCCTATGTTGGCTGGGATTGGCTCCAGCAGACCCCCGTGACCTTGTAGTTAGGATATAGCGGGTTGGATAATGGATGGATGTTTAGTTGTACACGTCTTTCAGTGAACTTTGCACATTCGATATCACTTGAAATGCAATGTTAGCCAGTGATTAAGGTCTTACAGGACTGGATTTGTAACTAATACATGAGTAGAGCAGATGGGTCTTCAATTCAAATGCTCAGTCACATTTGATCACGTTCTGTTTTTAGTTCCTGAGAGCATTTTCCAAAAGTGATTAATTTAGCAACAGTTTAGCAAAAATATATGTGTTTGGGATGTTGTGAGCATACGACTGGATGACGTCACATGTGAATTAAAGCAGCGTGAGATTTTTTTGTGCACGTGTTCATATTGTTTTCTGTTGTCCAGCACTAAAGACCAAAGACTTCTGTTCTATTGGAGATTTTTTTCTCCTTTCTGCATGAAAACACTAGATTATTTTTTTTTTCTTGGCCATCATTACAAACTAAATGAGGTAACATAAAAATATCATTTTTGGTTGGTTTCCTTTAGACAGGCATTTTGTTTATACTAGATACATTTTTTGAGGATCAAACTTTGTAAACCTCTGTAAAGCTACAGGGCCACCACTAGCCTGAACTACAGGCTATAGCTTAGAAGTAATGGAGAACTGGGAATAATATACACGGTGCAAATAAAACTTGTTTTAATGTAAGTTTAAACTTCTCTGGATGTTTTATTGTGCTAAGCAGTCAACCAGTGTTCACAGGCCACTTATTATGGGAAGCATTTAATCAGGTTACCAGTGCAGAAAAAGCCATAAGAAATGCTATTAAAATAGATTTACAGACACTTGTATCCAAAGTGACTTACAAAACAGGTCAGTCAGTCATTGTCCAACCCGCTATATCCTAACACAGGGCCACGGGGGTCTGCTGGAGCCAATCTCAGCCAGCACAGGGCGCAAGGCAGGAACAAATCCCGGGCAAGGCGCCAGCCCACCGTAGTACAAAACAGGTCAACATAATCAATTAAACAGTGGTTTCTATAGGGAAGTCCAGTATGTTTCCTTTAAGCTCATATGCTGCTTTATTCTTTTTTTATCTTTATTAATCCAGTATCTGCTAAACGTAAATGAGTACTCTATGATAATATCATCAATGCCTTAAATTCTGTTTTAAATAATGAGCATGAAAATATTTTACAAGATATTGTGAAATAAATTTACCTTATTTGTTTCCACCATGGAAAGAAAGAGAGAAAAATTGTTTTTCACAATCAACAGATGAGAGCAGATTACAAATCCAAACCTGAGATTATTGTGAATAAATCATTATTCAAACTTTTAACTGAAGATTTTTTTTTTTTTTTTTAATTTTTGTCTTTGATTCCTGTCAAGCACTGTTTTGACTGGTTTATCTCAGTTTGTCTTTTTTTTTTATATCTTACCCGTCCCCTGGTCTTTAGTTGCTGTCTTTTTAGCAATATGAATATTTTGATATACCCCATCTTACTTTAAATCTTATACTCAACACTTCTCCCTTATTGGTGCCTCTAATGCAAAACTAAATTTCACAATCAGAATAGTACAACGTTATATCCATCCATTATCCAACCCGCTATATCTTAACTACAGGGTCACGGGGGTCTGCTGGAGCCAATCCCAGCCAACACAGGGCACAAGGCAGGAATCATAGATATATAATTGGAGTAATAGTTGTTTAAGTAAGTTGCTTTGGGTCACACTGAAGGTTACTGGTAGGAAATGAACCAGAAACTTTATAATTTAAAATCCAGTGTGTGTGCCACATGAATAATATTATAGGAAAATCAAAAGATTCTTACAGTATGTCAGAGTCACATTTTGCCATTTTTTGTTGGAATTAAAGAAGACTACCATGCTTTATAGAGCTCTTGGTATAAAATAATGAAGGCCTTAATTTAAATTTAAAAGACAAAAGTGAAGCACAGCCATCGGCTTAGCAGGGAAATGATTCTGTCAGCAAAAGCACTTTGTTTTTTTGTTTGTATTTTTTTAAAGACTTGGAGAACAGGCTGGGTGTTTATAGCCTAAAAGAATTTCCTGAAGCACACAGAGAAATGAAAGGGGACTTTTGTGTGCTTGCACTGTAAATGGGCAAAAGTAGCAGGATGGTCAGACATGATTAACAAGGCCAACACCCCTTGCAGACAGGCACAGTTAACTGCTCTTTATCAAGGTAAATATTATGGAGATGAAAATAATGGCAACCAACCTTTCAAACAAAGCAGTTGCAATACAGCCTAGCCTGGCAACTGTTCTATTTGTATGAAAAAGCCCATTTGTCATGTGCACTAAAGGCAACAGACAATAAGATTATTATATTCAAAACCTGAGTAAATTTACCCCACCTTTCATCTGTGCCTTCAGCTAAACAATGCGGAGTCCACAGCCATGAATACCATTTCTTTTCCTAAGCATTGTGGAAAAGAGGTGTATTGTTAGAATCATAATGTACACTGACATTTGAATGAAACAAAGAGAACATTTTGTTGCAGAGGACAAAGCCAAGGGAAGGGATCGACAAATAAGGGCAGAGCATGTGAAAGCGTATTAGTGTCAAATCTTTGTGGTTAATCTTAAAGCTAATGTACACGATGATTTTTTTTCTTTTTCGCACCCATAAAAGTCTTTATTTACTGATGATCGAGCATGACCTATTTAAACAACCCACTTAAATGTATGTGAGCTAACTCTCTTGTTCTTTTCACTTTATATTACTATATGGAAGAAATCAATCTTTACTTGCTCCTGGGGTCTTGAGGGTTTTAAGTCGAAAGAAAAAATCTACACATACATTCAAGCTGCTGTATTAAAGAAAACGTATTTCATTCCACAGGAATTTTCATATTTTTACATTACAGCCACACATTTTATGCTGCTAAGGTATAATATTACAGCATGAGAGAGAGAGCACACTATTAACAAAAAGATTCTGCAGCACATTACAGACAAATGCCACGTTGGAACAGATTGGCTGCTTTATTTTCTGCGTAGTGAGCTTAGAATAAGTGTTGAATCAAAGGTTGTAACTGGTTTACAGTAGACATTCTATTTAGTACACAATTCTTAGTGCAATATATAGAGTACAATGCAGGCCTATCCTTTCAACAGCATTCAGTTAAAATATTGGTACAACACAAAAGTATAAATTGTTTGATTTTTGTATATTTATAGACAATCTCATGATGATCAAGTGATCTTACCAAACAATGGATTACATAAAATGTTTTTTGATTTCAGTTTCAAGCCTTTGCCTGAAGCTGCTAGCGGCCCAACATAAAAAGAAGTCATTCACTCTGGCGCCAGAGCAGGCATTTTAGGGCACCAGAGGAATATTTACTTAAAGTGCTGAGCACAAAAGGGTTCATTTAAAGTTGGGCTGTTTGTGCTATTATTTCCAAATTCATCCCTTGAGACGCAGCTTTGGAGTCGTTTGTATGCTTATGGTAAAAGTGTGAAAAGTGTTGAGAATATTGGGGTTTAGAAAGATTCAAAATGCAATTGCAAAAAAAAAAACATGGTAACTATGGTAATTGTTACTTTGGTGATGTTTAATGCAGCGGGGTCAGTGGACAAAATGAAAATCAAAGCAATTTGGCATGTGTTTATTTGATGATCACCATAAAATAAAATACATTCCAGAGTTCCACCAGTGTGGAACCAGAGCACAGAGAGGGAGTTCTGGGTCAAATATATGGGAAGACCCTAGAGGAACCACTAGAGCAGATGGGGGAAGAGACATCCAAGGTAACCAGGGTGCCCTCTAGAAGGAAAGGTGTCATTTCTTGATTTGAATTTTAAATAAGAAAGGAAATAAGCACTATAAAGGCTACTCCCTGTCAGATCCCATTGTCTTTTCTGTCTGGAGGTGTGTTAGGAATGTCCTGTCAGAGAGGTAGAGCAAACTAGCCTGTGGTTATTATTCCAGTTTTATTTAATTTACACAACATAACAAAATGCTTTTTACATAACATTTTTAAATAATAAACACCACCATTATGGGAAATTCAGAGCCAATGCAATTTCTTGCACATATTTATTACATGGACACATTTTTAACTGACTTTCCCAGAAGTACTGAATAACTGACCAGCAAGGATTAAGCTAACAACCTTGTAGTTCCAAATCCAGTGATTCAGCCACTAGGGTCCACTAAATATCCAGTATTATCCAGTATACAAAGGCTGCTGTTTCAATGTGGGAGGACTGACTCCCCGCTAAAGGCTATCTTGCCTACCTACACTATTTAACTGCCGTACTACAATACTGGGCTGTTAGGTTTACATGTTTTAAAATAATTGTTTCTGAGTTCTTATTGCTATATAAGAGTGAGTTTGACCCTCTTGTTTTAATTGAAAATAAAACAGGAGAAGGAGGAGTAGTGTGTATGGTCAATTTATTCATTCTTTGGAATGGATTGAAAGTCAAGGCAGCAGTAAAGAATATAGGTGGAATCATGGACTCTGCCCTAAACTTAAAATTGCACATTAACCAGATTACTAGGACTGCATTTTTCTATTTAAGGAACATTGCAAAATTTAGATCTCTTATACAATTGAAAGATGCAGAGAAATTAATTCATACTATTGTTTTTAATCGATTGGATTACTGTATTGCACTCCTAAAGAGACTACCTAAGAAAGACATCATTCGGTTGCAGCTAGTCCAGAATGCGGCAGCAAGAATCTTAACCAAAAAAAGAAAATCTGAGCACATGTCACAAGTTTTGATGTCATTACCTTGGTTATCGAATGTCCTTTATAATTGACTTTAAAATACTACTAATGGTGTATAAAGCTTTAAATAATCTTGCTCCTTCATATAATTTGGAGTACCTATCTTCGTACATTGCAAGTTGTAACCACAGATCTAATTTGCTTTATTATTCTAAGAGCCAAACATAAAATAATTACTGAGGCAGACTTTTGTTATTATGCATCAAATATCTGGAATACTATACCAATAATGATACATCAGGCTAACACCATGGATCATTTAAAAAATCTCCTATGAACCCACTTTTAAAATTTGGCTTTTTCATAGCTACATTTTAGTTCTTCCCTTAATAAATTAGATATGTGTAATGGGCTATAAACCAGCGTTTTAAAGAAAAGGCAGAAAATTCTGCTACAGGTTATGGTTGATGGTTATCTATCACCTGCTTTGATTAAGTATCTCATCCGCACACAATGTGGTGAAAACAGAACTGTCTGCTTCCTTTGAAAATTAACAGGTTCTGGGGACATTGGTTTCTAATCAAGTACTTTTTGATAGCTGGCCACAATACCATTATTGAACCAAAGTAAATGTGTTTACACCATTTGTTCTAGAGGAGGAGATTGGCTTGCACCATTGTTTTGCTGATTGCCATGTTGATCTATGCAGAAACTGAAGCATTTATATATTTCTGGTAAAAGGAGAATAAAGGAGAACAGAGAAGTATGGTCTGAGACTCAGGACTGCTGCCTATTTCTTTTATGCTTTTCACCATATCGCTGTGGGTACACCCTGTAGCAAGAGTGGCTTGTACCTGGCCCAGGTTCCCCCATACCATGAGGCCGGTAACATATGCACAGAATTATCAAACTCTTTAACAAATCTGCATTTATTATTAATCTTTAACTTTCTCTATTGCAAAAAGATTGGAGTGGAGGATGCAATTATCTGTTTGCTCTATAAGGCTTATTCTCACCTGGATAAGGAAAGGACGTTCTTGTCCCAGGTACAGCAGCTACAGGTTCATACAGTTTCTCTGAGGACAGCAGCACTGTGAGGAATATATTTTTTGATTTCTCGTGTGTCTTCAATACCATTCAACTGTCCCCGTTACGGGGTAAGCTCAGAGATATGCAGGTGGATGAGTCTATGGGGTCTTGGATAATGGATTACCTGTTGGGCAGACCACAATTTGTGAGGCTAAATTACTGCGTCTATGATACGGTTTTAAGGAAACACTGGAACACCACAAGGAACAGTCCTGTCTCATTTACATTTACGCCATAAATGCCATAAATACAACACCAAGTCATGTCACTGAGAAATCCTGCAATACTAGGATAACGAGTATTCAAGTTTTTACTGAAAACTTTTTATTATTTGCAACTTGAGGGAAGTCCATGGCAATTGCCTTTTGAATTTGTTGTCTATGCTAGTTTTGAGTAAGCATGTGCTCATCCCAAAGCACTGACAAATTTAGTGAAAATGGAGTAAATAAAAGGGACCAGCCACAGGGGATGAACAAACCAGTGTGTTTCTTTTTGCCGGTCCCAAGCCCAGATAAATAACCGGGGAGGGTTACATCAGGAAGGGCATTGCCAAATCAATACGCGGACAACAATACAAATTTCCATACTGGTTCGGTTGAGCCCCGGGTTAACAATGACCGCCACCAGTACTGTTAGCCAACAGGGTGCTGGCAGAAATTGGGCTACTGTTGGCCGAAGAAGGAGAAGAAGAGGGGGGAGACGTGTCCAGATGCAGGAGGAGAGGAGGAAGGTAAAGAGAGTAGAACTGAGGGTAGGAATGGTGAATATTGGCAGTATGACTGGTAAGGGGAGAGAGTTAGCAGATATGATAGAGAGAAAGAAGGTTGATATATTGTGCGTGCAAGAGACTAAATGGAAATGGAGTAAGGCCAGGTGGATCAGAGGTGGATTCAAATTGTTCTATCCTACAATACAATACAATACAGTTTATTTTTGTATAGCCCAAAATCACACAGGAAGTGCCGCAATGGGCTTTAACAGGCCCTGCCTCTTGACAGCCCCCCAGCCTTGACTCTCTGAGAAGACAAGGAAAAACTCCCAAAAAAAACCTTGTAGGGAAAAATGGAAGAAACCTTGAGAAAGGCAGTTCAAAGAGAGACCCCTTTCCAGGTAGGTTGGGCGTGCAGTGGGTGTCAAAAGAAGGGGGTCAATACAATACAATATCATGGTGTGGATAGGAGGAGAAATTGAATAGAGGTTATTCTGAAGGAACAGTATGTCAAGAGTGTTTTGGAGGTGAAAAGAGTATCAGACAGAGTAATGATTATGAATCTGGAAATTGGAGGTGTGATGATGAATGTTGTTAGTGCATATGCCCCGCAAGTTGGGTGTGCAATGGATGAGAAAGAAGATTTTTGGAGTGAGTAGGATGAAGTGATGAACGGTGTACCCAAGGGGCAGAAAGTGGTGATTGGAGCGGATTTCAATGGACATGTTGGTGAAGGGAACAGAAGAGATCAGGAGGTGATGGGTAGGTATGGTGTCAAGGAGAGGAATGAAGGAGGTCGGAGGATAGTGGATTTTGCCAAAAGGATGGACATGGCTGTGCTGAATACGTATTTTAAGAAGTGGGAGAAACAGAGGGTTACATACAAGAGCGGAGGAAGATGCACACAGGTAGATTGCATCCTATGCAGAAGAGTCAATCTGAAGGAGATTAAAGACTGCAAAGTGGTGGCAGGGGAAAGTGTAGTTAAGCAGCTTAGGATGGTGGTCTGTAGGATGACGTTGAAAATGAAGAAGAGGAAGAGAGTAAGGGGAGAGCCAAGGATCAAATGGTGCAAGTTGAAAAAGGAAGACTGCAAGGTTGAGTTTAGGGAGAAGGTTAGACAGGCACTTGGTGGTAGTGAAATATTACCAGACAGTTGGGAGCTACAGCAGGTGTAGTAAGGGTGACAGCAAGAAGGGTGCTGGGGTGCTGGAGCCCAGCCGGGGCACCCAAGGGGACCGGAGGAGGGCTGGTACCTCCTCCAGACCACGAGGGGGCAACCGCCTTGGTTTTGTTGATGGCCTCGGGTAAGGGGCTTGGAAGCCCAACCCTTTAGGGGTTGCCTGAAGAAACCTGGAGCCCAGCACTTCCGCCACACCAGGAAGTGCTGGGGGGAAGAGGAGCAGGAACACCCGGAGGATTTCCGGCTACACAGTTGGTGCTTCCGCCACAAGGGGGTGTGTCGGCGGAAGCTCCTCAGGAAGCACCTGGAGCCCATCTGGGCGTACATAAAAGGGGCCGCCTCGCTCCAGTCGACAGCAAGAGTCGGGTGGAAGTGGATGGAGCTCGGAGGAGAGGAGTGGAGGCGGTCTGAGGACTGAGCAAGGCATTGTCGGGGTGGACTTGAAGGGGTGATTGGTGCTGCGGCACTGGGTTCGTGCACTTATTTGTAAATAAGTATTGTTAATAAACACATGTGTGGTGAAACAACATGTCTGCCTGTCTGTGTCCGGGCTGTATCCCACAGGTGATAAAGGATAAAGATGGAAACGTACTCACAAGCAAGGAGAGTGTGTTGAGTAGATGGAAAGAGAACTTTGAGAGGCTGATGAATAAAGAGAACAAGAGAGAGAGAGGAGGTTGGATGATGTGGAGATAGTGAAACAGGAAGTGCAATGGATTAGCAAGGAGGAAGTAAGGACAGCTATGAAGAGGATGAAGAATGGAAAAGCCGTTGATCCAGATGACATACCTCTGGAAGCATGGAGGTGTTTAGGAGAGATGGCAGTGGAGTTTTTAACCAGATTGTTTAATGGAATCTTGGAAAGTCAGAGGATGTCTGAGGAGTGGAGAAGAAGTGTACTGGTGTCAATATTTAAGAATAAGGGGGATGTGCAGGACTGTAGTAACTACAGGGGGATAAAATTGATGAGCCACAGCATGAAGTTATGGGAAACAGTAGTGGAAGCTAGGTTAAGAAGTGAGGTGATGATTAGTGAGCAGCAGTATGGTTTCATGCCAAAAAAGAGCACCACAGATGCAATGTTTACTCTGAGGGTGTTGATGGAGAAGTATAGAGAAGGCCAGAAGAAGTTGCATTGTGTCTTTGTGGGCCTGGAGAAAGCATATGTCAGGGTGCCTCGAGAGGAGATGTGGTATTGTATGAGGAAGTCAGGAGTGGCAGAGAAGTATGTAAGTTGTACAGGATATGTACGAGGGAAGTGTGACTGTGGTGAGGTCTGCGGTAGGAGTGACAGATTCATTCAAGGTGGAGGTGCGATTACATCAGGGATCGGCTCTGAGTCCTTTCTTATTTGCAATGGTGATAGACAAGTTGACAGACGATATTAGACAGGAGTCCCTGTGGACTATGATGTTTGCTGATGACATTGTGATCTGTAGTGATAGTAGGGAGCAGGTGGAGGAGACCCTGGAGAAGTGGAGAATACATGTGTGTAAATGAGAGGGGGGTCAGTGGAATGGTGAGGATGCAAGGAGTAGAGTTGGTGAAGGTGGATGAGTTTAAATACTTGGGATCAACAGTACAGAGTAATGGGGATTGTGGAAGAGAGGTGAAAAAGAGAGTGCAGACAGGGTGGAATGGGTGGAGAAGAGTGTCAGGAGTGATTTGTGACTGACGGATATAAAGCAAAAGTGAAAGGGAAGGTCTACAGGACGGTAGTGAGACCAGCTATGTTACGAATATGGGTTAGAGACGGTGGCACTGACCAGAAAGCAGGAAACAGAGCTGGAGTTAGAAGAGTTGAAGATGCTAAGATTTGCATTGGGTGTAACGAGGATGGATAGGATTAGAAATGAGTACATTAGAGGATCATCTCAAGTTGGACGTTTGGGAGACAAAGTCAGAGGGGCAAGATTGCGCTGGTTTGGACATGTGCAGAGGAGAGATGCTAAGTATATTGGGAGAAGGATGCTAAGGATAGAGCTGCCAGGCAAGAGAAAAAGAGGAAGGCCTAAGAGAAGGATTACGGATGTGGTGAGAAAGGACACACAGGTGATGGGTGTAACAGAACAAGAGGCAGAGGACAGAAAGATATGGAAGAAGATGATCTGCTGTGGCGACCCTTAATGGGAGCAGCCGAAAGAAGAAGAAGATCAAAGGAACAGTTCAGGCATTGTTCATGCTGAGATCAGAGACAGGAATTCTAAGTAATGCCAAACAAAAATCAGAGGTCAGATAACAAAGTTAAACAATGACTAACTACCTTTCCCTAAATAACTAATATTTCTCAACTTAGAATATTTTGAAAGGAATCCAGAAGTGTTGACAAAGACTGATGTCTGTTGCTGCTCTTAAATAACTACCAGAGGATGATGTCACTCACACCAAACATGTGAAGGCAATGGTGCTTAGCTTCTACAACATGGCTGCTAGAAAAGAATACAAAGTGGTGGCGAATGTGACTCAAAGCAAATTATAAAATGGTTATAAACAAAATAAAAAATAATCTTCATAACAACAAAACAATGTTTAAACCAGAAACAGCATACACTGTGTTCCAAAGGTTCCATGATGATGCCTACTTAAAAGGAAAGAAAGTTCTTGTCCCAGGTCCAGAAGCTACAGGTTCATGCAGTTTCTCTGAGGACGCTGGTGAGTGAACCTAATTTAGATAGGACAACTCAGTTGGATTTAAATACTCCACCTAGAAATCATATGCAGTAAAATTTGTTTTTCTCACTCTGATTAGTACCATTTGTCACTAACTTGTTAATCGTAGTGTCATTATTGTCCTTTGTAATTTTGATTAAAATTCCACCAAGCTAAAGGTTGATGTGCAATAAATCTGACCATGAAGTGGCAATAACCGTCACTACAGCAAACATCACTTCAAACCTCCGATACAAAACAACGTTGAACATAATCTACAAATGTTAGGGAATTTTTGTGTAAAAAAGAACTAGTCTGCAAAACAGGAAAAAGAGAAAAACAATAGGTTGGAAAGGGTGGACAAAGATACAGTATTGCTTTCTGTTACTTATTATTGTATATATGCTAAGGCTGTGTCAGTAATGTACAGTGGATGTCCTCTGTTGATGAAAAAAAACATCCTCTGTGCTACATTATGGCAGTCAGTATCATCTCCAAAAATGTTTGCAGTCTGAGGAATTACAGCATTGTTTTTGGACCTGCCAGAGATAAATAAAAAAGAACTGAAAATAAGTTCTCAGTTGTGGATAGTTAAAATAGTACAGTGATGGAAATTACAATTTGATTTAAGTGGTTACTTCATTAATGGGGGATCATTTCTTTGCAGTATGTGTGCTTGTTGCTTTAAAAACAAACAAAAAATAAAGCAATTGTTTGGAAAGACAGGAAGAAATGGAAATAAAGTAAAAAATGGCAGTAAGCTGTCTGACAGTTACTGGTGAGAGCAATTGCCCATGTACAAGTGGTTATAGTCTAGATGGGCTGCCAAGATGTAGACAGTGAAGATTTATGATATGTTTAGGGGCCAAACAGACACATCTAGGGAAGGCAGGGACACAAAGAGGGCTAATGGTAAATTTTGTTTTTGTACAATGAACACTTTGTTTGCCTAAAACATATCCCTTTTGCTAGAGTGTGAGATCCTTATCACACTAGTGAAAGTCCAGCAATTTGAAAAAAATAAAAGGCATTTTTTAGTGTGTTAACATGTAAAAGTTTGGGTTATTTTTAGGATCAGCCACAATGCTGTTAATAATATGTTATTAACATGTTAATAAAAGCGTAACAGTGGGAAATGATTTTATACATTACTAGTAGAGATTAGCACCTAGCTACACCTCCAGCCTACGGTATATAAATACACTTGCATACATTCTCAGACCAGCTTTTTTACACATAGATAGCATCAAGCACAAGATGCCAATTCATCACAAAGCCCAGTCACACACCCACCTACACTCATATGCAGCCAATGCAGAACCTCCAATTCACCAAAAAGACCTTTCTTTGGGGATATGGGTAAAAAATGGCGGTACCAGGAGAACCGATACAGATGTACAGAAGTTGCAGATTTCACCCAGACAATGACCAGACATGTGATTTGAACCAGAGGATGCTCGAGGTGCAGTGCAGATATAAAATATAACACGCTACTTGAGTATTACATGTACAATATAAAAAAAAACGAAACTTTGTACATAATTACTTAGTCATGTTTTTTTTTTAATGTACCCAATGGTCAAATTGAATTTTAATGCAGGTGTCATGAATCATGAACAAGTGTATTTTGTAATTGGCTTTGTTATAACTTCCATGAATGTGAGTTAATATGCATTATACGTTTTTGGTTCTTGCTTTTTTAATGATGATTGTCTATAATCTTACACTACCCACATACTGTACATATGACTAGATGTTTTGCAGAGGGTGTTTTTAACTTTATTGCAATAAAACTGGTCAAAAGGCAGCTCAGCAGTTCACTCCAGTGCATTTGTACTTTCAGTAGCTATCAGTGGCCTTTCTCTTACAATAGCTAAAGGACCTTTTCAAATTACTAATTTGCCAGAATAAAAAGACTGAGATTTCAAAACAGAATATCTTTTGAAATGTTTAATCGTTTTTTTTTTTTTTTTGTGTCATTGTGTTTCAGTTCTTTGTACAGGTTTTTTCCCGAATTAAGAACAATTGCTTTATGAAAATTTGCATATACATAGCATAGCCCTTTTTATCTTGCTAAGCATAATGAGGCTGAATTTTCACAGTTGCAAAGATCAAGTCCGGGCTAATTTTTAAATGCATGCTGATGGTGAAATAGTGGAATAGACCAAGAATGATTGAAAAGCCATTCCAGTGAATGTGAAACTTCAAGTGATAAAGCATATGTTCTTCTTCCTCTTCATCTTTTCACACTTCTGTGTGGAGTCGATATGCTTGATCAACCTCCTCAACCAACAGCTCAGTCCTGCATCTGCTCATCAGTCAAGCCCTTCTCCTTCAGATTTTCTTTCACTTTTTCCATCCAGCTCCATTTTGGCCTCCCTTGCTTTCTGTGCTTCCATTCCCGTCACCACTTTGCCCACATATTCATTGTTTCTCCTCATCACGTTTGTCCCACTTCCACCTACTTTCCTGTACTTTCTGAAATATCTCTCCCTCTGGTTGTCTCATTTCTTATTGTCTTTTTTGTAACTCTACAAATCCATCTCAACATTCTCATTTCTGCAACATCTTACTTATTCTCCTGCATTCTCTTTACTGCCCATATTTCAGCTTCATACATCATTGCTGGTCTTACCACTGTCTTAAAAAACCTTACCTTTGACATATGCCCTAATTCTTCGATCACACAATACTCCTGATACATTCTTCCAATTGTTCCAGCCACCCTGCACTCTAAGGTGAATCTTTGCATCTAGTTTAACATCTTGGGCTACAACTGACCCCAGATGACTAACCCATAATTTAAATTTACCCAATATTTTCAATAGCTCTTCTGCAAGGTAACTTCTGAATTCTGATACAGTTTTATTAAACACTAGCCATGCTACCTGTCAAAGACAGGTAATAGAATAATTTAAAAATGTGTGCTGTCTCTTGTCATAAATGTACCTTCAACACCTTTCCTCTGTATTCCCGTGTGTAAACTTCTCTTCACTGGCGCTCTGTCTCTTGAGCATGTTCCTGTAGAAGCCTGCTTCTTATACTCTGTCATTATTTCTTGGTGCCTTCCTTGCCGCTTGTTTAGTTTTATACTTGCCAGTTTTGAAGTCGACTCTCTCAACATTCTTCATACGCCTTTACTACTCCTCATGTCTCTTCCTCAATCGATGCGTCATCAGAGCCAAACTGAACAGTCAAATTTCTCTGTGGAATTGGAAATAGCAACCTTAGTGTTTTATTAAACAGTAAATCATTTAATCAAATGTTAACACTATGAAAATTCATTAACATTACAGAGGGGATTTCAGGAAGAGATTAGTTTGATAAAGTATGGGAGGACTGTGTTTGTTTTTCTATCTGTGCCATCATTTTATGTTTATAGATTTCATGGATGCTGTGATTTTCTTTGACTGGTTCCTAGGATGCTTTCTGGTTGTTAGTAAAGTGATGTGTCCACCATGGAAGCGATGACTGCATGATGGCTATTATATACTAGCAGAATACCCGCGCTTCGCAGCGGAGAAGTAGTGTGTTAAAGAAGTTATGAAAAAGAAAAGGAAATATTTTAAAAATAATGTAACATGATTGTTAATGTAATTGTTTTGTCATTGATATGAGTGTTGTTGTCATCTCTCTCTCTCTATCTATCTATATATATATATATATCTATATATCTATATATATCTATATATATATATATATATATATATATATATATATATATCTATATATATATCTATATATATATAGCAAAATACCCGCGTTTGGCAGCAGAGAACTAAAAAGAAAAGGAAACATTTTAATAATAACGTAACATGATTGACAATATAATTGTTTTGTCATTGTCATGAGTGTTGGTGGAATATATATATACACTCACACACACACACATATATAAACATATATATACACATCATATATATATATATATATATATATACATATAAATATATATATATACATATATACACATATATATATACACACACACACATATATATACATATATACACATATATATACACACAAACACATATATACATATATACACATATACATATCTACATATATACTGTATATACACATATATATATATATATATATATACAAATCTACATATATATATTAGGGGTGGGACTCGATTAAAAAAATTAATCCAATTAATTAGAGGCTGTGTAATAATTAATCTTGATTAATCGTATGTAATCGCACATGTAAATTTGCCCCAAATCGCAAATGTGTTTTTTTTAATTTAAAAGGGTTTTAGTGGGCGACAGAATCAAATAATAGACATGGACATGAATATTGTAAACTCAACCTCTTTTAATTTCTGAAAAAAAAAAAATGCTTTTAAACTGCATTTGAATTCAAAACAGAAACAAAAATATCATCCCTGGTTAAAATTGAGCAGACTTAAAAATAAAGTGGTAGTTTAAGTACTTTAAGTACATTTTCAGAATGGTATTGTCTTTAAATAATAACCAAAATTTCAACAGAAAGTGCAGTTTTTCTTCTTAAAAAAATAAGTCAGAAACATAAAAGGTAATTTGACCAACTTAATCTTTAAACTCTGAGTAACCTTAGCCAAAATTATTTTGTACATTAGGCTAAAACAGTGTGATCATTGAACATTTTGTAATTAGATGTAATTAGAATTACTAACGGTCACGGAAGTCCAATGATCCCCAGTAAGAGCCACAAAGTCCGCTTTCTGTAATGCATCTAATTTTGCTCGGTTTTCACTGTGCACAAAACCATGCTTTTATCAAGGCTTCGCTCGGGTAGTTTTTTGAAATTAAATTTTCCTCCGATCAGGAACGCGCTTCATTCAGAGTGTAACATTTTTGTAGCTGTGATGTGTGCATCAGTGTAATCGATGTACCAGGAAATCATGCATTGACAAAAGTTCACCTTTGCTTGGAATTGAAAATGTGATTAAATGCGTTATTTTTTGTTATGGAGTACATGCATCGAAGCTTCCCAGCTGTGCTTGTGCTAAGAATAGGAAAGATTTTAAAAATAACGTAACCTGATTCTGCGCTAACTGCATATTTTTTCATACGTCTCAAACCAAGGAGATGCGAGGTTAAAATGAACCGATAAGCACGCGTACATACTCAGTACATCCCCTCTCGGGAATCAAACCTCGGATGTAGGCGATAGAGGCGAAGCCTCTACAATTACGCCACGGTGTGTGGCTTATTTATTTGAGAGTATGTAGATCGGGATATATATATATATATATTCGCAGCGGAGACGTAGTGTGTTAAAGCAGCTATGGAAAAGAAAAGGGAACATTTTAAAAATAACGTAACATGATTGTCAATATACAGTAATTGCTTTGTGAGTGTTGCTGTGATCAAGGATTCGATTATCATTATTTGTTTCAATCAGGGTCGTATTTGTACGATGTGTTGTGTTCAAGTTACATTCTGTGTTTGTCAGTCGTTGTAAAGATTAAATTCTGTAATTACAGCCACATTAGCTCCACAAATGAGACACACAGGTTTACCGGCAATGTCAGTAAACATATACTCAGCCTCCCATCGGTTTTTAAAGGCTCTATTTTCAGAATCAACGTTTCTCTTCGGCATCGTGTGGGCTAGCTTGCAGCAACGCGCTAAGTGTTTGGCAAGGCAGATGAAGCGCCGCATTATGGGATCTGTAGTTTATTGTGTTACCAGCGCTTCATATACCCGGGCCATTAATAACAATAATACAGTATATAAAATGATCTCGCGGGCCGGATATAATTACACGCCGGGCCGGATGTGGCCCGTGGGCTTTGAGTTTGACTCATATGGACTAAATTGAACTTGAAAAGAAATATTTTTTGGAATGTGATCGCGCAAGTCAGTACATCGAGCCCGCGTGCTATTGTGGTTTTGCTTGTGTGCTTCAGTAAGTTACCGTCCCCTCGCTCTTACTTTTTTACCGTTCATCTAATGAATACACTGAGTATGGCTTTACCAAAACAATCATTGATCGCGAATAAAGTATCCATTATTCATGAAGCTTCAATAGGTGAATAGGTGATCTGTCTTTCTGCGTTAACCGCATGCGTTTTCATACGTCTCAAACTAAGGGGATGCGAGGTTAAAATAAATCGAGAAGCGCGCGTACATACTTAGTGCATCCCCTCTCAGGAATCGAACCTCGGACGTGGGCGCTACAGGCGAATGCTTTACCATCGCGCCACTGAGTGTGGTTTATCTATTCGAGCGTAGCAGTGTAATTAGGTTTTTGTTCAGCACTGTTTGGAACTGTTACTTTTTGTCTGCGCACTGCGTCAGTTCACGTGAGCCGCTGAATATGGTTTTATATGTCAGTCGCTCGCTTCTAATTGTTTCGCTGCCTCCTTAATTATATAAGGCATGTTTTCTAAAGCGCGTTTTGTAGCTCTTCCTGGCTTTCTACGTAATGCGTGATTACGTGAGAGGCGTGATTATGTCATACGAAACTCCGCCCCTCCAGCTCAACTCCATTACAGTAAATGGAGAAAATCAACTTCCAGTTATGACCATTACGCGTAGAATTTCGAAATGAAACCTGCCCAACTTTTGTAAGGAAGCTGTAAGGAATGACCCTGCCAAATTTCAGCCTTCTACCTACACGGGAAGTTGGAGAATTAGTGATGAGTCAGTCAGTCAGTCAGTCAGTCAGTCAGTGAGTGAGTGAGTGAGTGAGTGAGTGAGTGAGTGAGTGAGTGAGT
>JANRMT010062792.1:21453195-21555454 GCA_026402145.1 Polypterus bichir lapradei | reverse complement strand
ATCTATCTATATATATATATATATATATATATATATATAGATAGATAGAGAGAGAGAGAGATGACAACAACACTCATATCAATGACAAAACAATTACATTAACAATCATGTTACGTTATTTTTAAAATATTTCCTTTTCTTTTTCATAACTTCTTTAACACACTACTTCTCCGCTGCGAAGCGTATTCTGCTAGTATATATATATAATAGAACTTTTCTATTAATTATGTATTTAATGTAAATGTGTATTGTTTATTTCGTGAATGTTATTTATTCATAATTATTCTTCTGTAATTATAACTTGTTTTTCTTTGCTTTTAACTATTTTACATGTTGTAAAGCACTTTGAACTACATGATGTATATGAAAATGTACTAATGAAATAAATGTTGTTGTTGTTGAATATTCATAAAGTCCTGGGGCCTCATGTATAAACGGTGTGTACGCACAAAAATGTTGCGTACGCCCTAATTTCCATACTCACATCGCGATGTATAAACACTAAACTTGGCGTAAAGCCACGCACATTTTCACACAAGTTCTTTGCTCTGTTTTGCAAACTGGCGACATCCAGTATCAAAGCAGTGCTTTTGTTCCAGTGTGGTTTCCCTTTTTTTTTTAGATCCACATCCCTGATGCGGCTTTATCATATAAACTGAAATTAACAGCATATTGTTTATTAGTTTAAGGCATCTGATTTAATTAACCCATAACAATATAATGGTCCACGAAATGGCCAAACTATTCCAAATACTATAGCTGCTTTAGCGTTGTTACTCTCACTGCACCTTCTTCTTATTCTTCTTTCAGCTGCTCCCATTAGGGGTTGCCACAGTGAATCATCTTTTTCTTTATTACTCTCACTGCACCATTCGGATTATTTATATCACTGTATCTGAGCGTGGAATCACAGCGCTACAGCAGCTGATCTGAAAGAGAATTATCGGTATACAGCATCAAGCACACGCTGCCTCAGCCATGCTGCTTAATTGAACTGCTCCCATAAGACAAACGCTTCAGTGCCTTTCCTGTACTGACCTCGCAGATCAGAAACAGTTTCATCCCAAGAACTATAAACGCAATCAATCAGTCTATCACGTGTTTGTACTTATAAGTACAATTACCTCACTGTAAACTTGTGATACAGTTATAATATTGCACAACCTGAGCCACTTTAGCGTGTATTTACATATGATGACGATATCAGTTTAAGATGAAATGCAGCAAAATATGTTTATTACATTATACAGATAAAATGTTAACATCATTTAAATAACTAGATTTTTAATAATTAAACATGTGAGGACACGGTGTTTCAGCACTAGCAAGGAGCTGGTGCCCCATTCAGGGATTGTTCCTGCCTCATGCTGTATTCTTGCTGGGGCTGGCCCATCAATGGAAGGATAGATGGATAGAATAATTAAACATGTACTATGAAGATATTTCAATGTTCATTAAAAGTTTTACAGATGGCTTAACGTCTATTAGAGAGATGATTGTGTGATGATTGGCTACTTGGAGAAAGAAAAGGAAGGACGGAAATTGGGGGTTAGTATGTATGAAAGAGACAGTACTGCTGCAATAAATTATTTCATCGAAGGTAGCACACAGCGCAGCAAGCATCGTGCGTGAGGCAGGAACAATCTCTGGACGGGGCGCCAGTTCGTCACTATCACTGCGCCACCGTGTTCCCATGTTTAATAGCATGCTTTAACTCTGATCATCATGAAAATGATATCAAGTATACATCTCAGTATTTTAATTATTCAGAGAGCTGTAATATCATGAATGTAATGTATTCTGTGTCCTGTCAGAGGAAGATAAAACCCATCTAAGAAGCACGTAGTGATTCACACACATAGAGGACATACTGTAGAAGAAAACATACAAAACAAAGCATTTAACGTGCTACTTTAGTTACAATGATATTTGAGAAACTAGTAAATTAAAGATTTTAAGATGAAGTTTATGATGTTCCACTTTAATGACAAAATAAACTAAGTGATTAAATTGGAAATTTCAAGATTAAAGTTGACATTTTGAGCTTTTTTCCCACTGTGTCCCTTTTTTCTTTTCTCTATACCCAAATAATAAGCTTACATATGACACTCAGACGGTGGGCTACGACTCGCCTTTTCACAGCGACTTTGATATCTGACAACTTCTTTTTATTTCAGGCACTGTGCGACTTTGTGAACTTGAGCTTTCAAGTTTCCCGACACTCTATGTCACTCGATCAGCTTCCTTTTGTTGTTTATACCACTGTTTAAATAGTACGTTTTTCCTTGCTTCCACTTGGTATTTGCTGAAATTCTTCTATTTTCCCCTCTGCTTTTGCCATTGCCTTTTCACAGAACGCTGAACTTAAGGGTTATTTATATTGATTTGCATATTCAACGAGGCATAATTCTGGGAGGAGTTGGGGAGTGGTTAGCAGGAGTGTGCGTGTGTGTTACTTTTCACGCTGACTGGGATTTATGGAGCGGAAGAACGTGGAAGTTGGCCAACACACATTTATGCATCTGGATTTTTTTGTGCGTATGAACATTTCTGCTTTTGTCCGTATGCCATGTTTTAGTGTGAATTCTACAATGTATGAGGCCCCTGTTCTCTAGGACACTACTTGGTTATTTATTCCATGTGTCTATGGGTTTTTGTGTGAAAACAGTCTTTCTAACATTTATGTGAAATTTGCCCTTAACAGGGTTCCCACTATGTCCCTGTGTTTTTAATATTGAAGTATTTTTATTTTTAAAGTAACAGATCCAGGGTACTATTTCCGTTCATAATTTTTAACATTTCATTCATGTTGCTCGTAATTTCTGCTTGCTTAATCTATGACTGAAGACATAGCTCTCCATTAAATAGCATTTCTGAATGAGTTGTCTTGTTGCCACATAGAACCCGCATTTTTGTCTAGTTCAGTTAATTGTATGGTTGTTAACATAACTTAGTGAAATGATACAAAATACATGAATCTATGCTCTGTAGAATTAGTTTTCTGAGATGCTGTACTTGTAGTAAAGGTGCAATGTAACACATAAAGGCTTCAAGTCCAAAGGCTATAGAGAAAGAAATAACAGCAGATTGAAAACAGTATGAGAGGATTGAGAAGGAAGTGTAGAGGGTGTCATTTCACATAATAATAGAATTTATCTACTCAGTATTTTGTGTATATAAAAGTAAGATGAAGCTGAAAAAGGTTGTTGCCTTGGAGTCAGAAAATGAAAAAAGCTCTGTGTTCAACCACCAAGGAAAATATCTTTAGGATTCCGGTTGCCAAAGCTGATTCAATTACTACTCTACGTCTTGGGTGGCATCTTGCTGATTTGTATGTATGAATAGTGCTGCCTGCTCAAATCTATTTTCAGCACTTGTTGTATTTGGTTGTCTTTGTTGACTTCTTTGTATCTCAACAGAACAAACATCGCTCAATACTGGTTCAACAATTTTGACCATTGTTTGTTTTCAAGGTTTTGTTGAACTTTATTGTTTAAATGTGACTCACCATATTTACTGTATGTGTTTTGTCTGTGTTGTTGAAGGGGAGAAAGTGGTCAACTTGCAATGAGAAGGAATTGTATTTGTGTCTACTAGCATACTCTTGATAAACTGAATTGTGTTTTCTGTTTTTCTTTGCTGTAATTTCATCTCCATTTCATGCAACTCTTGAATTTGTATACAATTATTTGTTAGTACTTTTGGTAAACCTTAAATGACTATTTCATTGAAGGTTTGTTTGTCAAAGAACTTTTTTCCTACTAACTTAAACAGACCATGCAGTGCAGTGTCTCAACTACATAATAAAAGGGGACGTTACTGTTACAACTTTGGCTCACCCCAACATATTTTCATATATAGTAGCTGTTGATGAGTTTATATATTTATTGAGTTCAAATATGTATTATTTTACTCATCAGATAAAAGGCATCTTTAACGCCAGTTAATTTTACTTTGAGTCCCAAACTTTCACTAAATTTGTTTTGAAGAAAAACAAGTTTCCATAAATGTGGATTAAAACATTCATTTGAATTAAATGATATAAAGGTAACCAATATTACTTACAAAAATCAAGTACCCACTCAATATAACTAAATAGTGAAGCAAGAGCACAACTTATCATACTCAAGAGTAGTGGTTGACCGTATAAATATGTCAAAGCGGTTTTCATATTGAATATGCTGCATTTACCTGGGATCTTGTTCGTCAGATATTTTCCTGGAAATTCACCACAGCTGGCTTAAACAAACACTTTTTATTTCCAGTGTCCCATGATGCTTTGCAAGGCCAGTGTTACATCACAGAGCAGTAGCAGGCATGCACAGAACCTTTACACATGCCTACTGTAAAATGGTAGCTGATCTGCTTCATGCATCTGTGATGTCACAACCCAATCAGTACCATGGCCAGATTTGCACCCTGTATAATTGGCAATATTTTCATATGAGTGGTACATTAGCTGACCATAATGAGAATATTATAAGCACTGCCACTGACCCCTGTGTGTTTTGCATTCCTAATTGCCATAAGGCTAATAATTAATGATGCACCACAGCTATAAGCCAAAACAACCCTTAAAGGAGCCCTCCTCCTCTCCAAGAAAGAAAATGCATGATACTCTGTGAAGTAATAACAATATAAATAAATATTGGCCACAATAATCGGAATAGCATAGAGTCCACCATAGCTATTAGTGACTCTATAAAGACCATTGTACCATTATAATCAATACAAAGCTAGTTTAAATCTCCTTCCCCATTGACTTCAAGGTACTTTGTGGAATTTTTGATACATTTCTGAACATTTCTGTAATGTCGTCAAACTCACGGCAAAGTGAACTCCGTGGAGTTTGCTCATGACTACTCAACAGTGAATTCAAAAACAGGTTCCTCTAAACACATTCTTAGAAATTTTACAACTTACTGAAACCATGATTTAGTTCATCTCCAGATATTCTTTTATCCTTAGGCATCTTGAAAACTATGAGAAAATCATTCTTAGACAGTGTTTATGTGGTTACATCTCCACCTTTCATTTTATACATCTGTTCGAAGCACAGTCTACAAAAGCACCTTAGTGTCTCTCTAGTGTCTTTCTAACTTTATTTTCTCAAGGGGTTCCTTCTTTTTGACCTTATTTGGTGTAGAAATGCTAAAATGCCAGATCCAAAAGTGATGCTCCATATTGTTCGGCATTTTAGATTTAATATATGGTATGATAATTTCCAAATCCAATCTCGGCAGCTGCTCTACTCTTCTGAAGAAAGCTTTAAAGGTATTTCAAGTGCCACAACTATACAACAACAACATTTATTTATATAGCGCATTTTCATACAAAAAAATGTAGCTCAAAGTGCTTTACAAAATGAAGAATAGAAAAATAAAAGACACAGTAAGAAAATAAAATAAGTCAACATTAATTAACATAGAATAAGAGTAACAAGAGTATATTAGATGAAGATCTAGTAGCATAAGTACATACAGTAGGTGTAGGTTTATGTAGCTCTTAATCATTAACAAAGTTTATAAGCTTTTGGATTTGATGAGTATGAAATGCATCTTGACTATCATCATATCGTACTGGAAGGATATCTTTTTTTCCTAGTCCATCTTCAGTTTAATCTTGACTGTGTTAAAGCTCTTTAAAAGGACTATGGTCGTAGAACCAAACAGCATTCAATTACGTTAGTTTAATTTCTTGATCTTAAATCTTCCTGTAATATCTGCTTGGTAATGTATACAGTGACACTCCCAGATTGAATACACAGGGCCACTTCCATTGTCACAAGAAGTTTAATAGTTCACTCCTTGACAATTTTCACAGTTCAGATTATTGTTACTGGTGACTGTGTTTATTTCAGGGAAGATTCCCAAGTTTTGACATACAGTAGAACCTGAATTTTAGCATTTTTCCATTGACTAGTCTAAAAAAATGTGCTAAATATAGGAAAAATGTTACATGCAGGAAAAGTGTTAAATGAAGGAAAGTGTCATTGATTTGTTAGAATTCCACTAGTACAGGTCTGGGTTAGCCATGCTAAAATGGTCTTTTATAGTTTCACTGAAATTATTTTTGAGATTACTAATTATGGCACAGTTTGAATGTTTACTTGTTTGTTCTATTTAATTTGTTGAATTATTATTGTTCTTGTTTGTGTTTCAGATTGTTTCTCCTTTTTATGAATGCCATTGGATTGACAGTAACAGCACCATCATGAAAACATGGGAGCCTGAATCCTAATTGCAGCATCGAAGCACAAAACCTTCAGTTTCATTACTGAAAACAAAATTAGCCTATGTTCAAATTGCAACTCAATTACCAATTGTTTCACTCATATGTGACACAGATCTGATCTTTTTTAGAGAAGTGTGATCACCAAAAAAAACCAACATGTTGTTATGACTGTTTAGAAAGGATTCACATTAGTTTTGTTAAAATTCTTTTGCATCCAGAATCTCAACATCTCATTCCTACCTGTCCAAAGCTTCTCTACCGTCCACAAGTTTTCTACATACAGATGCAAAGATATAACTGTACTTATTAAAGCAGCTACAATTTTTTTTCATTTTCCATATCTCTTTTTTGTTATCACCGTTTGAAAAACTTGCAGACACCCTACACTGAAATGATTCGACCGACATCTATTAGGCCTCATCTCTCTGACAAAATTATTTTATTCATTTTGCACATTCAGGTCATATTCAGGAATGACACACACATCAAATTTGTCAAAAAAACAGATATGAGGCAAAAATCATAACAGAATCACTTTTAAATTTAATGTGAGCATAACCTTTATTTATTTGCGCTTGCTCAGACAAGAGCTCAGACAAAAATATCATCCAAAAAATAGAGTGCAGGAAAATGATAATAATACAGTAGGACAGTTAAATCAGGATCCTACTTTATCCTTTATTTACTCTGTATATCCATCTTAAAAAAATATATTCTGAGTTCATTATGTTAAACACTAATTTTACATATTAATTTGAAGTTTAATTTCAACTAGAATTAAATGTTCAAAAGTCATCTCCAAAGCCATATCCCCTTTTCACCTTTGTTTCACCATTATAGCGAGTTGTACTGTATTACAAAGAATGATAGGGTGTTTCTGGGGAACAGACTAACTAATATTGTGCTCATTGACATCACATAAAGCTCATGATTCATGACAGATGTTTCTCTTTGAATTTAAATGTACCACTAATTGTGTATTCTGCAGCCTTTTAGTTTATAAATAGATTTGGGGTGTGGTAAGGATTCAGAGTTCCTAATGGTTTGTCAGTAAAAGTCAGCTCATTATCCCTGTAACTTTTGACAGTCTGGTGTGGTCTACCGTTTTCAAAGTGCATTTTAGGGGGCTGTGGTTTTTAGGTTTACACAGATTTGCCATAACCTGTTTTCTTCATGGAACTGGTGTGAGTGATGTCTGCTGGTCATGTTTTCATAATCTTTACAATCCTCTTAACTAACTGTTTCTACTATGTTAGCTTTTTATGTCCTCTAGACTCGCAAAATTTTAAAACTTGTGTTATTTAAAACAGGTTGCCTCTAAATTTCTATTAATGAGGCTAACAAGTTAAAAATGGATGTACTAATGTACCAGTAGGAGATCCTATCTTTTATGTCATACTTCACAGTCAAATAAATCACTCTGTAACTTAGGACAAGATGTAGGAATATGGGAGAGATGATCAGGATTTGGATTGATTGATTGATGATGAACTTCTCATTATATTACAAAAACGATATTTGCAGTCATGTAAAGAATAGAAATAAACTCAAATCTTTTCCACAAAAGTTCCAAACAAGAAGAATATGGAAAAGAATGTGTATTATGACAGGTTCATTAAAATCAATAATAATTATAGAAATTATTTAACTTTCCTCTTATGGTAGCTTTCTGTTACTATCTCTTATGTTAACGGGTCGGTTTTGATCCGTGTCTTTAAGCAGCCATATTACCCTGAAAACAATTATTTATCATCCAATTTTTTTCCTTACCTCTTGGTTACTTTGCTACGTTTCCTTGTCCATTAAAAGAATGTTTTTAATATTTTTGCTGTGACCTCATGAGCTTTTACTTTAACAGCATACCTCTCATTTTCAATTTTAAAAAATGATTAAATGAACCTCAAGAGAATTATTTAAATAAATAAAAGGTTGTTATGTTACCTGACTATTACTGAGGGGTATTAGAACACATCTCTTAAATAAATTTGTTATATATATTTTTTATTATAATATTAATTACTATAGTAACATCTATGGTGTTACGGGTCAAATTTGACCCATATATATTTATTTCAAAGAAAAAGGCAAAAAAGTATTTTCAAAAATAACTTTAATATAAATGGAAAGCTAAGCAAGTAAATCTCAGAATGTGGATTTGCAAGGTCAAACAAACAACAAACAATCAAGCAAATCAAACCAATAGAAATGAGGTACTAGTTCCAAAAAACGTCTTTGTGTGCAAGAACATGCATGTGCATTTAGATGCATGTGTGGCAAAAAGTGACACTTTTAGTGTGTTCTTTGCAAATATATTTTCTGCAGTAGAAGCAGAGTACATTTGTCTTTCTGTCTTTATTGCTAGGGCAGACCTGACACCTCTTTCTTTTAGAATCAGGTGGCCTCAGTGGGGTTGTGGCTGTGGCTGTGTAGGTTGATGTTGAGGCAGTGCTGGCCGAAGAGGATGCTGGCACTGATGCTCTTTGTGTTGCTGAAGGTGTGGAAGGAGTGCTACGTGAGCTCTGCAGCTGTCTGACCAAGTGCTGCAGCGGCTGGGTCCCGGGGCACCCGTTCCCTTCGCTCAATGTGTGCCATGACAAGGGAACTTCCTAACTCCTCAAGAAACATTCTCCGCTTGTTTTTTCTGGTTGAGTTCCACCCTAGGTGAATGTGGGTCCACAACACAAATGCATTGTATGCAGACACATCTAGAATGTTATAAAACACAACCATTGGCCATCTCCTGGTCATTCTCTGGCGAGTGTAGGTGGCAGTCAGCTTGTCCAGGTTGTCCACTCCACCTTTGTTTTTATTATAGTCCAAGATAATTATAGGCTTTTTGTCACTTGCTGATGACACAGCTGCGTCTTTGTGAAAAGTGGACATAAGTATCACACTCCGGTGTTTTTTTGGACAATATGAAACAACCGTGGTGGTATCTGTAAAAGCAAATTTTGAAGAAAGTGGAGCCCTGTCCTTCACCTGCAAAATTTCGGCAGGCAGCTCAGGTTTATTTTTTTTTTACTGTGCCCACCATGGTAAGTTTCCACCTGAGAAGTTCTTGTCCAAGGTCATAGCTGGTAAAGAAATTGTCACATGTGATATTGTGACCGCGCAGTCCAGTAGTCATATCTAAAAAACTACACGTTTTCCTTGATTTTTCTCAGGAATGCCACTTGCAAGTTTGCCTTTGTAAATCTGCAGATTCTATGCATAGCTGGTTTTTGCATCACAGGCTGCCCAAATTTTTATGTCGTATTTCCCTGGCTTACTAGGCATGTACTGCCAGAAAGGGCATTTTCCACGGAAAGGGACAAAACGTTCATCTACTGTTACCTCTGGCCCTGGGTTGAACATCAGTGGAAGGAGCTGCACCCACCTTTCTCAGACATCCCTAATGGGAGCAAGCTGGTCAGATTTTTCTCTAGTTTCTCTGTTGTCAAATCTAAGGACTCTTGATATCATTCGAAATGACTGAAGTGACATTGTTGCCCGGAAAATATTTCTGCCTGTCGACGCATCCCAGAGACTATCAGTGGCCTCATTGCTGGATTTGTAAACACCAGCAAGAAGAAGAACACCAATATAAGCATCCAGGTATTCCTCATCAATGTCATTCCACATGTCGCCATGAACCTTTTTTCCTTCAACGTTTGTCATAGCAATCATGACTTTCTTTAGTGACAATGGCATAAACAGATCAAAACATGTCTTGATGTCACTTACTCTCATCACAGCAAACCTTGTGATTCCAGGGGTCATTTTGATGACATTTGCAGCAGCTGCCCTGCCATGTAAGTCAGGAGGTACTGAGCTCCAACAGATGTTACCACTTTTGGATTTGAACATTTCAGCAGGAGTGAGTGCAGCTTCAGCATCGGTGACCTCCTCATCAGATGTGTCTGTGCCTTCTGGTAGATACTCTACAATGTCTTCCTCCTCGGAAACCTGCTCATCTGTATCACTATGATGCTCTGTGTCCTCTGCCTCATTTTTAGAAAAGATATGATCCAGAGCTTGGCTTACTGTAAATCTTCTTCTCATTTTTGACTGCTGCAAACAGGAGATGTGTACTCTGCAAGTCACCAACGCTAAACTAAATTTGTCTTATGCAAGCCTTACATGTCTGAACATGTCTGTCTTTGTTTGTTTATTTTGTTTGTTCAGGTACGGAGACACACAGGCAAAGAGAGAAGCCCCTCAAAGTGTGTTTATGATTTTTGTTTTGACCCTAACTATTGTTTTATAACCTTAAATTATAACTGGGTCAAAACTGACCCTACCAACCCAAAGGTAATAATTTTCACCAGAGCATTTTATAATTTAGTACTATTGTTTTTTTTTGTTTTATTTTAATTAAATACAGATTCCTAACAAAGTCAAAAAGCCTTGATGCAATAAACTAAATTAGGTAGTAGTTTTATGCATTTAAAAAGTAAAACGGGTCGTGCTGACCCTAACACAAGAGGAAGTTAATAGACTATTTAGGAGTGTTAATGATGTTTGGAGTCAGTTCAAATTACCAAATGAAAAAGGTCAAAGTTATCCCAATGCTGAGTAAGAAAAGAAGGTTAGCAACACAACATTTTGGGCTGTATGCCCTTATTCAGAAGTGTTGATGTACATTTCATAAATGTTACTTTGGGTGCTGTTCAATAGAGTTGCAGTTATAATTAAACATATTAATACTAAAACATTTAGAAATTCAACATTTATAGCAAAACTAGGGAGTTCGCCCCCTGCTCGCTTTGCTCGCCAACCCCCCAGCCTGCACTACGTGCCAGCAACTTTGCATCTCTGCCGCTTGCGTTATGAAGAGGGGGGCTGAACACACCCCAAGGAGATGCAGTCGCTCCTCCGAAGCCCCCTCTTAAACGGTGATACAATAGGAAGCAAATACCTCCTGTTTGCTCGATCAGCTGCTGGCTTGCTGCTGCTGCCATGCCACGTGATTTGCATCGCGCGCTGCGCTTCGAACATTTAAAAGCCTGTACAGCAGCTGTCCTATTCTTTGTCTTTTATTTTCAGCCCCAGGCGTGGTCAAATCTCTTGGCACAAAGTCTTGTCTTGCAGGACGTGTGTTCTTGATATTTTTTAGTTTATAATTTAAAAAAGGAATAAGAATCTGAAAATCTAACAAAATCACATTAAAGTTCTATAAATTCTGAAAAGACTGATACCAAACATGTATATGTAGGTTTTAAAATAAGCCTGATTTAAAGCGTGACAAAAAAGTGACATAAAAATGTCACATAAAATTGTTGCACAAAATCCTTGCACTTTTAGGCTTAGGATTTTATATATAGAGAGTAGATTATGAAAAAAATTACAATTAAAATTAACAGAAAGCAAATATGTAATATAACACAGTTTCACAGTGTTGTGAGAGGATCATTCAACCTTCTTATGATTCAGAGAATATCTGGAGGAAAACCTCATCACTGTCAAATTAAAATATAATGAAATAAAATGAAATACTTCTTAAGAGCAAAATGACACCTTTTTTTTGTTAACTAAAAAGATTACAATATACAAGCTTTCGAGACTCGCTTCCCAGGTCTTCCCTGTGTGGAGTTTGCATGTTCTCCCCGTGTCTGTGTGGATTTCCTCCAGGTACTCCGGTTTCCTCCCACAGTCCAAAGACATGCATGTGGCGATCCTAAATTGTTCTTAGTGTGTGCTTGGTGTGTGTGTGTGCATGCCTTGCAGTGGGCCGACACCCCGCCCGGGGTTTGTTTCCTGCCTTGCGCCCTGTGTTGGCTGGGATTGGCTCCAGCAGACCCCCGTGACCCTGTAGTTAGGATATAGTGGGTTGGATAATGGATGGATGGAAGCTTTCGAGGCAACTCAGGCCCCTTCTTCAGGCATTACATCTTGCCTGAAGAAGGGGCCTGAGTTGCCTCGAAAGCTTGCATATTGTAATCTTTTTAGTTAGCCAATAAAAGGTGTCATTTTGCTTGACTTTTCATTTATAATGGCAAACACGGTACAACACCCTAGTACTACTTTATAATGAGAGAAATTGTATAGCAAAGGATCTCAGAAATACGTAACCAAGTAGATAAGTCTGTTAAGAAGAGGCTAATGATCACTGTGGCAAACGTGACCGGTAATTGTTCAGTGTCCAAAAAGCTAGGTTTTATTTGAAAATGTGTAAGTTTTAGGTGTTGCTTTTGACTTAAAGTTTCACACCACTAAAAAAGGCATTCAAATTAGTCATCTAATATTTTAACATGTTTCATTTTTTAAGAGTTGTGTCCTTTTTCAGCCTGTCTCAACAGCAATGGATTTAAAGGCAGGGGGAGATTCCATATGGGTTATTTATTTAACTCCTTATTACTGTTTTTTTCATTATTTTACATTCTGGCCATAAAAAATGTATTAAAATATATTGCTGCAGGTAGAATTGTACTGTATCTTAAAAGTATGTAGAAACGTCATTTATATTACTCCTTGGTTTTTCCGGGGTCTCTATTTTTTCATTTTTTAGTGTAATGTTTAATAATAACATCTACTAAAGAAATTTATACAAACACTTCAGAACAGGCATTATAAATACTGCAGTAGTGCATCTATCTGTAACACATCTTTGTGACAATACCAAAGCAATCCTTTGCCAAGCAATGACTGCAATGTGGAATATTTAAAGCTAGTTATATTTAGTAAAGTACAGTACTTTTTATTAAGTATGAAGTAAGGACTGGTGAAAGACATATGCCCCACGTAAGCCACCTTTGGCCTAGTAGACCACGTTCACATAACCAGGCAGCAGTGACTCAAATCTGATTTTTTAAGCCTTAATGTGACACAGATCTAATGTTTTCAGGACTGTGTGGAAATCAAATTTGACTCATATGTGGTTCTAGATTAGATGCATATCCAATTTATGGCCATGCAACATGAATGTGAACGTTAGCATCAAAATTTATGTGTTTTTTGTCTGTACACATGGGCTGAGCAATGTTATCATCACTCAGCACCAGGAGTGCGGCAGAACAACAATGGGTGTGAGCTACAGCTGTGTCAGCGGTCATGGTCCCACCATTGCTGGCTTATTTCTCGTATCTGCACATCTCTTGGTGCAGCAGTGCCAGCAATAGCTGTGAAAACAGTAAACGCTAGCCATCTGGCTTTTTTTTTTTGTCTTCATGTACTGCTGACAAACTGCCATCCTCCAGAGCAAAATGGGATGCAAACACTAGCTACTAGTGTGTCCATTTTATTGATTTTAATACCATGAGATGTTTAATACCATTGTTATTGGTGATGCAGATGACTCCTAGATAAACATAACAGTGTGTGCATGTGTGCTGTTTCAGAGGCGTTCACATTACAGTTAGATACAGGTCCCTTGCACTAATGAAGGTGAACTGTCAAGATGGCAAATCCATTCTGAGCAAAAAATCGGAATTGAGAAATGAGGCTTGTAATGTAAACTTAGCGAACAACATTTCTTGGTTACTTAAACACTATTTTGCATTACTTATTATGAAGTACAGGCAAATTTATCCTCACTTTTTGAGCCTGAACCAGACAAGGGGGATTTTATGGTGCTGATTGTATAAGTGGTCGACAATTAACTCGACTGAAATATGAAAATTAGAAGCTTGTAGAATTTGTGATTTTTAGTGAATGTTTTTTGCTTGAGAAACAATTAAATATGAATTCTGTAAACCGCAAAATCAAGCATGGTGCTATTATTGAATTTCTGATACTTGAGAGATTGTCATATTTTCAACATTTACTAGGAGCAATCCCATTCAAATGCCTCAATCAACACAATTTATGGGAGCTTTGTAAGTCTCATTAAAAATAAATAAAATTCAGTTATTACATTGCAGTATATTTGTTCTGTTTTAAAGCATTACTTAGTCTGTGTGATCCATCATATTGATTAAAGACTCATACAGCTTAGCATCACAACTATAACGGAATCTTTAAGATCAGTGATAGTGTACCTTTCTGTCATGTTTCTTTCTAGATTTGACAGCTGTCAAATTAGTTAAATCATTTTTGTCTCAGATGCTTGTGATTTTTTTAAGAAAATCTGAATAAACACTTGAAACTGTCTTGGGAATGGTAGCAGTACTATACTGTATGTTGAAGAATATGCTTTATTATAGCAGTCAGGGCCATTTTTAAATAAAGAAGGCTGAAGCACATTGTCAAGCAGTATTTTTAACAGAACTTTGTCAGCTTTCAATAATGGCAAATGAAGAGGAGGAGGAGGTCAATGCCTATGGCACTGCATAAAAAAGTGAGTGTGAATGCTTCATTCAGACTCATTCTCCTGACACAGTATGTGCATAGGATGTCTGTTGGTACCAGACATTACTTAAAATACATTTTCAAGACTCTGTATTCAATGCTTATAGGTAAAAAGTTCCATAACACAATAGTTTACACAGTTGTATAGAAAACATGTCTGGAACAACAACCATGTTTGTAGGGCTTAATAGCATAATCTGGTGGATTTTTAACATTTGAAAAATTGTTTCCTAGTGGTCATGTTCATGGCAGCTATTGTCGTAATCGGGGCAGTGTTTACACTCCCACAGTTATTAGCAATTTTTTCAGTTCTGCTGAAGCACTCTGCCTTTTCACATGTAAGTATTGAAAGGGAGTTTTAGTCATTTGTTGTTTTAATGTGGTCTCCCAGAAAATTAAAAGTGCATTAGGAATATTAATGACTCAAGCTACAACAATCTAATGCTGAATACATTAAGCAATGACTAAGGGGAATTTTGCTATCAGACTAGATGACTGAATCTAAAGTTGGATATATTCTTTATCCAATGTATCAATGTTCAATAAATCAGTTTGGTGCCTTACAGAATTTATTAATTGAATGGATTAGGGAATGGTTACAGAATGAAGGAAAAATGGATATAGACAAGCCTTTGGGCATTGATAGCTGTGATACTGTGAAGACATATTTATTGTATCTGAAAGCAATAAGATATATACTATCAATAAGCCCTCGGACCACCAATGTAGCACAAAACTTGTGGGCCCTTGTTGCACCATACCCCACCCCCCAGCTTTAATTTGCTGTTCTCATATTAGTGTATGCCCACATTAGCATTTTTGGATTTTGTTGTCTCTTAAGGTGATACTCAGACTACAGCTAAAACTGACTCTATTCAGATTTTTTCACTGCTCAAATTAATTTTGCAAGTGATCCAAAATTGATATGAGTGTGTATAGCGGTTGCATTGAATGAATTTAAAATCTTGTGGGCGGACAGAAGCCGGTGTGAAAGCAGCAAGAAGAAAGAAAGGGAACTTGCCATTTTTGTGAATGAAAACTAGTGTAACCCCAGGCACATTACAATTAAAGTACAGATATGCAACTTGAATATTGAGCTATTTGCTGTGGGCTTATGACCTTATTATATGCCAAAAGAGTTTTAACATGTCATTGTGCTGACAGTTTTCATCCCTCCCTAGGCAGATGCTGCAATCGCAACAGATGCAGTATACTCTGCAATAAGCAAACTCACACTGACCATCCTGTGCTTTCATCACAGTTTCTGGGGACTTCAACCATGTTTCACTTTCCTACACCCGCCCCAATTTTTAACAGTTTGTGGACTGTACAGCAAGATGTGAAAGAGGGAGCTCATACCCGCATATAAACCCATTGTCCAGCGACTGCCAGTCACCACCAGGACCATGCAAAAATGGACAAAAGAGGCTGAGAAGGCTCAGATGAATACCTTTGAGTATATGGCATGGACATTGAGGGAGTCAGCCACTGTATCACAGATTACCTCAGGTTTTGTGTGGATAACACAGTACTCTCAAAGACAGTGTGCTGTTTTCCCAACAACAATTCATGGATCACAAAAGACTTGAAGGCCCTACTTGAATATAAAGAAGCCTTCAGTTCAGGAGATAAGGATGAAATCAAGCTGGTGCAGTAGAACTGAACAAGCAGCTCCGTGAGGAGAAAGCATACTACAGAGACAAACTTGAGCGCAAGTTACAACAAAACAACATGAAGGAAGTGTGGAACGGGATGAAGACTATCACTGGCTACAAGCAAGATGTAAAACATGTAGAGGAAGGGAAAGTAACAGAGCTAATGAACAAAATTAGTTTTTTAACAGGTTTTACTCATTCTGGTCAGTACAGCCCTCCCCCAACACTGCTAGCCTCTGTGTGCAAGCTGATGAAGTTCCGCATTCCAAGTTTTCCACTACACCCTGCAGAACCTTCCCCTACAAAGATATCACACCTGTGGTCTCCAGCCCCCCTCCACTTACTGGACTGTGTGACTCTGCTGATCAAGTGAGGAGAGAGCTGGGGAAACTGCATAAAAATTGTGGGCTAGATAAAATCGCCCTCAGGGTGGTGAAAACATGTTTCAGCCAGCTCTGCGAGGCCCTTCATCATCTGCTCTCCCTTTACCTGAATTTGCAGAAGGTTCCCCAGCTGTGAAAAAGATTCCGTGTGGTTCCATTGCCAAAGAAGGGGCATTCCAAGAATGTCAAACCAGTGGCTTTTACTTCAAACATTATAAAGACGTTTGAGACGTTGGTCCTAAAACAGCTACACTGCCTGGTTTCAGAACATCTGGATCCTCTGCAGTTTGTCTATAGGACACATATAGGTGTAGAGGATGCTCTGATCTATATGCTCCACAGAGCCTAGCAAACTGTACTTGTTAAGGAGACTCAGGTCTTTTTATGTGTCAAGCAAGCTGCTTGAAATGTTCTATCTATCTATCTATCTAGCAGCCAGTGTGGTGTTCTATGCTGCAGACTCCTGGGGAAGTAATCTGACCTCAAAAGAACCACAATGCCTGAAGAAACTTATCATGAAAGCCTACTCCATCAAAGGGAAAAGCTGTTGTGGAAAAGATGAAGGTGGCAAAATTGAATGCTATCATGAAAAATCCCCTCCATACCCTCCAGGAGGTGTTCTCTTGGAGCACTTTTAGTCATGTTTTCATTTCACCACAGTGTGCAATGAAGCGCCTCTTGTGGTGTTTACTGCCTACTGCTATCAACTAATTCAGTGCTTTCTCCTGATGCACTCATTAAGTTCATTTGACATATATGCCCAATATACTTTTATTGATTGATTGATTGATTTGTTGTATTATTTGTCCTGTGAGTCTGTACAGGCATCTATCCTGAATGTGCTTTGAATTCAGCTTGTAGTTGTAAGGAAGAGAAATGGTAAATGAAAGATCATTGCTGTTGGGATGAATGCAATATGTAGATATTAGTAAACACAAGAGAAGATAGGACTGGTGAGGGCGTGATATGCAAACACATTGCAATCATTTCAAAAATCTTTTTATTCCATAGCATTTTTTTCTTAGTCACAGATCTTTAAACAAATCAGATATGTGTCACATTACACTGACAAAATGGGAATTGAGCTGCATTGCCTTATAAATGTAAATAATAATAATAATTAATATTATTATTGTGAACATTGCCTCTTATTTGAAACATCAAATGCAATGTTGCATTAACTATGGAGCAATCAGGCTTCTGGCTCCTGTGATTTTGCAATTATACAGTTGCTATTAACAACATGGTGGTGATCGTGAAAATGAATAACTATTTAATAGTTTTTCAGAAACTAAATAAAACTAAAAATATGCTATACATGGCGGACCTGTTGCAATTTGGAGAAAGGCTATGTAAAACATTTCAAGTTGCTGTTTTTATTCACTTATTTCTTTTCAAATACAGCATATCATTACTGTAAAATCTTGCACATAATGTGCACTCATGTATAATGTACATGCTGATTTAGGCCCACTTTTTCAGGTACAAAAAGAAATTCATATATAATGTGCCCCCTTATCTTTTAAAGATTTTATTAATTCTTTTAGGGGGGATGTTGACAGGAGGGGTGAGGGTGATAATCAGCTGTAAATGTCAAAAAACCGTTACAGTAAAGGTAGACTCTCTTTACTTGAGGAATGTTATACTCATTGACTTGATGTGTAATCCCTGCATGCGTATGAATACAGAACAACAAACAATGGCAAAAATGGCAACGACATCTGGCAAGAGAGCGAACAATGTTTTGCGTATATTTTATCATTTTGAATTGACTCTGACTTGTTGGACTCCAGTTTTGGTGCAAGTGATCTGAAGATTGAGATCAAAAATGAAAGTGAGGTACCGTCATCAGCTGATTGGTCCCCAGCTGAATGTGGTGCTGAATAGATAGTGTCTATAATTCATTTCCTGCCGCCATTTTCTTATCATTTAAAAAGCCATTGTAAACACAACCCAGTTGTCGAATGTTGAATGACTTTGACCAAAAGAATTGCAGCAGCAATATACGGGGCATATTCCCCAACACTTTAACGTTGTCTTGTGACATAATTATATCACAATTGGTGTAGTCGGCAGGATTTATACGTTGTTCCAGGATGTCAGAGGGACAAGACCTGAATGCTGTGTTGAAAACGATGATGGCCGAATTACAGCAAGTGAAGCTTCAATTGGGAGACATGAGGACCCGGTTGGCTGAATCAGAAGCTCGAGTGGCAGCAGCAACAAGTGTGGAGACATCGCGGTCTGTACCTCCTTTATTAACCTATCTGACGGAAGATGATGATGTAGAAACCTACTTTCTAGTATTCGAACGCAACGCTAAACGTAATGCATGTCCGCAGACGGAATGGGCTTACATTCTGGCGCCCTATCTGAAGGGGGAGGCGCAGAGGGCTTATTATGAGCTCTCTGAGAAGCAGGCTGCCGATTACGAGCTCCTAAAGAGAAATTTTTAAATGGTACGGTGTATCTGCAGCGCAACAGGCGAGAGAATGGTGAGCATGGAGGTTTGACCCCGAACGATCCATACATACCCAAGTGTACGAGGTATGGGGCAAAGTGGGCAGATGGCTAAGGCCAGATGTTAATAGTGCCCAACGTATGGCTGAGTTATTAACAATCGAGACCTTCACTGATGCTCTGCCTGAGAAACTCACCCAGCAGGTCTGGGTTACAGGGAGGTTACCTCCATGGATAACCTCATCGAGGTAGTGGAGCGTCATTGGGTGGCCTGTAAATCGGAGGGTTCAGAACGATCCTCATGTTCAACCTGACAGGTTCATGTATCTTATTCGGAGCCCACCCAATCTAATCCCGATATCTCCACAAGGAAGAAAGAAAGACCAAGCAATCCTCCGCGCTGTTTCAAGTGTGGAGGGTTGGGTCATTTATTCACTGCTTGCCCATCACCAGAGCCGATGGATTGCTCCTTGGGAAAGGGAGAGAGGTATTTGCTATCGCCACCCCTTTATCTTTTCCGTATACGGGAGCAGTAATTATTAATGGTTATAAAGTCACAGTGATGTTTGATTCCGGGAGTAACATATCCATTGTTGCTCGCCGTTATGTTTTACCGCGACAGTGGGTCAATCATAAAATCAGTTTAAAATGTATACATGGAGACACTAGATATTATAGAGCAGCTTCATGTATAATCACGGTAGATAATGTAATGAAGACCACTGTAGTGGCAGTTATGACCGATCCACCCTTTCCAGTTATATTGGGACGTGATTGGTTTCATAATAAAAGCGGTATAAACGATACTATTCCTGGTTTAAAAGAGGGCATGGTAATGGATAGAAATGACGCTAATCCGACTGCCTCCACACCGTGTACAAGCTCCTATAATTCCCCGTTAGACAGCATAGCAGATGGAGACGAAGGAACTTCGGGCACTACGAGAGGCAACCCACCCCTTGCAGGACCTGTTGTGCCTGAAACTCCTCCCATTGAGATAGCTCAGGATCCCATTAGTGATTTAGTTTCACAATTTAAAATTATACTCTCATCCTTTAAACGGGAGCAATGGAATGATGATTCCTTAAAGTCTGCTAGAAATGCAGTGGTTTCAGTAAATGGACAGAAGTCTGTAAATGAGGGGGAAATTAGAACACTACTATTAATTCCCCGCACTTTTCGTCATTACGTATGTGAATTAGCTCATGCTCATTTACTCGGAGCCCATTTGGGGACCGATAAAACCTTAGAATGTATTAAGTTCAGATTCTATTGGGCGGGAATAAATGAGGAGGTCAGACGTTTCTGCTCTTTGTGTTCAGAGTGTCAGATTCGACAGATTCCTAGGAGGGACCGTGCTCCTCTTATTCCTCTTCCTTTAATTGACATTCCCTTTGAAAGAGTTGGAATAGACCTCGTAGGACCCATTGAATCTTCACTACGAGGTCATAAATATATTTTGGTATTGGTGGATTATGCCACACGATTTCCAGAAGCTGTTCCTTTGCGCTCAGCCACTTCTAAAATAATCGCTCGGGAACTAGTAGGGATATTTGCGCGTGTTGGGATTCCTAAAGAGGTTTTAACAGACCAAGGAACTCCTTTCACGTCAGAGACGTTCAGGGAAGTTGCTAAGTTACTGCGCATTTCACATCTGAAAACACCAGTCTATCACCCCCAGGTGGATGGCTTGGTAGAACGATTTAATCAAACTCTTAAACAGATGTTACGCAAGGTAGTTAGCGAGGATGGTCGAAACTGGGATCAGTTACTTCCCCTCATACGCTTTGCTTATCGGGAAGTCCCACAGACCTCTACAAGGTTTTCTCCATTTGAACTCCTATATGGAAGACAACCTCGGGGTCTATTGGATATGTTAAAAGAAGGTTGGGAAGAAGAGGTATTGCCAACCTCTAATATTTTGGAATACATCGCGCAGTTACGCGAAAGATTAAATAAGATCCAGCCGTTACTCAAAGAACATATGGAAAAATCTCAATCAGCTCAGTCGCGATATTATAATCGAAACAGCACCCTTCGAGAGTTTTGCCCGGGGGATCGTGTTATGGTGCTCGTACCTACTTCTCATTCAAAACTGTTGGCTCATTGGCAAGGGCCATATAAAATTAAGGAAAGAAAAGGGCTTGTCGACGATTTAGTTAAACAACCTAATCGTCGGCCAAGCGAGCGTGTTTACCATATTAATTTGCTGAAACCGTGGAAGGACAGAGACTCTGAACCTCTCTCCGGCCAGCCACGTTCCCTTTTTGTTGAATATCAACCCCTTAATTTTGGTTCAAATTTCACTTGGCAACAACGACAAGAGCTGGAATCAGCTATCTTCTCCATCCCGGAAGTAGTCAGTGAGCTACCTGGTCGCACTGAGCTGATTGAACATGACATTGTTACTGACCCGGGGTGGTTGTCAGAGAACGCCCATATAGGCTTCCTGAAGCAAAGAAAAATGAAGCAGAGTTGGAAATTAGACGTATGCTGGAGATGGACATTATTGAAGAAAGTTATAGTCCATGGTCTAGTCCAATCGTCTTAATTCCCAAACCTGACGGGTCCTGGAGGTTCTGTAATGACTTCCATCGACTTAGTCATGTTTCTAAATTCAATGCATATCCTATGCCTAGAGTGGATGATCTTATCGAAAGGCTTGGAAACGGCCACTTCTTAACTACTCTTGACATGATGAAGGGTACTGGCAAATTCCCTTAATGTCTTCCGCACAAGAAAAAAACACCTTTAGTACTCCTAGTGGACACTGACATTACAAGGTCCTTCCATTTGATTTGCAAGGGGCATCTGCAACTTTCCAGTGTCTGGTGGACACACTGCTATGTCCCCACAATTCATACAGTGCCGCATATTTAGATGACATTGTCATTTATTCTGGCACTTGGAAGGATCATGTGAAGCAGGTATTGGCTGTACTTACCATGCTGGCTCAAGCTGGGCTTCGGATCAACCCAAAGAAATGTTGCTTTGGCTTGAACAAAGCTAAATATTTAGGCTACCTAGTAGGTAGGGGGACAGTGCAACCACAGTGTTCCAAAATTGATGCCATTGTCAATTGGCCCCGTCCAATTACAAAGAGGCAAGTGCAAGCTTTCTTGGGATTGGTGAGTTATTACCGTCATTTTGTACCTTGTTTTTCCGAGAGGGCTACGCCTCTTACAAATTTAACAAAGAAAAGGGCCCCTTTTAAAGTGGTATGGGATGAGAATACTGAAGCTGCATTTTGTGACCTGAAGTCTGCCCTTATGTCAGCACCTGTTTTGAAATCTCCTGACTTTTCTTGTCCTTTTATTCCCCAGACCGATGCATCAGACACAGGATTAGGTGCCATGTTGAGCCAATGCATCGACGGTGCTGAACACCCTGTCTTATTCCTCAGCCGGAAACTATTGGATCGGGAGGCTCGGTATGCTGCGGTGGAAAGAGAGGCTTTGGCAATTAAGTGGGCGGTGACACAATTTCGTTACTACCTGTTGGGACAGGAGTTTACTCTGGTGACGGACCATGCCGCTTTACAGTGGATGGCTCTGAATCGGGAGTCTAACCCTCGTGTCACCAGGTAGTTTTTGGATTTGCAACCTTACAGATTCAATGTCACATTGTCGAGGTTCCCTTCAGGCCAACGCTAATGGACTCTCTCGTGCCTTCGACCTCTCGGTGCAGGACGCCCGACCCGATGGGTTTGGGCTGATGGGGGGGGCCATGTCACACACGTGCACTTAGGAGGCAGTCAACATGTCCTCAGGTGAGTGAAGAATTAACAGATGGGGGGTTGTACTGTGGTAATGATGCCTCTCTCTCTGACCTTTCAGAAATAAAGACGATAAATAAGACAACAATACCTGCACCAATCCAGAATTATGAAAATGGCAACTTCATGATGACGTCACTTCCGGTCCCACTCAGATGACGTCACTGCCGGCTCCTCATGATGACGGCACTTCCGGTCCCATCCAGATGGCGTCACTTCCGGTTCCTCATGATGATGTCACTTCCGGTCCAATCCAGATGACGTCACTTCCGTTATGATTAATTTCCTGCCGTCATTTTCTTATCATATAAAAAGCCATTGTAAACACAACCCAGTTGTTGAATGTTGAATGATTTTTTTCCAATACTTTGACCAAAAGAATTGCAGCAACAATATACGGGGCATATTCCCCAACACTTTAATGTTGCCTTGTGACGTAATTATATCACGATAGATAGATAGATAGATAGATAGATAGATAGATAGATAGATAGATAGATAGATAGATAGATACTTTATTAATCCCAAGGGGAAATTCACATAAAGTTTATGTGAGAATTAATAAACATAACATAAAGAATATGTTTGTGTAGCTGATTTGTTCACCTGGGAGGACCGCCACTTAGAATGACAAGAGGTACAAACCAGATTATGTCATACTGCAACCTCCACTGCGACTGCCCATCCACTGATGCCACCCCCGTGCAGCCGCTGTCGCTGTAGCCAGAGATGGCGAAAACGCTGCTAGAGTGGCCACAGAACCATCAACAGAGGTTTTATGTTAATTTATGTGAGAAACTATTGCTTTGTGTGATTTTCAGAAAACAGCAAGGCAGCCGCTTGCCGCCCCACTCCCCCAACCCTCTGTGCTGGCACAGCAACAAGAGTCTAACATTAAGACGACAACACACTGCACGCAGAAACAGACATTTTATGTCAATTTATATGAGAAACTATTGCTTTAAAATTAAGTTTTCATTTATATTGTGCACCCCAGTTTTTAGCAATCTAAAATGAGTGAGAATTGCATGCATTATACGTGAGAGTTTACGGTAATTCTAAATGGGTCTGGAACCTTCAGATCAATCTGTACTTCTTTATTAATCGTACAGTGGATGTCTGCAGTTTCTCACTGTTTTGTTTAGGCTAAAAATGTGCTATATATATACAGGTATATATATATATATATATATATATATATATATATATATATATATATATATATATTGTGGCTGGCTTTTGGGAGGACTGATTCAGTTTTTTTATCAGAAAAGAATATGGTTCCAAAGTTGTGGAAAGAGGTGACAGTACTTATTCAAATGGGGTGACCACACAGCTGTGTAGAAGGGCATTTCACATCCATACAGAAAGGACAAAGAGGCAGCAAGGTTTTGTTTTCTGTTTATACAGTTGATACTTTTGTCTTCAGCTTTTGATCATTTCATCCTTGTCTCTTTCCTGTTTAAATAACAATAACAGCTATTTTTGATATTGAACTTATTTTGTTCTTGGTCAGTGTTTTCTGACCTTTGTGGTGTCACAATCCAGTGTGTTTGCATCCGTGAATTTAGCGTGATTGTATTAGTGGAGGGAGTGGTTTGGTTCCCACCCCGGCGAATTAAGCACAATCATCAAAGCTGTGTGATCATCAGAGTGTTAGATGACTCAAGCATAATCATCAATTCTTTTTCTCCTTGTTGAATTGAGCACAATCATCAAAGTGCGGGTTGTGGCCATTATCGGCCATGATCCACCTGTGATGCGCTTGCTGTTAATCGAGTGCAGTCAGGGTAGAGGATGGGGATGCATGGTTTTGTTTGGGGTCAGCCATGACCCACAGGTTGGGAAATGTATCACGGCATACTGATCCTTTGTATTATCTAATCAGGGAGGGAGTCCTTGTGGCATTTTAGAATGAAGCCATGAAGCAATTGTACAAAATGGTGTATTGAAAGCAAACTGCACAAGGCCAAGAAAGACAAAAGGGTTAATATAAAGTTGAAGCAAAACAGACCTCTGATGCTTCTCTGAACGAACCTAAAAAGATCCTAAATACTTGTCTGTCTGTATGCCTTAATATCAGGACTCTAGCAAAGGAAAGTAAAATGTGTGAAGATCTATGTGCATTCTTGAAGCAATGTTTTTGTAGCGGGGGGTTGCATAGATATCCAGATATGCCATCCGTCTTAAAGTTAGCAAGACTTTCCCGGGTTTCAAAGGTTGTGTGATTATTTTAGTCTTTCTAATAAGAGTGTAGGAGTACTTTTGGAAATGCTATAGTACAACAAAAGCGATGATAAATACAGTATACTGTATATTGTAGCTAATGGAGCTGGTGGCAGAAGGTTTAATTTGCAGTCTAAGAATCTAATTAATTTAGCATTTTTAATCATATACATTTTTGTGCCAAAAAGGTTTATTGACTCATATACTGTATAAAAATAAACCTAAGATTTCAGATTGTAACAGATGTTTACAGAGCAAAACATCTACATTATATAATTATATATTTTCTTTATAGTTAACTCTAAATATTAGGCTTTTAGCTCTATTAAAAGCACAATTAAAATAATCAAATTGATTGACTATAATAGGATGCTAATTAGATCATGCTGAACTAAATTAAACAGAAAATACACTGTAGGGAATGTAATCAAAGAAATTATTTTAGATTGCTACCTAATTTCACTTTGTTAGTAATACATCTTAGATGTTATTAATTTATTTGAAGGAACAAATTAGAACCTCTGTCTTGCTGTTTGACCCTGCCCTGTGCCCTGTTGGTGCTCCAGCTATGAAAAATATTCATGAACCATTGTGCCGCAGCTCTGTGCTTGGAAAGTGCCACCGATTTGACGTTGTTTAATATCAAAAATCAGAGTATATTGCATACAGTTTATAGTCACTGTACACACGATTGTGAGTTTTCAAAAGGAATTAATGCATACTTACTCTTACACTTTTATATTTTATTTGTGTGCCAAGAATAATTTCACAATTCCCTTGTAATGAAGCTATAGTTTACTGAGCAGTGCCAGGATTGTGTTTAGGGCTAACATCTTCAGCTACCAAAACTTTCACTTCAAAAATGTTGGTTGTTTTGCTCCAAGATTAAGAAAGACAGATACTTAAACCCATTTTTTTACCCATATAATGTACACTTCACATAGATCTAATGGTGTCATGATGCCTACGTTTTGCTCACTTTTAAAACCCATTTATCATGATTTGATTTTGAGTGAAGTGAAATAATTTTAGTTTAATAATGTGTTCTTAATGGTTCTTTTTTATTTCTGTTTGTTTTTCAGGCATCAATTACTGAAGGGATGGCTTATTGACTTGCTCTTCACAAAGCACTCCCTTTATCACCCGTCTCTCTCGGGCTCTCTTGCTCTGTCTCTCCCTATTTTAGCCTCCACTCCTCAAGTTCTTTCAGCCTTCACCACCAGCACTCCTGGCCATGACACAACTTTAATCACCAAACACATTACCAGCATTAGTCCAACTAATGCTTACAATCATTTCCAGGGTCCTATATTTGCTCATGGAACACCAGTCTAGAACTTTTTCCAGCAGCTCCTGATTTCAGCATACGGTGGATTCAGAAAGTATTCAAACCCCTGTCACTTTTTGCACATTGAATTGTGTTGTACTTTTAATTTTAAAATGATACATTTGTCATTTTTGCCCATCAAGCTACACTCAATAATACATAATGACAAAGTGAAAACATTCTCTCAAAATGGTTTGCATGTTTCCCTTTGTCATTATTGGTTATTGAGTATAGATTGATGGAAAAAATGGCATATTTAGGCATTTAAAACTAAATCTACAACATAGTAATGTGTGCAGGTGCAGTGAAAGGGTCTGAATAACTTCTAATTCTTCAGTGTTTAGTTGCCTTTAAAGAGTCTGGTCTTGAGGGCATTTCTTCAGCTGACAACCCTATTACAGAGCCATTACCTTCTGAGACTATGTATCCTGAAGTGTTCAGCAGGTGTTGCCAGTTCTGGTGGGTCCATCATTCACTCTCTTTTTTCAGACGGTATCTCTGCCAACTGTATAAGCGCCTACCCTCTTGTATTTTAATTATTGTACCTGTTTGGATCTTTCTGAAAATATAAATAATTTACATGCCCAGGGAAATATCTTTGTGGACATCTTTTGTGGTTGAATGGCACAGAAGAAGTCAGAAAGATGCTTGTTACACTAGAAAATCAAAGATAACCATCATAACAGAAAGGGCGGAAAACATTTTTTGAGTTCATTAACATAACTATCCAAATCTAAATTCAATTCATGGCCTGCTTAATAAAGTGAATGAATGCTCTTATATAGATGAGCATTCTGAGTACTTGAACAAAGAAGAACATATATACTTTTTATTATTTAAATATACTGACAGCTGAGATTTGGTGTACAGCTATAATGAGACATAAGAACACAGTGTCGCGCATGCGCGAGTAGGAGGCCGCGGACGGACCTTAAACCGCTTCGAAAGACGTTCGCTGGCAGGGAGTGGCGGGGTACTAACCTTTCTCCTTTGTCTTCCAGGAAAAGAGACGCTCCGCCATCATAGCCTTCCCGCAGTACGTCCACTTCCGCCCTTCCTCCGCCATCTTTCCTGACGTCAGCAGTCCCATCCTCCCTCACGCTTCCTTCCCAGCATTCCTCCACTTCCGGCTCCTCCCCTATAAAATGGCCGCCGACGCCTCTGAAGGGCGTCGCGCATATGAACTGTTTTGTTTATATTTTGACCTGTTTTTTGAGTTATTGTGGATTGTCCACACTATATGGGGCCGGAAAACCCCAAACCTTTATGCTGTTTGTTGCTACATCTTTTACAACAGTCTAACTTTTAATTTACTCTCCATATTTGTTTGGTGGTTTTCTCAATTTGGTTATTCAGATCAGATATGAGTATGTCATTATAGGTTTCAGATATCCATGCATGAAAAACTGCTCATATACATACTCATCCTGTGGCTCAACTAAATATTTATGCATGGTGAAAATCTGACACAAGGGCTTGTTAGATAGATAGATAGATAGATAGATAGATAGATAGATAGATAGATAGATAGATAGATAGATAGATAGATAGATAGAAGAGTTGCTTACTGTGGGGGAGGAACGATCCCCTCAGTCTGTCAGTGGAGCAGGACAGCGACAGCAGTCTGTCGCTGAAGCTGCTCCTCTGTCTGGAGATGATACTGTTCAGTGGATGCAGTTGATCCTCCATGATTGACAGGAGCCTGCTCAGCGCCCATCGCTCTGCCACGGATGTCAAACTGTCCAGCTCCATGCCTACAATAGAGGCCTGCCTTCCTCACCAGTTTGTCCAGGCGTGTGGCGTCCTTCTTGTTTATGCTGCCTCCCCAGCACACCACTGCGTAGAAGAGGGCACTCGCCACAACCGTCTGATAGAACATCTGCAGCATCTTATTGCAGATGTTTTAGGACGCCAGCCATCTAAGAAAGTACGGTCGGCTCTGTTCTCTCTTGCACAGAGCATCAGTATTGGCAGTCCAGTCCAATTTATCATCCAGCTGCACTCTCAGGTTTTTATAGGTCTGCACCCTCTGTACACAGTCACCTCTGATGATCATGGGGTCCATGAGGGGCCTGGTCCTCATAAAATCCACCACCAGCTCCTTGGATTTGCTGGTGTTCAGTTGTAGGTGGTTTGAGTCGCACCATTTAACAAAGTTTTTAATTAGGTTCCTATACTCCTCCTCCTGCCCACTCCTGATGCATCCCACGATAGCAGTCTCGTCAGCGAACTTTTGCACATGGCAGGACTCTAAGTTGTATTGGAAGTCCGATGTATATAGGCTGAACAGGACTGGAGAAAGTACAGTCCCCTGTGGCGCTCCTGTGTTGCTGACCACAATGGCTGACCTGCAGTTCCCGAGATGCACATACTGAGGTCTGTCTGTAAGATATTCCACGATCCATGCCACCAGGTATGAATCTACTCCCATCTCTGTCAGCTTGTCCCTAAGGAGCAGAGGTTGGATGGTGTTGAAGGCGCTAGAGAAGTCCAGAAACATAATTCTCTGTCCAAGTGGGAGAGGGATCGGTGTAACATATAGATGATGGCATCCTCCGCTCCCACCTTCTCCTGGTATGCGAACCGCAGAGGGTCGAGGGCGTGGTGGACCTGTGGCCTCAGGTGGTGAAGCAGCAGCCGCTCCATGGTCTTCATCACGTGACGTCAGAGCGACAGGCCGGAAGTCATTCAGCTCAATAGGACGTGATACCTTTGGGACTGGGGTGATGCAAGATGTTTTCCAAACCCTCGGGACTCTCCCCTGTTCCAGGCTCAGGTTGACTATGCGCTGTAGAGAACTCCCTAGCTCCAACGCACAGGCCTTCAGCAGTCGTGGCGATACTCTATCTGGACCAACTGCTTTGCTGGCACGAAGTCTCCTTGGCTCTCTGCTTACCTGGGCTGCTGTAATTGTGGGTGGGGGAAAACTCTCTCTTATGCTAGTATCAGCAGAAATATGGGTGGAGGGGGCAGTACTCCGAGGTGAGAGTGGGTTTGCTCTCTCCACATCTCTCTCGATGGTGGCACCCCGCTTCAAGCTGCAGCCAGTGATGATCTTCATCCCATCCCACACTTCCTTCATGCTGTTATTCTGCAACTTCTGCTCCAGCTTTCTCCTGTACTGCTCCTTCACTGCCTTGAGCTAGATTCGGAGTTCCTTCTGCAAGCGCTTGAGCTCATGCTGATCACCACCTTTAAAAGCCCTTTTCTTCTGGTTCAAAAGGCCCTTGATGTCACTTGTAATCCATGGCTTGTTGTTAGCATAGCAGCGTACTGTTCTTACTGGAACTACAATGTCCATGCAGAAGTTGATGTAGTCAGTAGTGCAGTCAACAACTTCCTCAATGTTCTCACTATATGATCCCTGCAGGATATCCCAGTCCGTAGTTCCAAAGCAGTATCTCAGAGCCTGAGGTAATACCATCTAAGTTGTTGATAAGCAGGTCTGCGTTAGACTCCTGTTATTATACATATTGTGTCCAGTGTTTAATAAAATCCATTTTTATTGTCTAACTTAGTGTAGCTGGAATGCCTTAGTCTGATGTACTGTTATTTTATCAAAATGCTTCCACTTTAGCTTCAGGAAAACTGACTATAGCAGCAGGTCCTCTAAGGAAGTCAAACATAACTTCTTACAATCAGAATGACATCAAAAGTAGTATGGATACAAGATGTACAGTAGTCTACTGTAACACTAATATTACATTGTTTTGACTAAGTTACAAATAAAGGGATACAAAATATTAATCATCTTACATGCAAAATTTCACACCACAACAAGTAGCATTCAGATTTTTCAAGAATATATGGCTGAGTCTTGTGTCTTTAGAAGGCTTATCCTAAAAAGTGACACTGTTAGGATTTTTGTTTGCGTTCCTATTTTTTATCTGTTTTTCTCCATGCATTCCAGAGGTAAAATACTTTTTTAAAGGATTCTGAATATGAATCTGATGTTTATTTCTGGAAATTCAAAATGCTTTAAGAGACTGTCATTTTGTATTTTCATATCAGTTATTTTGGGTTCCCATCTTTAGCACTGCTTCATGTGTTGCAATGTCTTCACAGGTTACATCCTTCAGGTAATGACACAACGGGAATAAAGCCCATCCAGGATTTCACTTTCTTATACAATTTGAAAATGACATTTCAAATTGCTCTTTCAAAAACAAACTTTTTTTCTACCATTCTGTGGTTTGTGATCATGATTTTTGCCTATCATTTTGGCTTCGATTTTTGTGTTTTCAGTCTTGTGGTTTTGACCTTTTTCTGTTTTCTCATCTATCTTCTGAAGGTGCACATTCAAACTCTGTCTTTGTGCTGACATTACATATGAAAGGCAAATGGAATGGGCAATGAAAAAAAAGGACTGTAAAGTGGTCAAAATAAGTAGCTGATGGTCATATACTGTAACCAAAACAAGAGTCAAAATTCAAGGTCAAAATCTCATTTAAGGTTGATATGTTGAGCTGGTTACAGACATCAAAATGTTGTCAATATAAAATAAATTCAGCAGTATTTGCCAAAAATCAAAAATCACAATTCAGAAAGGGGAAATCAATCAAAGATAGTGTGACTTTTTAGTAAAATATTATTGAATTCATTGATTTATATTAACTTTTTGATGTCTAAAACCAGCTCAACATCTCAACTTTAAATGAAATGGCATGCCCATGAAGAAAACAACACAAAACAGAGTTGCCCAGATAGAACCAAAATGCCATTTAACAATTAATAATTAACAGAAGTAAACATAACGTCAGCACATATAAAACAACAACAACAACATTTATTTATATATCATATTTTCATACAAATGATGTAGCTCAAAGTGCTTTACAGGATGAAGCGAAAAAAGGCAAAATATATAAAAAATAAAATTAGGCAATACTAGAATAAATAGAATACATAGAATAAAAGTAAAGTTTGATGGCCAGGGAGGACAGAAAAAACAAATAAAAACTCCAGACGGCAGGAGAAAAAAGAATGAAATCTGCAGGGGTTCTGAGGCCACGAGACCACTCAGCCCCCTCTAGGCATTCTACCTAATATAAATGACCTAAATCAGTCCTCATTGTATTCAAGGTTCACATGGAAGAACTTGATGATGATGGTCATGTGGACCTCTGGCCTTTAATCCATCAATGTAGGAACATTATGGTGCTTTGATTGGGTGGTGGTGCTGATCGCCACCACAGAAAACCGGAAAAAGAACAGCAGAGAAAGTAGTGGTTAGTATGGATTTTGGAACCACCATGAATGATAATGATATTTAAATGCATTGCCACGCACGAGTGCAGAGGGAGCCAATTAAAGATTACTACCGCCGGTTTGTACCTCGGTTTTCCGAGAGAGCCGCACCCTTGACGACAATAAAAAGGGTCCCTTTTCATGTGGTATGGGATGACTTGATGGAACGGGCATTCAGTGACTTAAAGATGGCCCTCACAACGGCACCCGTTTTGAGAACTCCTGACTTTTCTCTTCCTTTTCTTCTCCAGACTGATGTTTCGGACATAGGTCTTGGCGCCGTGCTGAGCCAAAGCATCAAAGGTGTAGAGCAACCCGTGATTTACCTTAGCCGGAAACTGTTGGACCGGGAGACAAGGTATGCAGCAGTAGAGCGGGAAGCTTTGGTCATCAAGTGGGCGGTAATCAGTGGCGGCTCGCATATAGGCACTGTGGAACTGCAGCACCCCCTATTTCCACTTGATATTATCGATAACATTTAATATAATGAGTCCTTTTTTCTTTAATTCTTTCTTTATACTTGTACAATATATAATCCTTAAGCTTAATGTCAGTAGCCATCCCTCAGTTTATGAAAAAGATACAAAAATCTTTATATGGAACTGTGCACTTCACAGTTCCAGCGGCGTGGTGTTTGGCTGTTGTGCGCATGCACACATAGGAAGCTGCACACGAGGCTGTGAGGGAGAGAGAGCACTGTCGCTCCCGCAGTGCCGACCCTGGTGTGCTGGTGGAAGGTAGTGTTTTTTTTACTCTGCGTGTGTTGTGCTTAAAAACCGTGTACCATATTCTTGAATGTGATAAAGTGTAGAATTAGATTATTATCCTGCTTCCAGCTATTCTATTTGATTCTTTTTTTTTTTTCGTTTTTTTTATTTTACAGAAAACTTTAACCATGGCCTTGCATCTCCAAGAAATAAGTTCTGTGACCGTAAGTGAACTTCAACAGCTTATATTTTCCCAGCTGTCTCTCCATGAGAAAGTTACAGTTAAGAAAAGAGGTCGTTCAACACCTGATATTCTAATATCTCAGCCAGGCATAAGCAACAACAAGAAATATATTCATAGCTTTAATTCTGAATGGTACCAACGGAAAAGTTGGCTTTGCGGCTGTGAAGTAAAAAATGCACTGTTTTGCTTCCCGTATTTGCTGTTTGGAGGTGATGTAACGTGGACAAAAGATGGTTTTAGAAATATAAACAAAATGAAAGAAAAAACTGAGAAGCATGAGAAGTCAAAAAAGCTCGTTGATAATGTAGTTTCACTGTCACTTTTAGGAACCGTAAGTATTAAGGAGAAACTTAGTGAGGCATACAGACTTTCAATCAATGAGCGTAATATAAAGGTTAAAAATAATAGACTGCATTTTCTTTTGTGAAAACTTTGAAACTCCCTTACGTGGACATGATGAAAAGACGATTCAGTAAATCCAGGGGTATTTAGAGGATTAGTAAATTTTGCATCTAAATTAGATTCAGATTTGAAGAATCACTTAGAAACCAGTGCAGTCTTCAAAGGTGTTTCTAAGACCATTCAGAATGAGATACTTGACTGCCTGCTACAAATATACCATGAGGAGATAAGGACAGAAATTAGAAAAGCTTCCTTTGTAGCTGTCATGGCTGATGACACAACAGATGTTTCAGAACACACTCAAATGGTCCTTGTTCTATGGTACGTATTGAATGGAAAAATATTTGAGCATTTTTGGGGATTCTTTATTCCAGAAAATCAAACTGCAGATGGCATATCAAAACGTATTTTAGAACAATTGGACATAATCCTTCAAGGAAATGGACAAAAACTGATAGCTCAGACATTTGATGGTGCAAATGTCTTGAAAGGCAAAAAAGCAGGAGTTCAAGCAAAAATAAAAGCAGTTTATAGTAATGCACATTTCATTCACTGTTATGCACATCAACTTAATTTAATAATGAGAAATGCAGCAAGTATTACACAAAACGCAAGAATATTTTTCTCTGATATTCTGGCTATTCCAACATTCTTCTCAAGATCACTGCAACGTGTGTCTATTCTCAAGAAGCATATGGACGTCAGCATTCCACGTCCATCCTCTACAAGGTGGAACTTCAACATATGGACCATAAACAGAGTTCATGAAAATTTGCAACCTTTAAAAAACTGCCTTACTGAAATTCAGTCAATATCAAATGCAGATCAAACCATTGCAGAAGCAACAGGAATTTTAAAATACCTGAATGATGATAATTTCAAGTTTTGGTTACAGCTTTTTTATCAGATTATGCCTCATGTTGAAATAATTTACAACCAAATGCAATCTCGAGAAATTAGTGTGTTTAAAGTTAATGAATATATAACAAATTTCAAAACTGCTATTTTAGAATTAAGAAACTCAAAGTACTGTGAGAATCCTTCAAAGACACTCATGGCAGAAGCTAAGGAAGTGTGTGACTGTATACAGTATGTGTTGATATAATGGACAGATATTCTTCCACTAAACACTTAGTAGCTGCTAAATTGTTCAACAAGAAATGCTTCACTAGTTTTAAGAATGAACATCCTACAGAAGAGATAGTACTGACCACTGAAGCATATCCCACGATTGACAAAGAAAAGTTTGAAACTGAACTAAAAGTACAGTAATCCCTTGCTATATCGCGCTTCGACTTTCGCGGCTTCACTCTATCGCGGATTTTAAATGTAAGCATATCTAAATATATATCACGGATTTTTCGCTGGTTTGCGGATTTCTGCGGACAATGGGTCTTTTAATTTATGGTACATGCGTCCTCAGTTTGTTTGCCCAGTTGATTTCATACAAGGGACGCTATTGGCGGATGGCTTAGAAGCTACCCAATCAGAGCATGTATTACATATTAACTAAAACTCCTCAATGATATACGATGTGCTTCCCACGCGGTGCTTGATTGTTTGCTTTTCTCGTTCTCTCTCACTCTTTCTGACATGCTCTGCGCCTGATGGAGGGGGTGTGAGCAGAGGGGCTGTTTGCACAGAGGTTGTTTGCCTAGAGGATACGGACACTCCTCTACAAAATGCCGCTTTATCACGGTGCTTCGGCATACTTAAAAGCACGTATTGATTTTTTGATTGTTTGCTTTTATCTCGCTCTCTCTCTCTGACATTCTCTGCTCCTGACGGCGCTCCTTTGAAGAGAAGATATGTTTGCATTCTTTTAATTGTGAGAAAGAACTGTCATCTCTGTCTTGTCATGGAGCACAGTTTAAACTTTTGACTAAAGGGTGTTATTTCATGTCTAGAGGGCTCTAATAATGTTAACAGTGTGTGAGAGTTTATAAGGGCTTAAAATATATAAAAATAACCATACAAACATATGATTTCTACTTCGCGGATTTTCATCTATCGCGGGGGGTTCTGGAACGCAACCCCCGCGATCGAGGAGGGATTACTGTATTCTATTGTAGGTGTGATATTCATGAATATTGCAAATTAATTGAGCTGCTGAAATTTATCTTGGAAAATAATCTAGATGATGTTCTTAGTAAAATTACAAAACTGATAAAAATCCTCTTGACAGTTCCCATGACTACATCTGAGGCAGAACGCTGCTTTTCAACATTGAAAAGAATAAAAACTTTTCCAAGAAGCACTATGAATTCGGAAAGACTAAATGAACTTGCAGTGCTTTCAATGGAGAAAAATGTCCTCAGTTGTCATCCACAGATCAAGAAGAAAATTATTGATCTTTTAGCGCAAATTAAAACAAGAAGAATGGATTTCATTTTTAAATGAATAGATCAAGCTTGAACTGTAACAATTTAGGTTATAGTAAGTAAAAAATGTTTGATTTTGTTCTTTTAGGATTTTATCAAGTTTCTGAATAAATTTTCTTTTTATGCATGTTTGTTTCCCTTTACACAATTTTAAAACAAAGGATAAAAATTTTCTGGAGCAGCACCCCCACTAATTTTAGCTACGAGCCGCCACTGGCGGTAACTCACCTGCGGTACTATCTGTTGGGTCGAGAGTTCACCCTGGTGATGGACCGTGCTGCCCTCCAGTGGATGGCTGTTCACAAGGAGTCAAACCCTCGTGTCACCAGGTGGTTTTTGGACCTGTAGCTGTATAAGGTCTCTGTCACTTATTGCCATGGTAACCTCCAGGCTAACGCTGATGGGTCTGGTGTGGGGGGGGCATGTCATACATGAGCGCATAGGAAGCCACTTAAAGACCCAGCGAGCACTGTGGCATATCAAACCAAGGGACAACAACGGGGTGCTAACCTTTCTTTCTTTATTTCCGCCGTGAATTCACCCAGACTTGCTAACAGTATCAAGCCACTTCCGCGTTCCTTCCTTCCCTCTGGTTCCCTTCTGATGACATCATTACTCCTATCTACCACCACGGTTCCTTCCCAGCATTCTGTCTGCCTACTTCCGGTCCCACCCCATAAATTGTCTGCCTGTCACTTCCACCATTATCTGTTGTAAATGATTGTGAAAAACACTGACCAACTCTACTTTAAAATATACGGGGCCGGAAACCCCAAACCTTTATGATTGTGTTATTCTCTTTATTACAGCATATACATAGTATCTGGATTAAACTAAAATGAAGCTATGAGAAAGCCATGGTAAAATAATGTGTTTTTAGCAGTTTTTTAAAGTGCTCCATTGTATTAGCCTTCCTATTGGCAGGCTATTCCAGATTTTAGGTGCATAACAGCAGAAGGCCGCCTCACCACTTCTTTTAAGTTTAGCTCTTGGAATATTAAGCAGACACTCATTTGAAGATCTAAGGTTACGATTTGGAGTGTAAGGTGAAAGGCATTCTAAGATATAGGATGGAGTGAGATTATATAAGGTTTGTAAACCATAAGTAGTATTTTAAAGCCAATTCTAAATGACACAGGTAACCAATGTAGTGACATCAAAACTAGAGAGATGTGCTCAGATTTTCTTTTCCTAGTTAAGATTCTAGCAGCCACATTCTGCACTAGTTGCAATCGATTGATGTCTTTTTTGGGTACTCCTGAGAGGAGTGCATTACAGTAATCTAGCCGAATGAAAACAAAAGTGTGAACTAATTTCTCAGCATCTTGCAATGTTATAAGAGGTCTAACTTTTACTATATTTCTTAAATAAAAAAAAATGCTGTCCTAGTAATCTGATTAATATGTGATTTAAAATTCAGGTCAGAGTCAATAGTTACCCCTAAATTCTTTACCTCCGTCTTGACTTTTAATCCTAATGGATCAACTTTATTTCTAATAACCTCATTAAAACCCATTTTTGCCAATCACTAAAATTTCTGTTTTCTCCTTATTTAGTTTGAGAAAATTACTACTCATTCATTCAGAAACACAAGTAAGACATTGTGTCAGTGAATCAAGAGAGTTGAGGTCATCAGGTGCTATTGATAAATACAGTTATGTGTCATCAGCATAGCTGTGATAGCTCACGTTATGCCTTGAGATAATCTGACCTAACGGAAACATGTAAATCGAAAAGAGCAGCGAATCCCAGGATAGAGCCTTGTGGAACACCATATAGAATATCATGTGTCTTTGAAGTATAATTACCACAACTAACAAAGAATTTTCTACCTGCCAGGTAGGACTCAAACCAATTTAAGACACTGCCAGAGAGGCCCACCCATTGACTAAAGCGATTTTTAAGAATATTGTAGTCAATGGTTTAAATTGCGGCACTCATATCTAAATGTGTCAAAAGCATAATTTTTTAATATTCCCCAGGATTTACATATAACATGACAATTTACTCTTTGAAGAAGTAAGTTTGCATTTTAAAAATCTAAATGAAATGGCCATTTAAATGGGTTCTCAATTTATATTGGCAAACTAAGAAAAAGAGGCAGATGCGTTTTCAGTTATTCTTTTGCTACCAAGTCAAGTCAAGTTGGGGAGCATGCACTGGTACAGTGCGTTGCCGTACCCACTATACGAGGAAACAATTTGGAATCCCGGTATGCAACCCCCCAGACAGACATGCGGTCCAGTCCCACCCTCCGGAAATGACCCTCTATCTGCCGAAGCCAGGTGTTACGTGGGTGACCCCTTGGCCTGGTCCAGCCACTCGGGTCCCCAACAATGAGGATCTTATGAGCCGGATCACCCTCTGGGAAACGCACCACATGGCCGTAGTGCCGTAACTGACGCTTTCTCACAATGCAGGTAATGTGCCTTATATGGGACTCCACGAGCAACCGCTCATTCGACACAAAGCCAAACCAACGATACCCAAGGATTTTCCGGAGAGACACAGTACCAAAGGAATCCAGTCTTCGTCTCAGGTCACTGGATAGCGTCCATGTCTCGCAACCATATAGCAAGTCAGGAAGCACCAAGAATCTAAAGACTTGGACCTTCGTCCTTTTGCATAGATATTGGGAGCGCCACACACCCCTTTCCAGTGACCTCATGACCCCCCATGCTCTCCGAATCCGTCTACTGACTTCATAGGAAGAGTCACCAGAGACATGAATGTCACTGCCAAGGTAAGTAAACCTCTCAATAAGGTCAACACTCTCTCTGCAAAGAGACACACTGCTGATGGCTATGCCCAAGAGGTCATTAAAGGCCTGGATCGTAGTTTTTATCCAGGAAACTTGCAAGCTCAGTCACTCAGACTCCTCACTCAGTCTTTCGAGTGCCCCAATCAGAGCCTCCATTGACTCCACGAAGATCACAGCATCGTCAGCAAAGTCAAGATCCATGAATCTTTCTTCACCAACAGAGGCGCCACATCCGCTGGACCCCACAACCTTGCCCAACACCCAGTCTATACAAGCATTGAATAGAGTAGGAGCAAGAACACACCCCTGATGAAGCCCAGAATCGACTAGGAAAAATGCAGAGGTCCTGCCTTCACTCTGCACAGCACTCACAGTACCAGTGTACAGGCTGGCCATGATATCCAGCAACCTTGAGGGGATCCCTTAAACCCTCAGGATGTCCCACAGGGCAGCTCGATAAACTGAGTCGAACGCTTTGTGAAAATGGACAAAGGCTTGACAGAAACTCTGCTGATATTTGCGTTTGTGCTCCATGAGAACCCTCAGTGCCAGGATGTGGTCGATAGTAGACTTCTTAGGCATAAAACCAGACTGTTCCAGTCACTGGCAGGTGAGCAAGTGATCACGGATCCCATTGAGGATGACCCTAGCAAGGACCTTACCCGGCACCGAAAGCAGTGTTATCCCCTGTAGTTGCTGCAATCCAGGCGATCACCTTCCCTTTCCATAGGGACAACAAGTCCCGTTTTCCAGTCAGTTGAGATGATGCTAGTCTCCCAAATGGAAGCAAACATTGCTTGCAATGCCAGGAGGACACCCTTACCACCATCCTGGAGAAGTTCACCCCGGATACCACAGATCCCTGCAGCCTTTCCTCCCCTCAGCTGGTTCACCGCCTGTGCAATTTCAGTGAGATTGGGTGGTTCACAGCTAACTGAAGGACCAGCCCCAAGAACCGTGGGCCCAGAGACATCCAACGTCCTAGCCGGAGGATCAGCTTTGAACAACTGCTCAAATTAGCCAGCCCAGTGGGTCACAACTGCAGTGTTATCCATAAGGACCGTTCAATCAGTTGCGCTGACTGTGGCTCTCCGAGGAATAGATTCAGATGTGCGTAATGCTTCGATTCCTCTGTAAGCAGGACATGGGTCGCTAGACCACAGATGGTGTGTCACTTGCTCACAGATTCCTCTAACAAACGCCTCTTTATCTGCCCTCAGAGCCCTCGCAGCCGTCCTTCTCAATTCCCCGTACAGACCAGAGTTGCCATTGAGCTGTGCGCTGCGACTCCTCTCGATGATATCCAGGGTGCCCTGCGAGATGAAACACCTCCTTCTGGGAACACCAGCAACACCAACACAACCCTCAGCAACCTTCAGGGTCTTGTCACGGAAGGTATCCCACATCACATTAGGATTGGCAGTTGTACCCAGATCTGAAAGTTCCTCACACAAAATGCGTGCAAACTCATTAGAAGCAGCCTGGTCTTGGAGTCTGGCCACGTCCAGGCTCATTTTCCTAGTAGGTGGTAACCTACTGGACCTAACCTGGATCCTAAGAGTAGCAACAACAAGTCTGTGGTCAGAATTCACAAACTGGGCACCTGTAGACCCTGCAGTTTTGCAAGAGCCTCCAGCGTCTGCCCATGAGGATGTGATCGATCTCTTTCACCGCACCACCAGTATTGGAGTACCAAGTCCAACGATGCGGTTCAGGGGGCTGGATCCAGGATCCAGTGATTCTCAGCCCCTGACCTTTTGCAAAGTCACGGAACAGGGAGCCACTTTCACCACAGTCACCAAACCCATGGGGACCGAGACAGTCCTCATAGCCAGCCCTGTCAGTGCCAGTGGTTGCATTGAAGTCACCCATGACCAGAGGTGTGTCATCTTGTGGGCACCCATCAACCACCGAGCAAAGCTGCGAATAAAATGTCTCCCTCACCGAGACATCACTCACTGCGGTCGGAGCATACACTTTGACAACAGACAAGGCACCCAGGGAGTATAATAATCTGTGTCCCATAATACGCTCGTTGAAAGGAGTGACATCTGACACCATCAGAAGAAGCCAATCCATACTCCCCGAGTATGACAGCCATCAGACTGACCAGAGCAATAAAAGGTGTATCCACCTACAGAGATCTGGCTAGTCCCCGGTCTACGCACCTCAGAGAGTGCCGCCACTGAAATGTGGAGTTTATGCAGCTCCTCCGACAGCAGAGGAAGATGATCATCATGCCGGAGAGACAAATAGTTCTATTCCATGCTTTTGCTATGAGGTTTCCTAAAAGGTCCACAAGACAAGTTTGAAATTACTTTGTTTGTTTTGTTTGATGTCATAAAGTTCATTGCCTAAAGTTCTTATCCAAATGGCTAATGTCAGTTGGATTATAATCAAATACATAGAGAATGCAAATGTGTTCATTTTAACTGCAATCAATTTAAAATACTTTGCATAAAACCATGCAGCGATACATTTTTTGAGTACCATAATGGAATACGTGCATGTAGAAACTAGACAGATGTGTGTAGCTATGACCTTTTCTTTAGTCAGACAATGTACCCTTCACATAATGTCCTCACCGGGCTCCCAGGGCACAAAATTCAGGTCAGGTCCATAAGCAGAGTGCACAGAGCAACCATCTTAAATAGTCAAGTCAAGTAAAAGGAGAATTCTGTCAGCTCAGGTGAATGATTGACCAGTCTTCTGACTGTGAGGGTGTCTCTTTAGCAACAGGCTTATTAATTTTTAAGCCATGTTACAGACATATTGTCTTCAGTAAAATTATGATTTCTTTTACACTGGTCAGTTGCAGAAAGATAGTGCTGGCTCCTTATAGCATAATCTTATAGCATTAAATATACATGGTTCTTCTTTAAGGGAGCTCACCAAGCCCCACGTTCTCCCATTGGTCATGTCTAGAAAAGTCTCTCTAGAAGCAGAGCCTTACCACTTCACAAACTGTCCACAAAAATTGCCTTTGTTTTGCAAATGTGTCAATTAGTGGCACTCACCCTGCACCCAGCCATCTCCCACTCAGCCAGCCGTATGCCCTTCCTGACACTGACCCTCTCTATTTATTATCCCTCAGCCAGAATTTTCACTTTCAGCTCAAATCTGCATCGAAGGTTTTATCTAGCAAAGAGCTGTAAGGAATTATGTAGGTAATGATATATCGTTATTTGAAATACTGTACATACATTTCATGTGTGTTCCGTGTCTACAACGATCTGTGTAAATGTATGATGAAATAAGAAATGTTAGGTCTTGTAGACACAAATCAATTGCATGTGTTTATTATATTAAATACAACCTCTTGAATGTGAGTTTTTACTTTTGTACTTTTTGTGCTTATTTGATGTTAAGGTAATTACACATAATTTGTCATTTAGCAGTAACTTTTACAACTGACAAATTTACACAGGCTGGTACTCAAATGAAATGACATGATTACATCCAATATTACTACTTGAATGTGAAACACATACATGCATGAAAACATCTTTATTTGAAAATGATATTTGGACTTGATGGTCTTCACACATTCACAGCAGCATGTCATTTGAACGATATCTTTTTACTCATTTTTATTCTTGAATAAAGCACACTTGTTTTGTTATACCTTTTTAAATGTTTATATTTTACATTCCAATAAGCACTTAAATGGCATCAAATCTGTCTTTGTCTCTCTCTCTCTGTCTCGCGCATGCACACACACACACACGCACACAGAAGCATGCATGAAAATGTCTTTATTTGAAAACAATGCTTGGACTTAATATTAATGTTTACTCCTTTCACTTTTATTCAGCAGAGGCTATTTTCCTTGCTAAGAGTCACTATAGAATTAGCCGTCAACATTTTCTGGATATGCCCAGATCCTCTTTCTTTGCATTCCTGTTTTTTAACCTAATCTCAATTGAACTCTAGGTGGCATGGATCAGCAGATCTTCAGACTCCAATAGAGAGACTTGGCAGGCTGCTGTGCACTTGGTCCGTAAATGGCTGGCTGATACACCTCTTGTTTATTCCAATGCTTCCTGTGCCTGCTGTTTTCTGGTTTGCAGATGAATTTTAATCCTTTAGCAACCACTTATAAATGGTACTGCCTGGGGACGTGGGTTAGTTGGTTGGTGAGATTTTTGGGGAGGGGACTGTTTTATTCTCATTATCTATTGCTTTTGATGCTTGCAGCTTTTAAGCATTCTTGTATGTATTGTAACTTGCCTTGTAAGTCACCTTGGATAAAGGCATATTTGAATTATGTTGATGTCTCTTATTTAACTAAAAAAGATCAAAAACATATATACATATTATAATATTAAAATATAACAGGACAAAAAGTTAAAGTTAAATGGTGTAGAGAGTGAGAAACATGACACTGGATTACAGTATGTCCTTATAAAGAGGAATTCACTTTTTTGTGAGCTAATTACTTCCTTTATCATAGCTTTTTTCCCTAACAATTGTAAAACTCTTGGAGCTTAGCAGAAAGTCAAAACAACACACACTGCTGAAAATACAATTTCAAAGAAATGTGTGAACAATCCATTGCTAAGTCATCTTTAATTTATACGTTTCAATCATCTTTAATTTCTACTGCAGTTCTTTTAACACTGAAAGTACGCATTAAACTCTCTATTACAGAAGAAAAGGAAAAGCATAATGTACATTTAATTTGGATTATAATTTATGAACATTGTAGATTTATAGGACACTTTTAATAAAAACTTAAATGTACAAGTTTGAAACTGGCAGTGTTTTAAAATGTGTAGCTAAGTGAAATTAAAAAAAGGCTCTAGAGAATGTTCTTATAGTAAATCAGTATAGTTGTTTAATTTGTAACCTCCAGTTTTATAACACAAGGAAAATGCTGATGCTCTTTTTCTCTTGAAATTTAGTCTGGATTGTGAGGTCTGTTACTAGTTATGAAGTAGCTTTTTGAGTTTTGTTCAATCAAACACAAATCTAACTTTAAATAAACTTTTAATTGAACACCATATGGACAATCTGAAGGCAAGTGCAGTTTATGGCTTCATTACCTTCCCACAGGGAGAAGAAATTAACAGTATGAACTATAATGACTCTGACTGCAACTTAAATTACACAGAACATTTCTTTTAAAAAATGGTGATATGAATGGCATGTATTTCTTTTTTAAAGTCCATAATATCAGTGTTAAAAATGGAATGGCACAAGTTGCCAATATTATTTTCATTCATAATTAGTAAATATCTACATAATGTATACATTTTTTTGGCATAGTGTCATTGTATTCACTGTGTTTATCTTTCTGTCTGTTACACACATAACTTAAGAATTAAATGAGCTAGTTAATCACGTAAAAACATTTTAAACTAGTTAAAACATTTTAAATTCATCAAAAAGAAACAAACAAGGTGTCGTTGATTGGTGTCCAGCAGCTAGAAATGAGATAGATAACTGTGTAGTAGAACAACAGACAGCATACTAGTAATAGCCAATATGAGTCATTAAGATGTCAGAAGGTAGCACTTAAAAGATTAAAAAAAACTGATAAATGTATTAAATTTTCTTAAAAGCATGGGGTTGCAGGTAGTTATTTTGCTAGTGGGAGGCAGAGGAATGAGATACTATTTCTCAAAAATAATTTCAGCATTGATATACTCATATATTTCATTTTTAGATTTCACAAAATGGCATTTGGTTACTCAGAAATGTTTACCGTTTACTATTTTCTCATGTATGAATGTCTTTTCAGCAACCACAGGTCACCTAGACATGAAAGGTAAGGTTAAAGTTGTAATGAATATGAGGTTAACAATACATATTATGTAGTAACCCATATGGCAAACAACATGGGGAACTACCAGACAAATATATGACCCTACAAGGTGTTAATAGTAGAAGAACAGGATCTGGGAATACATTAACAAGGGTCACTATCATTGAAGAGCCAATATTACAATACTACTGGAAGGCTGTAGTGAAAGCCCACGAGTATTTAGAGGATCCTAGAATAGGAAGAACAATCGGAAACAATGTTAGCAGTCATCCATTGTGTTAGAAAGCAGCATGGGGGTTCAAGGAACCATGAGCAATTAAATATCCAGTGGAGAAAATAGGCTATCTGGGGGTTGCCTGTCCTTTACATGTTAGTTAGGGCTCATTCAAAGAGAGTGGGCGGCAGGTGTCCTGTAAGAGGTATATCACTTCAGATGTGCTTACTGAGGTCACCTCAGAAGTGGTCTTGGGATAGCAGGACAAAACTTCCCCAACTCCAGTCGTTAGCTTAACCTGGTGATTTTTGGGGGTTGGATTTGGAGGTGGTGTTGGTTGGAATTGTTTTCAAGAGCTCAATCGGCATGAGGTAGTTAGGCCAGAATCAAGAGTCGTAGATGATGCTGTAATGGTTAGACAAGGGTACAATTCCTTGTAGGCAATAGAATTATTGCTTTCCCTTTTGTGTTATTTATTATAATTTGGATTATTCTTGCATCACTTATGCTCTTCTAAACCTAGTTTTTCTTTGTATTTTTTGGTCTCTTCAGCTTCTTTATGGGTGTACTGTTGTGGAAAATCTTCAAATTTTCAACTGCAAACTGTTTATATTAAATTATATTAGTTTTGCTGAAATGAACCAGGATTGACTGAATTTATAGGACTTACAGGCATTGCAAGCATCCTTTTGTATTATACTAGTAATTTGTGGATTTGCTCCAGTCAGCTTAATTACTTTATTACCTGGGAATGGGAAATAAACACATACCACAATACCTTCTAATAAATTTTTAACCTGCAAACAGACAGATCCCATAGGACTAGGAATTACAGAATTAGTTTACAGCTTGGGGAAGGAAGGAGTGTGAAGGCACTTAACCGATCAAACACTTTGATCAGAGTCATTCATCATTAAGACAAGATGGCCAATCAAATATGTGCAATGTCACATGTCCTGATACCCCACATGTGCATTTTAACTGAAATATGGCTTTTCTGATGGGCCAAGAAGGAGAAAAGTAGAGAAGAAAAGAAGAGGAAGAAGACCAGCGAAAGACGGGCAACTTCAGATCAAGACTCAGAGATCATCTGATTTGGATGTCAGAATACATAACCATGAAAAACACTTATCGCTAAACCAAAGGCTGTCTAGAACATATACTTCTTGACATTTCTGATTTTCAATAAGCTTTTCTAGGACTGTTTATATCCAGACTTTACTATTTATTTTATTTTTCTTCTATTTAGTATTGTTATACCTTAATAAGTACCAAGTTAGTGAATCTCTGTTCTACCCCTTTAGAATAATAGATATTAAGAAGAAATGCTCTTCCATTTTCTAAACCCATTTTACTCAGTTCCATTAATTCCTACAGTACTACTGCACTTTCACTTTTACACTTAACATACAATACACTATTTACCAATATAATATATTGACATTAAATCACTAAATTACATACAACAGAAATAGAAAACGTAAAATAGAAACAAAAAATTTGTTGCAAATATGTACATGGCAACATGGTGTATTTTTCCTTTTCTTGTAAAGAGTCTTTTCCCAAAGAGTGCTGCATGAAAAACATGCACCTGTTCTCAGTGGGATGCCAGCCAGTCCATCACCATGTACACAGTCACACATCACCATTCATTCATACTGGGTCGATTTAGAGTTGCTAATCAATTTAGGTTGAATGTGTTTGGGAAGTGACAGGATACCAGAATAATTCAAGACAAAAGTGAAATGCACTAACTCAAGAAGAACATGCAAACACAGTAACCAGGCCAGAAATGCAGTCCAGCTTTCTAAAAACATGAGGCAGAAGGACTAACTGCTGTGGTACTGTGTCACAAAAGAATTATCAGGACCATAATTAAGGGACCTAAAAGAAGAAATATATTCTTTTAAAAACAGACAAAAATAAAAATATATACATTATAAAAATATTTTACATAATGAGCTATTTCATTTTTTCTCAATTGTATATCAGAACATTAGTATTACTTTGTATCAGATTTATCCTACATTATTTCTGAAAATGGAATATGCAGAAGACTCATCCATAAATCACAATGTGCAATATGATGACAGACATTTTTAGATCTACTCAAAAAGGTAAGAAGATTTCTGGTTATTCATAATGAAAGTGATTAAGACGTTTGTAGTTGAATAAAGAAGCAGCTGTGATAATGAAAAAAATTTGGAAGACAAGGACATCAGAATAATACAGCTTTATAGTAACAATTTTTTCATTAAAGCTTTTCTAAAGGCAGACAAAATGAATATATTTTATTACAAAATATTTTTTAATATAAAACTTTATGTTTTCACATATATTTTTACACCAAATGACAGTGCTCAAAGAAAATAATCACCCCACAATTTTGTTGTCTAAGATTTTGAATTTGTAATAGAACTGAGACTTTATCTCACTCCATTGATCAAGTAAATCTTCTTCTTCTTCCTCTTTATCTTTTCCAATTTCTATGTGGGGTCAATGTGCTTGATCAACCTTTTCTATATAGCTCAGTCCTGCACCCCCCCCCCAAAAGTCAGACCCTTTTCCTTCAGATCTTCTATTACTGTATTGATCCACCTCCACTTTGGGTCTCCCTTGCTTTCTCCTCCCCTGTACTTCCATAGCCATCACTCTTTTTGCTTAAAAATTCAGTGTTTCTCCTCATCACATGTCCATACCAAGTCAATAACATATCAGACACTTTCAGAAATTTACACAAAATAACCCACTTAATAAATTTCAGGGTCATTGAAGTCACAGTCTATATCAGCTATATAAGAGTGAAGGCAAGAAGCAATTGTACAAAGTTAGGCACAGGGCCCAACTGTGTACGCTCTAATTCATGTTGGGAAAATTTGGAATCAGACATGTGCAAGATTTGAGCCCATGTCCTTGAATTGTCTAGGCTGCCACACTAAACATTTTACTGCCATTCCACCCTAATTTATACAAAGTTAAAAATGGAAATCTTCATATTAACACATTGGTTAAATACAATTTGTTAATCGACTGTGTGGTAAAGTAGACAAGCACCTGCTTGGTATGTGAGGGTAAATGTCCACTCTTTCTACAAGGTCACTCTGTATAAATTAGGGACTTTGAAAAGGAAAATTTTTGATGAAGACAAGTGTTACCGCTTTCAAGCTTAGGGAAACATGGGCCAGATACAAGCCACTGTTACTACAGTGTGTAGCCACAGCAGTAAGGTGCAAAAACCATCAAAGATTTAAAGACGCAGACAACAGTTGGTAATCTCTGGTGCGTATCGTCTCTTTATCTATTGGCTTTCCCTTTTTTTTTGATAAAAGCAACACACAGAAACATTTCTTTAAAATGCCAATTTCTAGCACATTACACTCTCCCCTACTTTTTTTGAGATGTTTCCTGACATTTTGCTTTAAAGGCTAGGCCTTTGATTCAGTGTCTAATGTGTCTCAACAACTGATCTTGGATAATAATCATATCCTGGGTATGATGGATACCCTATTGTGTGGCTTGGTAACAGATATGTAGGGATTCTGTATAACTGCATTGATGCCAGGATTCCAAGGTTGGTATGATGGCTGCCCTAGTTTGTGGAATGTGAATACTTCTCTGGGTTTTACAGTACGAGCTGATCTTCTTAAAGTGCCCCCCTCTCTATCACTCTGTTGTTCTGTTGCTAGGTTTCCTTGACTATTTGTAGGTCCCACTGGGACATCAATATTTCCCACCCAGGGTTCTGAAACACTGGTCCACATTTCCCATTCTAATCTTTGTCCCACTGATGATCCTTGCTGTGGATTTCTGTCAGGTTGCTGTAAGTTCTCGTCGTTCAGAGTGGAACTCTTGACCCTGGGGCGTGACTCAGGTTGTGTGACCTCAGATCTGACATGTGCAGGAAAGTGAGGGAAACAGCAGAGGCCAGATGAGGTTTCAGCTTCCTCATCAAAGTGATCAGAACCTGACTCTGGTGTTTCATTATTTGTTCTTGTATTTTCCTTTTCACTGTGTTCGATATAGAGTCTTTTTCAAAAGGTAAGTTATTGACAGTCTGTAGACAAGTGTGTCGTGCTGTGGGAACCTCAGCCTGAGGTGACCTGTTCCTCCTGTTTCACAACAGCCAACAACTCTGTGTCCCATCTGACCACAGTGGAAAAAGTGGAGGCACCATCCTTTTCCCTGCAATGGACACATTTTCTGTATCTTTGTTTGGGACTACCCCTTGATACTTGAGTGTCTAATTGTGGAAGTGCATGGAAAGCTGTCTTAATATTATTATCAGCATATTTCACAATGTTTTCAAAATTTTCTGCTAGTTCTGACACTTGAGCTATTAATTGCTTCACAGGCTTTTCACATTTTTTTTTCTAGCACAGACACTTGAGCTGCTATCTGCTTAACAGCTGCACTGTCCACTTTCACATTATCATTTGCTTGGCTCACCTTAGTCTGATCAACCTATATATTGTCTTTTACCTCTACTGAATTTACAGTAACGGACCTAGGCTTACTCAGAGGGTTGAGACGCTTTATTCTCTCTGCTTACTCCCTGGTGGATTTAGTTATCTGCTCTAGAATTAGAACATCAGTCACCTTCGGGTCAGTGAGAAATGGTTTTATGTCTTGTCTGATGTTGCTGTTTTTTTCATTCAACCCTTGATAGGGTATAAAGCAAGATGCCCTGAACTAATTTTCTATCATACCCGAATTCAGCTCCATGCTGCTGTGATGCAAACAGCACACACTGTCAAAGATCATCATAGATTTGCACACCATGGAGTTTGAACTCCCAGCGAGGCAAAAAAGCAGCACCATCAGTGAGTCTTACAACTTGATCTGAAGTCATATTAGGAAGCTACCCACTTCCCAAGTCCCCAGAGTTCCTCCTAATTTCAAAATTTGTGCCAAGGTGTTTAGCTTGGTTGATTGAGTATCTTGATTTGGTCCTGTTGTGAGAACACCTGTTCAATCCTCACTCCTAGCTGGAGTGAAATCCTTTCCGGTTAGGAGTTGTGATATCAAATCCTGGAGGCGAAGAAGATGTGACATGCCTTTGTCCTCCTAATTACTCAACTTATCACCCTTAACATCATCAAAAAGGCAATAATAAAGTTCTTGTTCACTTAGTTGTGAGAGTTTTGCAGTTTCATCTCCTTCTCCATCTAATATACTTGCAGCTAGAAGGCTGAGTTAATTGTAATCCAACAGTATTAATTTCCTGTGGATATGCCAGATCAGCATCTTGCCTGGTCAAGACTTTGCCATCTCCCTTTCTGTACCTGAAGCTGGGCTCTCTGAATAACACACTTACAGGAGTCCTCCTAAAGCTTCACAACAGGGTTTTCCAGACACATTGATGACTGTCTCCACAATAGGGTGCTGACCAAGGACAAGCTCCCATTTGTTTCTGGTCTCAGGCCTAGGTGAACCTGGGCCAGGTACAAGCCACTTTTGCTACCGGGTATAGCCACAGCAGAAAAGTGCCAAAAGCATCAAAGAAGCAGGCAAACGTTAGGAACCTCTGACCATACTTACTTTTTTATTCTCTTTTACCCAGAGGTATATAACTGCTTCAATGTCAACATGATGATCAGTTAAAACAATGGAACATACCAATTTCCTCTTGTTAAACAATGGTATTGTTACTATCTATATGCTGATTAGAGACCAATGTTCCCAGAACTCGTTAATTTTCAAAGGAAGTAATTACAAACATTTTCTAAGGAAGCAGGCAGTCAGCCCTGTTATCACAATACTGTACAGTATGTTGATGAGATACAAACCAAATCAGTCTGTTTTTTTCAGAGATACAAACCAAATCAGTCTGTTTTTTTTCAAAGCAGGTCACTCTTTTGTGAAACAGGTAAATATCTGTGTCCTGTAGATACAATAGCTACCAACAATTACCTGCAACAGAATTACTCAGGAAGTTTGCCTTTTCACTTATCCCTGTCTCAAACAAAAAGGGTGCCTACTGTCCCTTCATCTGTTGGCTTCTCTATTTATTATTTACTCTTTTTTTTTTTAATGCAATACTCAGAAATGTCATTTTCTTTAAACACCAATGTCTAGCCCATTACACTAGTAATGTAAGTAAGCCAGAGTTTTGCTTATTTTAGCAAAGCACACATCAGGAAACAGATCGTATCGAAGGAATTAAACAACCTTCTGAGATTAGTTTTCAATTAAATAGAAGCAGAAAAAATATTAAATTACCCTGGCATTGTCTAAGTCTAGCTATCTTTGTAATTTTAGATACCAGACCAAAAGAACACTTCTTAGGTAAGGCTCATGCCAGATCAACTGTGACTCTTTCTTACTGTGACTAAAACTGAAGATGATGTTCATTGATCAGCAATCTCTAAGGCATTTTAGAAGAACGGACTTGAGTGACCAAAGCAGGCCCTGCCAGAAAAGAAGTACTGTATACAAAACATCCTTGCCTGCATCATTACAGATGTGTTAGTCTTGCACTCCAACTCTGCAAGATCAAGAAAAGAAAGTTGTGTTTGATTTTTTGGGAGAAGGCAAACTCTTACTTGGTAACCAAAAGATCAGAATAATCAGTAGAATAAACCAAAGGGTAAAAAATAAACTGTGGCAAAGAAGTCTGAGCATAGTTCAAGAGCTAAACTAACAAAAAAGGTCCTTGATTTCAAAAGAAAACATAAGTAAATGTAACAAGGATGTTTTTTTAACTTCCTTAGCGTTAGTCCCAAGTATCACTTGGGCATCTGTACAGATGTGCCTCATATAGCTGTTAGACCCGAGGATTACTCAGGCTGCAAAAATGCTAACAGAGTTAATTCCAAGCATTACTCGGTCAACAGTATAGGTGTGTCTTATATAAGCACCAGGCCTGTGTGCTACCCAGGCAACCGTGTAGATCCGTCTTTTCCTGGCTTCATAATGGCTTCTGATAAGAAATGTTTTTCAGCAGCCCAGGTGTTGTACGCTCTTGACAGTGATACGAGCAGTTATGTTGAGGAGCAACGCTGTTGATGTTTTTTTCAGAAAAAATATAACGTTAAGGAGGTTAAATATGTCCAAAAGCTAGTATACTCAGGCTTCTGTGATGCCATCTTAAATAGTCTGTGTAATGATGTCCCATGTTAATGTTATGTGGTATAACTTATAGACCTAATTATTTAATTAATTAATTAAATGCATGTAGTGCTTTTCTAATCTACTCAATGCATTTTACACAGACAATGGGGGAGCATTTACATCACCACCTGGATGATGTGACAGCAGTTATTGCAACAGTACACTCAGCACACGTTAGCTATTAGGAGAGAGACAGCCAATATGGGACAGGGTAAGATTAGGGGGCCAGAAAGGCCAGGTTGTGCTACAATTTAGCCAGCATATCAAGAAACACTGTACTTTTTTTGAAAGATGCCCAAGCATCTTTGATGACCACAAAGAGTCAGGACCTTGGTTTTACATTTCATCTGAAACACGTTACCAATTTGCATAGCACTGCATCCCCATCACTGCACTGGGGCATTGGGATCCACACACAGACCACAAGGTAGTGTGCCCCCTGCTGGCTTCACTATCACCTCTTCCAACAGCAAACCCAAGTAATAAGCAGATTTAAGAACTTTTTCATTCCCAGGGCTATAAGCATTTTGAATTCGTTTAATTGTAGGGATTCTATATTGTGAACTTGCATTATCTTGCACTGTTAAAGATAATTATCTTGGTTTTTATAAATCTTGTGTGTTTGCATTGATCATAACACTGATTATTAGTTGTTGTGTCTTCACTTATTTTCTTGTGACTGTGTAACAATGCCTTATGATTTGTATTCTCTAGCTACAAACAAATTTCCCTCTAAGATAATCAACTCTACATAACCTAACCTAAGCAGGACAGAGGTGGGTAGAGTAGCCAAAAATTGTACTCAAGTAAGAGTAGCATTACTTCAAAATAATATTACTCAAGTAGAAGTAAAAAGTAGTCATCCAAAAAATTACTCAAGTAAGAGTAAAAAAGTATTTGGTGAAAAGACTACTCGAGTACTGAGTAACTGTTTGATCATAATAAATGATTTATTTTTTAGAAATGTTGTAATAAGACAGACAAAAATATAAAATAATGCGCAAATTCTGCTATTTCCATACAATAAAATAAAAAAATTAGCAAAAATAAATAACACAAAGTTCCAAATCTCAGTTTTTCACAACAAAGCTTTTGAAGCCAATACCTACAGTAGGTAACATGTACGTTTGAACAGTGCAAACTACATACAGTGTCAAGATATACTGTACACTGACAGTATAATACTGCATATGCACTTGCCCTCCAAATAGCACAGCTGATAGAAAATAACATTAGAACAAAGCAGCTTGTGCACGTACAAGAAGTCTAACTTTACCTTGGATGCCTGTGTCTGTCCATGTTTGGTTAAAACGTGTTTGTTCTTCACTCAGTGCCCCAGTGGTTAAGCTTCATCAGGAGTTGGCTCTCATTTTTCATGTACAATGGAACCTTGGATTGCGAGTAACTTGGTTTGCGAGTGTTTTGCAAGACGAGCTAAAATTTTTAATACATCTTGATTTGATAAACGAGCGAGGCCTTGCAATATGAGTAGTCCGTATACGCTTTGTCTGCCGAGCGTCACGTGATCACAACAGAGCTGGTGGTTCTTCTCTCTCTCGCTGCGGGATTGTGGGCAATCGTCAGTCGGTGTGCCTCACTCATATAGTCAACATCCGTATGAGCGTATACTGTTTACTACAGCATTGTGACCACATGTGTGCTGTGACGTGTGAGTCCCTGTCTTGCACCCCAAAACATGAAGCTGAGTCTCAATACTTTAGCGACACCATCTTTATTTATTGTAGCGGGATCTGCCACTCTCCTATACACTGACACAGCAATTAGGCAGCGTAATGGCCAGGTTAGTGGCCAAGTAATACTGTGCCCTGCACATTCATAATGTTCCTTGTTCCTTGTATCACCTATCAACGGCAGGTGCCATTAGCATGACCGCGATCTTTTCAGATTCGCTTTTACGGCGAACTGCTACAGCGCTGGGTGCCTGCAGTCGCTTCGGGATGCTCTTCCGCGTGTCATCCCATTGGGTGAAAACATACAAGAGTTTAGAAACTCACTCACACCAGCCATGATTCTTTTCAATGGTAAAGTGCAAGTAAATTTTTTTGTATTTTTTCTATTTTGTATTAATCATTTTTATATGAATAGTTTTGGGTTGTGGAACGAATCATCTAAATTTCCATTATTTCTTATGGGGAAATTTGCTTTGATATACCAGTGCTTTGGATTGAGAGCACGTTTCCAGAACGAATTATGCTCGCAAACCGAGGTTCCACTTGTATTCTCTTTCTCTGTCCGCTGTCTGTGAGGAGTTTGTGCCGCTATGCCGCCACAGTTTGTGTGTGGTCATGTGACTGCATGGCTATGTCTGATTTGTGAAGCAGAGCCATGTGATTATTGTTGCTATGTCTCATTGATGAAACGGAGTCTTGTGATTATTGTTGCTACGTCTGATTGGTGAAACGGAGTCTTGTGATTATTATTGCTACATCTGATTGGTGAAACAGTCATGCAGTAGATCCACTGGCAGCATCTCCCTGGCAAAAATAATATCTAATATGTAAATGGAAAAAAAGTAACGAGTCGAGTGTTACCCAATGTAGTGGAGTAAGAGTAGCGTGTCTTCTTCACAAATGTACTCAAGTAAAAGTAAAAAGTATGGTGCAGTAAAACTACTCTTAGAAGTACAATTTTTTAAAAAAGTTACTCAAGTAAATGTAACAGAGTAAATGTAACTCGTTACTACCCACCTCTGAAGCAGGAGTAATAACAGACCAGTCTCCTCTCCTTTCTGTCCAAGATACTTTAATGTGCTGCCTCTAACCAAGTCTCTTCCTTTCTTGTACAGAATAGACTTCTTGATCATAATCAGTCAGGCTTAAAGAGAGGCCATTCCACCAGGACAGCTCTACTGACTGTTGTCGGCACGTTACGGCTGGCTAGAGCTACCAACATGTCATCTGTCATTATCCTGCTAGATTTCTCCTCTTTCTTTGACATTGTGAACAAGTAGATCCTCCCAGCCATTCTCTTTGATCTTGGTATCACTGGAACCTCTTGGGCAGATCCTACCATGTGTCTCTGAGAGATGTCAAAGATGTATCAGGCAAGCACACTAGAGCCCCAAGGATTAGTGTTGCACCCCTTCCTTTTCTCTTTCTAAACCTCCTCACTAGGCCCTCTCATCAGTTGCCATCATTTTTCTTATCAGTGCTATGCCGATAATACACAGCTATTCTTGTCATGCCCTCTAAAAAACCACATGGTATCAGTTAGAATCTCTGCATGTCTCACTGATATTGCAAGCAGGTTGAAGGAGCAACATCTTCAACTCAACCTGGCAAAGACTGACCTTCCTGCTATCCCCAGCTTGTCCATATAATCAGCAACCTATCCCTCTTCAGCTTGGCTCATTATCACTAATGCCCACCAAATCTGTATGCAACCTTGGGGTGGTGATTTTAAATATTTATATAATATGACAGAAAAAGAAAATGAAAAAAAGAAAAAAGGAACAATGGAATTTAAATAATTGTTACATAAGTGATAAATATATTACAACTAGAACTACACACTTAATGCTTTGATGTTTAGAAAGAGAAACACATGCTAAATAGGGAAAAGAACACAATTAAAAACTACGTTAAAATACTCTCTAAAATCTTAGCCAGAAGGATGGAGAAAGTGCTCCCTTCGGTAATATCACAAGACCAAACTGGATTTATTAGGGGCCGGCATTTATCTTCCAATCTTCGACGCCTGTTTAATGTAATATACTCACCAACTAAATCAAACACCCCAGAAATATTATTATCATTGGATGCAGAAAAAGCATTCGACATGATTGAATGGAAATACCTTTTTACTATATTGGAGAAGTTTGGGTTTGGCCCAAACATCTGTGCATGGATTAAATTACTGTATACTAACCCAGAAGCTTCAGTTTGCATCAACAACATTTGCTCAGACTACTTTAAACTAGAACGTGGCACTAGACAAGGATGCCCCTTGTCACCGCTGCTGTTTGCGATTGCCATTGAACCACTGGCAATACATTGTCGAAATACTGATCAGATAAAGGGGATTAGCAGAGAAGGACTGGAACAGAAAATCTCATTATATGCAGATGACATGGTACTGTATATATCAGACCCAGAAAATTCTGTGCCTGCAGTCTTAGTAGCACTCACAGAATTTCAAAAGATCACTGGTCTCAGAATTAATCTGAATAAAAGTGTACTCTTTCCAGTGAACTCCCAAGCATATAATATTAGATTAGATACCCTACCTTTTATCATTGCAGAACAGTTTAAATACCTAGGGGTAAACATCACAAGTAAACATAAAGCTCTATATCAACAAAATTTTGCCGTTTGCATGGAAAAAATTAAACAAGACTTGCATAGATGGTCAACCCTTCATCTCACACTAGCTGGAAGAATTAACACTGTTAAGATGAATATTCTTCCTAAACTCCTTTTTTTATTTCAAAACATCCCAATATATATTAATAAATCATTTTTTAGGCAATTAGATTCGACAATAACCTCATTTATTTGGAATTCAAAACATCCACGCATCAAAAGAGCGACCTTACAAAGACAAAAGGCAGAAGGCGGCATGGCTCTACCTAACTTCCAGTTTTATTACTGGGCAGCAAATATACAGGCGATAAGAACCTGGACACAAATAGAAGAACATACACAGGCTTGGTCCGCAATAGAAGTAAAATCCTGCAGTACTTCTTTGTATTCCTTGCTCTGTGCTCCAATAACCACACGTTATCGGCAATACACTAATAACCCAATTGTGCTCCACTCACTTAGAATCTGGAACCAATGTAGAAAGCATTTTAAGACGGAGAAGCTTCTATCTGTGGCACCCCTGCAAGAGAACCACCTCTTTCAACCTTCACAAACATATCCAGTTTTTAATATTTGAAAAAAATATGGAATTAACTTGCTTAGAGATCTTTATATAGACAACGTCTTTGCATCCTATGAGCAATTACATTCCAAATTTAACATTCCAGCTACACATTTCTTTCACTATCTTCAAATCAGAAACTTTGTTAAACAAAACCTTCCAGATTTTCCTCATCTTGCACCCTCATCCATGCTGGAAAAAATATTGCTCAATTTCAAGGACTTAGACTCCATCTCTACAATATATAAAATCATTTTACAATCCCTCCCTTTCAAAGATCCAAGAAGACACTGGGAAAAAGATCTTTCAATTAATATATCAGAAAAGGAGTGGAAAGTAGCAATGCAGAGAATTCACTCGAGCTCCATATGCGCAAAGCATATAATCATACAACTCAAAATTATATATCGAGCACATCTGTCTCGACTAAAACTCTCCAAAATGTTTCCAGGGCATGATCCAACCTGCGAACGTTGCAACCAAGTCCCAGCCTCACTAGGTCACATGTTCTGGTCCTGCACCAAATTAACATTATTCTGGACAAACATTTTTAATTACCTTTCAGATAGCCTTGGACTCACAATCCCTCCTAACCCATTAACAACTGTGTTTGGTGTTCTTCCACATGGGTTTAAAGCGGAGAAAGAGAAACAAATTGTGATTGCATTCACTACACTTTTGGCACGTAGACTTATTCTCATAAACTGGAAGAACCCAAACTCTCCTCTTTTAAGTCAGTGGGAAACCGATGTGTTATATTATTTGAAGTTGGAAAAAATCAAATACTCAGTTAGAGGATCCGTACAGACTTTTTTCAAAACATGGCAGGATCTAATCAGTAATATTTTAAAATAAGTTCATAAGGCAGAGAGAATTTATTAATTTAGGTATGTTTACAAGCCTTAAATTTAACGCCGTTTGGCTTGCTCTCTCTCTCAGGGGTGGGGATCGATCTGTTCTTAATTTTTCTCTTTGTAAAAACTTGATTGCTTTGTATGGATTGTAAAAAAATTAATAAAACAAAAAAAACAAAAAAAAAAAAACTACTTGACAAAAGAGACATTAACAACATTAAAAAAGAGTAATTATTGAAGAATGAAAAAAAATAATAGGTCACACCTATATTTTTTATCTTAACTAAGGAGAAACAAGTGTAAATTCCCTAATAAGTAAATAGGAAAAATCATGTGATTCATTTAAACCAATTGGGAGTTGTGAATTCAGTTTGTAAACCCAGTATTTTTCACATCTACAGTAAAGAGGAGATTACTAATGTCTTTATGGTGCCATATGGATTTACTATTTCTAACACTCAGTAAAATAGTACTTTTATGTTTAGTAATGCAGTATCTGGAGGTTCAATACATTTTTCCAATGCATAATAATGGGCAGGGGCGTACTGAAATGTAAATAACATGCTTTGTGCTGCAATTGGATCTATATGTGTGAGAATTATATCGCATCATGTGATAGTAACCTTTCTGATGACCAGTAAACAATATGGCCGTGGCTATAAGAAAACATCAAAAATTGGTGTTATGAATGGAAAAATGAACATACAAATTTACAAAATGTCAATGAAATGAGGTCACCACCATAAAAATAAAAAACTAATAATGCACAGAATGAACTTTAACAGCTGGAAATGCATAAAATAAGTACCAAACACTCAAATAATAAGATTCTTGACACCGAAGAGACTAAGGCAACTTTCACATTCCCAGGCTGAAGTGACTCGAATCTGATTTTTGCCTTAATGTGACACATATCAGATGTTTTCAGGGCTGTGGGGACACAAAAATCCAATCTTTTCATATAATACTTGAGTCACCTTCATATGTGGTCCTAGATGTCCTGAGTTATGGCCATGTTACATGAAAGAGAATGGTCAGATCAGAATTCATGTGTTTTTTTTTTGCCTATGCGTATAGACTGTCATCGTCAGTCAGCGCCAGCAGTGTGGCAATACAACCACCATTGCTGGCTTCCATCTTGTACCCAAACATCTCTTGGTGGTGAAGTGCCAGCAATAGCCGCAAAAATAGCAAAAACTAGCTGTCTGGCATTTTTTCACCTTCTCAGCCTAATCATGTATTGCTGATGAACTGTTTGCCATCCTCCAGAGCAAAATGCAGTGCATACATAGGTACCAGTACCAGTATTGTTGGTTTTAATACCACAAGTCATCCCACAAATAAGGAGTTTTTTGTTGTTAGCATGCACAAGTGTATCAATGTGCACATGTGCACCATTTTGAAAGACAGATGTGTTCACATTACATTTAGATACAGGTCACTTGTACTTATGGATGTGAAGCGTCAAGATAGGCAAATTCAATCTGTGAAAAATTAGCAATGAGGCTTGTAATGTGAACATAGTCAAAAGTGGAAGTTTGTGTCCTAAATGTTAGGTGCTTTGTGTGATTCAAACCTATCAGGTGCTATGTGGGATTCAATCCTATCACTACACACCGTCCAGTTCACACCACTCCCACCATAAGACAATGGAGAGGCAGGAGGTATCAAATTAAGAGGATGATTTCTAGCAGTGGGGGAAGATGGTCTTATCCAGGTTGATGGAAACAAAAATGAACATAAATTTACCTATTCATTTCTGAACCACCCTACCCAGTTCAGGTTTATTATATTTGCAACAAAATTAGTAAATATGACAAGAAGCATTTAGGAAATAATCATTAACAGATTCATGTTATATTAAGGAAGCAGTCTTTAATAGTTACAGATTTATGCAGTTCCTTGAAAGAAATTGTAAGAAATTATAATTAAAAATGATGCTCACATTTTGGTCACATATAGCTTGTTTAGACAGCTAAACAAGCTTGGGTAGTACTACATGAATAGAATGGCCTGCTTCAGTGGCAACGGATACATAATGCTGAGACATAGTTTGAAACGAGCAATTCTTAAGTGTTGACACGTCTTTAATGCTGAGCAATGTAAAAATAAATGGTCATATTTTTAAAAGTGCTTTAGACATAAGCCATAAAAACAAAAAAACATGCCCAAAGATGCTAATTTCCTTAACTTGAGGCATCAAAGAAACTCAATTAATTGATGTCTATTTTGCACTTTGCCCGTGCAGTAAAAGCACATAATGTATTGTGCATAGCAATTTGTAATTGTACCATGTCAATATGCTATATAAGTACAAGGACACGATTTATTATAAAGAGTAAGTCTAGTGGTAAGACGTGAAATGAATTAAAACAAAGACAGATAGAAAATGCTTGGAGTCTCATATTATTCAGACATAGTTCCTACTATTCAGATGGTTCAGCACACCTACCTCATATACCAAAGCATACTTGTGGTAAATTAGGGAAACCTTTGGCATATAAACCCAAGTCAGTTTTATAGACTGTGGGCTACACAGTTGTTTTTGCATACAAGACATGGCACGTATTATGAAAAATAGTCTGTTGATCAGTCATTGAGCAGATCTGTACATACGAAGATGTTGGAAAACCAACCCCCCCAACACCTGCTCTTGTGCTAAACTTTGCTGTTTTATTGTAACCTGTTCTGCATCAGTGGTTTTTCTTGTCACCCCAACCCACGAGGGGCTATCCCTTCGATCATTCAAATCATGCCAGTTGCCATTTTAGGTAGATTAGCTGATGTGACCTCCTTTCCTGTATTTGAGTATTTTAAGAAAAATATTTGTATTTATATATCTTTTTTTGGTGAGTCCTCAGCCATTGTGAATATTCCAGGAACCAGCAGCAGTATGAGTAAATGTATATGAGTACCTTATATATTTATGTACATGGGGAACATGCTACTGTATAATTTTCTCATGAAACACTAAGAATCTAGTTGATTCCAGGTGAACAAAAATGCCATTTCACTAGTCCTTATGATTATGGTGGATTTGTTGAGAGACACAAAGTTGAAATTTTGTACATCTTCAAAAATCAAGAACACATAATGTGTGAAGCTGAGGCTGCACTTGGGACCCTGCTTGAAGTTGTTTTTAATAAATATCTTGAAAGTGCCAGAAAAAAATAATATTAGGATACTTAGAATATTCAGAATTTTAAGTGGGTGTGGTCATGAAGTAGCTAATTAGAATGATAACAAATTTTAAAACTTTTGGGCACTGGACCACATATTTTATTTTTCTTTTGAGCGTGAAGGATTAGGTATCCATTTTAGCTACACAAAAACAAGTTCTCCAACCAGAAAGTCATACATTTATCAAAGTTTTAAAGCCAAAGGTAAGTAAGGTGAGAAACATGGCAAGGTTGGTACTAGAATACATATCACCACCACTTTCAGTTAAGACCAGCTTAAAAAAGTTGCCTTCACTCTACTGTCAATTCTAGTCAGACTAACTGGAGTGACTTGTTACCCATAGCAGAGTTTTCTGGGAATAGCACTGAAAATGTCACCTTTTGAATGTTTGAACTTCTCCCAGACTTTAAATCAGTTAATTCATCTGTACCTAGTGTGTCTGAGTACCTTTCTGGGTTAAAATCAGCATTGCTGCTAGTGCACTGAAACTTATCTCAAGCTGGAATTGATGCTAAACGGTTTGAAGAAAGGCAACTACACAAGATATCTACCTTATGGTTCTATCTTGCAAGTTGCCACCACTGTGTACAGGGTGGTCCAGATCTAATTATGCAATTATGAAAACACATCGCACCCGCTGTTCGACTGACAACCGTCTCCCCGCCATTTTTGAATGCAGGGCAGGTGCTGCCATCTATTGGCAACAAAAAGAATTTTTTGTGAATTCTCTATGTAATAAACTTAATAAGTTATATTGTAATGAAAATTGCATAATTAGATCTGGACCACCCTATATTGGCCCCTATGTCAACCAGAGATGTTTTAGGCAAGTATCTTAACGACTCACAGTGCCTGCTCATCCCAAGGTCCATTCTACATTTCATTGGTGGGAGGTTGGAAAGATAGGGTTGTTTGTTAGCCACTGAGAAAGAAAGAAAAGGAAAGTCAAAAGTGAGTCTTTTTGTGCTCAGTTTGGAAGGAGGTAGGTGACTGCCACTTCACATGGAAACAAACCAAATACCTGTAAAGGGAAATCCAAGTATGAACAAGGAATTTGTTGTGTTGTTCTCATCACAGTGATGCAAATGCCAAGTGCAGCTGCCTCACAGACCCAGTATCCAAGCTTCAAACTGTGCACCAGTTTGTACTAAGTATGCACGTTCTCCCAGTATCTGCACAGGTGTTCATCAGAATACTCTGGTTTCCTTCCTATATTGACAGAGACATGTTGGCAACATTAACTGACAATCCCAAATTGGTCCCATGTGTGTCTGGCTGTCTGTATGAGTGAGCCCAGCAATGGACTGGTGGAGCCCGGCAATGGACTGGTGGTGCACTGTACCCAGGGCCGCTTGGGCAGACTTCATGACCATGAAGTGGATTAAGTTGGTTTGATAATATCGTGTTCTCATTTTATTTGCACTTTATGGTCTCCCTATTTCCTAATACACCTTTTTTTATTCATTCTGTATTTTCACTAATATTGTTCTAATAGCTGAGTATGGGGAGACATTAGTATGGTTTACCTCTTTTACAACAGTAACATTTCAAGGGCCCAGAAGGCTGAATTTACCACTTCAAATAACTTATTTTTATTTTATTCTTACTTGTTAATTATTATTTTTACGGTGTTTTATGTTGTATGTAATATTGTTATTTTTATTTATTATTTAGCATTTATGTTTACATTTATCTTATATTTAAGATTCCTAGTGTGTTGTATGCAGAACCCCAATATGTGGGGCCACCTTGTCATTGCTGCTTTGGACCACTCTTAGCCTTTATATTGAGGTTGAGGAGATGTGTCCCAGTAGTGTGTCAAGGAGTAGATATCTTTCTTGTGAGTATTGCTTTCTTAGGATTTTACTGTTTTAAAGAGATTTGCTGCTGCTGACTTGAACTTGTTTGCCTTGTTTGGCAGATCGGTTTTTGCTTATTTTTGCCTTTTCTTTGCTTTTCTTTTGATTTTCATTAGTAAGGGAAAATATATGTATAAAGATTTTTTCTGGACTTGTCTTTTAAGTTGGATATTGTTATAGTTTCCTCTAACTTGGAGGGCATTTCTTTAATATCTCTGCCCCATTTTTGGCCTGTAAATGTGAATTGCCTGAAGGTTTGTTTCTTGAGTTTGTGGTCTGGCTGCCTGGGTTGAGCCCTGTTTCTGAGGCTGAAGTCCTAGTTTTCATTTATTTTGATGCCTGTTCAACCACATACTCTACTTTGAGTTGCTACTTTACAAGAAAAAAAAACTTTCCAAATATGATTCATCACATTAGTTTATCATTTAAACAGAATATATAATTTTATTCTGTGACAACCAATGCTGATGTGCTTTACATTGTTTGTGATTTATAAACATGACTATTTTGATATAGCTGGCAATACTACAGATAGTGGTGGTATTTTGAGTCAACATTCACTGGAAGAAGAATATAATGGACGTACATAAAGTGAATACTGCATTTTGTTTTGATAGGTAACTTTTGTATACCATCCAAGATTTCTTATAATTTGATTGGAACAAAATACCTCTATTTTTACAAAGAATTGCAAATAAGGAAAACAAGCTTTTTCCAGCCTCAAAAAAATTCCAATATAAGTTTAATTGTAATTTAACTGTTGCTTTCCATTATAAAGCACATTTTAAATGTATTTCTGACATTATAATATTTTGAGCAAGGCTTTGACTGGATGTAATCTATTACAATATGCACCATATGTAAAGTGTGAAGAGCATGCAATGTTGTGATACAGAGTCACAAACATTGTAAGAACCACTCTGGTCCAGAAGAGTCTCATTTCAATTCAGGCAACCCGCAACTGCAACCAGCAGGCCATGGCCTTTACAGGTCCCAAAATTGGAAAAAGGCTTTTAAAGTTCAAAAATACATTATACGGTAAGTCCCACAATATATCAAGAAACGCCCTACAAGAGAGAGGGTGCCTGTAAGCCTCTGGCTTGTGAACAAAAGGCAACTTTGAATATTTATAAAAAATAATATTTATTAATACAAGTAGAAAAATACAAGAAAGTGAACAAAAGAACAAAAAAGGACTTGTCTAAAAATGCAGTCCAAAGTGAACAGATTCCAATATTCAATCCATATTAAAATCCACAAAATAAACCAAAACAAATTTAATAAGCCAAAAAATCAGAACAAAAGCAATGCTTACAAAAAAAAATATATATATATATAATATATAAATATATATATATATATAAGGGTGGTCCTTCAAGTGTGATTCTCACCTCTTGGTGTTCTTCCCACAGAACATAAGGAATATATTTTAAAGACACAATACATAAAAACTAAATAATGAAAAAACATGAAGAAAATAAAATATGAAAAACATAATTCAGAAAATACAATAGTAAAACAGAAAATATATATACATCCAGACTGACATGTAACACGTATGTTTACAAATTTAATTTAAAGAATTAAACAGTCTACTGATAAAGAAAACATAGTGTATGCTACCTGTCTGTTTGGATAACTCCTTTATGCCTAGTAGCTGCTCTTAGGATTGTTTCAACAATTTTCTACAATAACACATATTCGAAATACAGCAATTAATAGTGGATATACATTGTGCTCTGACAATCCGTGCTCTGTGAATCCAACAAAGTTAATGTATTAATCAATAACTTCATCTTTTGTCACAATTGGCCTTTATTGTAAAGGAGTACCCACTAAAAACAGGCAGTTAACATAAATGTAAAATTAATTATACATGCTATGAGTTTAGAAAATGATAGTACAGCAGCCCTCATATTTTAGGTACTTGATCAAAGAGGAAGAAGAAGAAAGTAGTTAAATATGGGTCATGTAAAGTTACAGTAATAAAGATGCAAAGCTATTTAGGAAAATAAAATCCTTGTTAGTAGTTAAAAGCAGATTAAAAGATGTTTCTGGAACTAAATCTCACCAATCAGACACTACAAATGGAATGCACTGTATGGGGAAGGCACCCTGGTTTAGCTATTGTTTGGCAGATCATTTTATCCTTACTTGACTCCAGGCAAAATTGTTCGCCAAAATATTCTGAAATTTGAATCTGCATGGATCTACATCATCTACTAATGTTGTTATTGTAATGTAATGTAATATTCTTTAACCTGTGAAACCAAAACAGGGTGACATAAGGCAGAGGGTACCCTAACAGCATGGGGAGCAAGGCAGGAACCTGGCCTGGATAGGGCGTCAGACCATCACATGGCCCCATCCATGCACAATCCCATACTCACACTAAGCCTAACTGCATTTACCAATTAGTCAGGAAAAGTAGAATGGCTTGACAAAATCCTACACAGACATTAGGAGGATATGCAAATTTCAAACAGACTTTCAGGATTCAAACCTGGGATGCAGGATCTTTAAGGCAGTAGCAATAACTACTATACAACTGCATTACCCTGTTTCTGATGTCTTTTGTGAACTCAGTTCTCATTTATATATGAGTGAAAATGGTCTGCCTAAAATAAAAAGATTCAGTTAAAACAATTTGTTTTATTTTAAACAATAGCTGTGAACCTATGCAGTAGTTATGCAGGCCTTGAGCTCTGTTTTTCTTTATTACCTAACCATCATCTGTCTAATTAGGGGCCACATGGATCAACCAACCCTGTGAAAAAAACAGCAAGGACACACCATTGTGAACGCCAAGACTATAAATGAGAAGATAAAAGTCATTTTGAGGCAGACTTTGATGCTTAACATTTATGCATTACTGCCATCATCCAGAGGATTTTTCTGTAAGTATTTTAATCTTCCTGATTGTTACAGCTCACATGAAGATTTACCTTTCTTTTCAATAGGCATGGATAACTTTTGTACAATTACTGGTCCCTTTGTCATGAATATATATGGAAACCATTGTGATCACAATGTAATCTGCTTCTGCAGCTTTTATTTTTCATATATGATTCTTTCACCTTATGTACTGTATGTTTCAGACAATCTCATAGCCCTGATATTGTTCCTGAATACATCACAGGTTGCCTTATTTCTATGGGTGCATCCATTATACCTTTTTTATACAGTGCTTAGGAGATATAGTGTGCTGCCTGTTTAGTTTTACTTACTTACAGTCAAAAAAGTAAGTACACCCCAAGAGATTTAGCATATGTAGGCATATCATTTCATTTAAACAGTATCTTTATTAAGGATGATGTAATAATTAAAAAAGAAAATTTGACTTTGCAATAATGTATTCAATGAAAAATGAATAGATATTCCATTTTCATCTGTGGAAGAAGTAAGTACACCCTTAGCTTTAACGTCTAGTATTGCCCCCTCAACTAGTTTCTTGGCAGGCTAGAACATTGACTGGAAAAAATTTTTTTCCAGTACTTGATGCCGACTTCTTTTAGCTGTGCAATGTTTGAGAGGTGTCTTGCATGCATAGCCTGTTTCAAATCCCACCACAGCATCTCAGTGGGATTCAGATCCAAGATTTGATTTGACCATTCCAGAACCCTTGATTTCTTTCTTTTCATCCATAATTAGGTGAATTTACGGGTGTGATTAGGGACATTGTCATGTGGCAAGGTTCCCTTCTGATTCAACTTCTAATGGCAGATTTTTCTTTCCTTGCAGCTGCATTGTATGCATTGTATTTCTAGCTGAGTCCTCATTGGCTGTCAGTTATCACATAAGCAGTAGCCGTCTCTATACCTTCAGCCAGATCTGTTAGGTTTTGTACCTTGAGGCTTGTTACAGAGTGTTATGAATAAGTCACTGAGGATGTCACGCTACATGACTGCAGCCCATGTAAGACTGAACACAACTTGATAGATTATTTCAATGAAGGCTACAACAGAAATTTGCTACAACAATCTTGCTTTAATGTGTTAATGATAGAATATTTAGCTTCCACAGCAGTTTCCTTCTTCCTCTTTCAACCTTTTCAACATTTACTGCATTCTGAGCTCTTATTGCAGTTTCTAATATTCCTGCAAGTGCAATTATTTTTCTATGTTTTAATTTTCCTGTAGGTTGATCTTTTTAATAATATCTTTTTAATCCATTTACATTATTTTTATATTTGTTTATTTAATAACAACATATTTATTTTACCATTATCTCTTTTGTAAGCTAATTTTTCCTCATTACTGAAAGATTTTTCTATAAATTAGAAGTCACTGTTTTGGTGCGAGCTTGTATATTTTTGGTAATAGTATTCTGATTAATCTTTCCCAAATGTGAATTCTTACCCTCTTAATATGCTTATTGTTAGAGAAGACACACTTCAGACAGGCTAATTATAACATCAGTGACTAAATAGTCATTTGCTACAAACATGATTTCGACTTCCTTCTCTGTAATTCCAACTCAGAGTCCATGATTACAACATCTCCCTTAATTGGAAAATCTTTTATTTAATTAAATGATATGCTATTACAGGAAAAATCAGAATTTGGTAGTCTCCATCAGACTTCAGTCAATACATTTCAGGACTGCTTCATTACTTCTTAAGCTACAATGAGTTCTTGAACCTCTTTTTGTTAAATGGGGTAGACAGCCCACTTGCCTACCTCCAAGTATTCATTCCAAAGCACTTTACCTCTCATTCCTATCTGTCTTGTCTCTTGCCTTTTTCCCTGCAGATCTATGTACCTCTTAAAGTGCCAAGACTCTCAGACAGCCTTCTCGCTTTTTAAAATCATTAACATTATCTTACTTTTCTTGGCAGAGGAATATTGGTTACGATCATATAGACTGAAGGTTAATGGCTAGCCTAATGCCATATCATTCTGACATCATCTATATATGGGAAACCTGGTTGCAATTCCTGACTTCTCCATCAAACTGTAGGACTTCTGGCCTTTTATCAAACCTCAGTCTCTCTGCTGCCCCCCAGATGAACTACTTTTACAATCTCCAGTACATCTTTAGGACAAGTCTAATGTTGGTGGTATTCTTTTGCCAACTATGGAATATGAAGGTGCAATACCAAAACTGTAAAAGCGTTCTAATATCCTGTGCCACTCACCTTGTACAGTACAGATCTAAGGAGTGCCATTATTACTACGGCTGAGGTGCATGAATCCTCTGTGGTAAAGTACCTCGTCCACCTATTGGACCATAATGTGGGCTCCAGTCATGTTCCTAGGAGTTGCCCATCTATTTAACTTTGCCAGATTTCAAAATTAAAGTCATCAAGCTCAAGGACATGTACTCTGTACATATTTAAATAAACAAAAACATCTAAATAAAGAATGCTGAATGTGATCAAAAGAATGTGTACGGGTCTTAGTTAGGTAATTCAAATATCTATGTACAGTACTGTGGACACCTTTATAGTGGTTAAAATGGTTAAATAAACTGGCATAATGTCAGTGGGCATTTTATTTTACAATTCTGAACTGTTTACAGAATAAATATTCAAAGTTAGAGAGTTCCTGTAGCATTCCGTCAGTTCTCATTTTGAACCAGATGGTAGGAGGCGAGTGAACTGGGGGCAGAGAAGTCACAGAGGAAATGTTTTCTAACAACAAATCAAGAGAGAAAAATTATGTCTCTTTTATTTAAAGATACAGCAAGGGCAGCTCACTCAAAACATGTCTGGCAAGAGATAATAAAAATGCTCTAAAAATGTAGAAATAATTCAAACAACATAATGACAAATTATTGTAATAAAATGTTATATAACTATATGAAAATACCATTGTATTAATTCAGAAAAATGTCTTTTCATATTTAATTGTATTTGCATTCACAAAGAAGCAAGCAGTACTGTTAATGCTTCTTTCTTTGTGAGACAGGCACATACTGCATCATAGCTGAAAAAATCCCAAAATGATGCTTTGCTGGAACATTTAACATGAAAAGCAATCCTAGCTTTCATTTTTCATGTTGAAATAGATAGTATTTAGATTAATACTGGTTTATTTTAAATTTGTAAAGTGAATGAGTGGAAAACTGTCTCCCAAAAACAGGTACTATTAAAATAGTTTATGCCCGATGTGCAGTTTTGAATGGAAAGATTAACTGTGAATAAACAAACTCTTAGAACCCTGTAAAGTGAATACTTTTCACAGAGAAATAAACATCTGCACAAATCATAGCTGGATTTTTTTTTGGTTTATTTTTATATTTCTAGCTTTATGATCAAGATTCTACTTGTGCTAAATCAGTTTAAATCAGTCTCCACAGAAAGCCTGAGACAAACACCAAAAGCAGAAGAATTATTTATATTTCAAATCCTCTATTAATATAATTTAAAGAAGAAAGAATATACACAATATTTTTACAAATTAAAAAAATTAACAATGCAGTAAGTAATAACAAGGAATCACAGAAAGCCATCTGTACCTTTATATTAGTCACGGAACACAAAGACAATTTGTAATCAGAATGTGATTAGTCTTGATGGATGTTCTCTTAGAAGAAAAGCCACAGAGACAGACACATCGCCTAAATGAGGACAAAAAGGAAAAAAAGAGTCAAATTGCTCACAAATTCTTTTCTTGACCTTGTCCAAAGGTGGAAATTCAAAGTTACCTACATTGTTCTTACAACATTCATTTTATTGTTCCTTGTGACAATATTGCCAAATATTGTCACTTACAAAAATGTTTATATATTTAGAAATATTATGATGATATACTTCAGGGATCAATATATTACAATATCTTGTAGTTATTGGGCTTTGTATACTATAATTTAATAAAATATTTTTAAAATAGTTAATATATGTTGTCAAATATATTTTAGAAAATATGTAACAGTACTGTTCTATTCTGTGTACTGAGCAGTATACACTGATACTATAAATACTAGTAATAATATACTGTACAATATATTTAAAAGTATATATTTCAATATGTTTTCATATATAGTTATTCGTTTTGTACCTTGCAGTATTTTTTAAAAATGTATTAACCCAATGGGTATATTATGGGTAATTATACAGTGACATTGTAAACCTAGTATTGTATTAAACTTGCACAAGTAAGTAACACAGTTTATAATCTGCAATGTTCTGCCATCAGTGTGCTACTTACTTTGTAAATAGTAAGAAAAAGTGGGAAATTTCAAATAAATTGCATCTAGCTTAAAATTATCTATATATATAATTCACTAAGGGCACGCAAGACAGTGAGCGTAAGCAAGACAGAGCCATGCCCGCCAACTCACAGGGCCCCGCCCGCCAACTCTAAGACCATGGGATACGCTCGACAGAGCCCCGCCCGCCAACTCTAACCCTCCTACCGCGTCATGGGATACGCACGACAGAGCCACACATGCCAACTGTAACTGTCCTCCCGCATCCAGCGTCGCTCTCGAGGCATGTGCACTGCCTGCTTATGTGTCCGCATGCAACAACGCACCAAACACAGCCTCAGTCGCTTTCGTCTGTGCAAAAGTCCACATGCACCTCTAAGATACGTTGACTTTTCACCGCACGCAAGACAGAGAACCACGACCGCCAACTCACAGAGCCCCGCCCATGGGTTACACACAAAAGAGCCATGAACGCCCACTCTAACCCTCCTCCCACGTCATGGGGAACGCACGACAAGGCCCTGCCTGCCAACTCTCACCCTCCCCAGGCTTCCAACATCGCTCTCGAGGCAATTATATGGCGACATCGACTTCTCAACTGTCACTCTGGAGCAACTCAGTACGCGAGCTATATTAAGCATCACCAATGAAGACTCACTACACCTTAATGAACAGGTGCTGAAACTTATCCCTTACGACGAAGTAACTTTCACCAGCGTTGACTCCATCGTCACAGACGATCCTGCAGATCAACTTGCATTCCCAGAAGAGTTTCTTAATAGTCTTACTCCCACTGGCATGCCTCCGCATAAACTCAAAATTAAAATTGGTTCAGTCATCATGCTTCTCAGGAACCTCATGCCAGCAAAAGGTCTCTGTAATGGTATTAGACTTTCTGTTACCAGCATTCACAGCAATGTACTGGAGTGTAAGACTATGACATCTGCCACCACACAAACTGTCCTTATTCCCTGGATTTCCCTGACCCCATCAGATTCTAATTTGCCTTTTACTTTTACACGCATACAATTTCCTGTTAGATTGGCGTTTGCAATGACTATTAATAAGGCACAAGGACAAACTTTCAAAAAAATATGCCTGTATCTGCCAAAACCTGTTTTCAGTCAATCCTCAAACCCTCCCCATTTGGACAACTGTGTCTTTCAGGAAGTGTTCACTCATCAATAAATAGTTATATGCGGCGTATGCTACGCCACAGGTTGGCTAATTTAATATATTTACTTTTCTTAATTATAATATGCAGAGTTAGCATTTTAATTGTAGCTTGTAGTTTTGTATTTTGATATGCTACTCAAACTGTACCACTTTTCATTTAGAATCAATGTTCAAATATTCTAGATATTTTATTTAAAATGTTTAGTCTGGTAGTATTGTATATTTATTCATTTCCAGAAACTAATATTAAAGATTTAACAAATTTTCTGCCAAATTACTACTTTAACAAATTTGTTTATGCTGTATGGTATATTACACAGTAAAGTCCAAATTAACTTACCCTGCATCCCTCTAAAGTATTCATTGTTTTAATTTACTGTCTAATTTGAGTACTTATAGTAAGAAGCAAGTAAGAGATTTCCTGAAATTTCCAGAAGGCATACACATTCCATATTTCAGTATGGAATAAATTGCAGCCTACAGCAGATGCCAATGCAGGTACCTACTTGAACTTCTTTTAGTGAGTTACTGATAGTTCACAGGGATAACTATGTTTGTTTTTTTAACATAAATTAGGTGAACTAATAACTCTAAATAGGCTCTGTATGAGCATGAGTGTGGGTATGATAAATTGGCCCTCTGAAGGACCGGCACCTTTGCCTTGTGCCCAGTGTTGCTGAGGTAGGATCCGGACCCCTGTGGCTCTGAATTGGATGATATGTTATAATAAAAAATATGTAATTGACATCTTGGAACAGAACAGAGATATTCATTTTTAGAAATGTGGTTTAATGGATGCTGTATCAAATAAAAAAAAATAGCTGAACTAGAAAAACAATAGATGGAGGAATTTATAGGCCTATTTTGCAATAACATCGACTTCATCCTTTAACATACTAAAACTAGATCATGGCCATGAACCAAAACAAAAATAAATTGAACTGACTCCACTATTAGAAAAAAAATTGCCTGAGTGGTCTGGTCATAATCTTGAACCAAGTGTGGCACAATAGTGGCACAATTCACAGTGCTTAAGTAATGTCTGGTAAATGTTAGTGTATGTCTGCCAAGAAAAAAAGTGAAAATCATATCCAAAGAAATTGCAAAGGTAGATATCCAAATATACTCAAGCTCTTCTTTCACAGAATATTGCCTTCTCTAAAAAATAATGAATACTAATCTAAGGTTTATAGTGCTACTTTCCTGTTTATTACATTTTCTAAAGAAAAAAATTGCCTTCTGTAAAATAAATGTAAATATACATACTTTGAATTAAATGCTTTAGCAATTACATGAATTGGTATATTTAATTGTAAAAAAATTCTATATGTAAACCACAGTATATTATACATATATATGCAATATATACAGTACTGTATGTATATAATATTCTGTGCTTTACATATATTTTGTGTTTAAATATAGACTTTATTATTCTTTCTTTTTTTATTTAAATATAAAGTGGTATTTTTTTATTAAGTCTGGTTTTGGTTTTTAATTTAGTTCTTTCTGTGTTTTGTGTTATTAAGTATTATGTTCTTTTATTAATTGTTATGTAATTTTATATTATGTTAGATTTCAATAATTACCCTGCTCCTTTTATACAGTACAGAGCCTCAAGGGGTGGGACCTTCTGATGTTGCAGGCTCTGCCTCCAGCAGTACTTAAGACAAAGCTGCAGGGTGGATAATAGCTTTGCATTGTGTGTGTGTGTGTTTTTAAATCTAGGTTCTGTTCTTGCGATTTTTGTGCTTTTTTGGATTTTTCAGCTTCATCCCCTGCATTTCCTAAGGTACTGTTTCTGGTTTAGTGATTTGCTTGTTTGGATTTGTTTGCTTAAGGGTTTGTCTTTTCAGTCAAAAACATAATACAAAATGAAATGTCAAATGACCAAGTAACTCACAAAGGGAACCAAACAGCAATTTTAAAGGAAGCTGATACCTCAAAGGGTTAACAAATGCCTAAAAGGCTAAGGAATCAGATGTTTTAAATAGAGGTTTCAGGTAACAAGTGAAAGCTCTAAAACACATTATTATGGACAAAGGGACTGGGGCAAAATTTTAGACTAATTAAAAAATGTAAACAAACAACAAATAAAGGAGTGCAGAAGGAAAAGACAACAAATGAACGACACTTACAGACAAAAACTAAACCTTAAACCCCCCACATTTAAGGAGTGATGTCCAGTCTAAAAAGAAGACAAACAAAGGATTCCTTCATTGCAAGGTACAGAACTGGACCAAAGAACACCCTTCTTTAGGATGGTGCAGGTGCTTCTTCTCTAACATCTCTTGGCGTGTACGTAGTCATCTACTCTAGAGAATCCACTTGGAGAAATGCAGGCCTGCTGGCTGGGATGCAACTGTGTATTCACAAATGTCCCAACTAACAGCAGAGCAGCATAAGACCCTAGAACATATGGTATATATGGTACATACTGAAGTATGTATGGTACATACTGAAGTGTGCTGACAGTACTTTGTCACTATATTTAGAAGTTAAATAGAATGTCCCATACAAATCAGCACTTGCACCCTTATTGTTCTCACATGTTTCCATTCGGGGCTATCATTAGAAAACATAGCATTAATCTTCACTTATATGTAGATGATGCCCAGCTATACCGTTCTTTTGGACCAAATGACATTTGTCCTTTTTAACTTTGTCAGTGAATTACAAGAGTAGATGAATGAGAAACACTTATCTCTGAATACAGAAAAAACAGAAATGTTAGTTATTTAAGGAATGAGGCCAACCACAACAGTATTCTGCCACTCTAACTCAGTTAGACTACCCATTAGTTTTGCTGAATCAGCATGCAACTTAGGGGTTATCTTTGACACTAACATGTCTTTTAAAACAGGGGTCCCCAACCCCTGGTCTGCGGCACATTAGTGGGCTGCAGCCATCTCACAGCTGGGCCACGAGAGAACTGCCAGCAATGTAGACTCACTCAGTGAAGGGCTACAGCAAATTGGCTGCCCCCTTCACTGAGGACACTTTTCAGAACGCTTGGCGGGCGGGGCTTTGCAGTGGCGCAGAGAGAGACAACAAAGTATTTTTATGGTCCCGACAGTTTCCCCATATGACACGAGTCTATAGAAATCTCGTTACTATGAAGTACATTCAGCAGATACCTTAATTACAATGAAGTGACCTTGAAATGCTTGAATGTATCATCCGCAGAGCAGTTAGTTCTGTGGTCGCAGCTCAGTTGTGCACATTTGCACAACGATCCCCAAACAGAAACATTGTATAAAAAAATTTCTTTCTTCGAACTTTTCTCGTACTGTTTTTTTGCTGATTTTGTTTTCTGTGGTTTTCAGTGATACCTTTTGCTTATTGCTCATCAACATTTGAAAAACATCCATTGGAATTTAACTTATTGTCACCCTCCTATAGAAATGGCAGACACGAAAAAATGATAACAGTGTTAATGTTTGTGATATGCAATCTGTTGGAATGACAAATGCAATGCATATGTCTTTGTTATATGCAAAAAAGAAGAAAAATCTCAGGTTACAAATGTATGAGAACTACTGCATTTGAAGACTGTTCTTATGTGGTTCAGTGATGCTTGTTCAAGAAACATTCCTATTAATGCGGCACTCATTCAAGAAAATGTGAGGTTTCTAATCTCTCTTGGGACCTCCGTCAACGGGACAACACACTGAAGAGTGTCCTGATGTGCAATCACCACGTCTGTTTAAGACTGTTTATCTGTTGCCGGGGCAACAGCAGGCTCACAGCTCTACTACGAAGCAATCATGCTTCGGGACGCACTTCAGCGTGATGTTCCCGTTGAGTGGGGGGGAGGGGGGTCCCAAAAGAGTTCAGAAACCTCACAATATGAACAGGCATAAAGGCACTATTGTGCACCCCACCTTTACCCACTCTGCAGACTCAGTATCCAGCCAGGCTGGAGGAGTGCTGGAGGAGCCTGAGGTGGAAAATCTGAGGCAGTGGTGGAGCAGCAGCACGTGAGGCAGAGGCAGAAGACACCCGTTGTTCAAGTTGGCAGATAAAGTGGCTGCATTCAAAGCTAAACTGATTTATGGAGCCGACGAGTAAACATTGCGATTTTTGATATGTTTCAAACGTTAGCAGAGGTTGTTAAAGATACCAGGCCAGGTCCTTCTTTCTCCCAGCTGATGCATGATCACCTATCTCAGATTTCAATAGAGTTTGAGCATTATTCCCAACCACAAAAGATCCCTGAAATGTGAAGGAATGGATCTGTGACCCATTTGTGAATAAGCCAGGTGAATCAACTTTGTCTGTGCTTGAAGAAGATCAACTGCTTGAGGATGCAAAAGATGGTGGCCTTAAAAGTATGTTTGAGACAACTTCAAATCTCCATACGTTTTAGATTAAAGTCAAGGCGGAATATCCTGAAGTTGCCACCAAAGCACTGAAAAGTCTGCTTTCATTTCCAACATCCTATCTTTGTAAGGCAACATTTTTAGTGACAGCAACCAAAATGAGATTACGGAGTAGACTGAACATAAGCAACACGCTTCATGTCTCACTGTCTTCCATCGTCCCTAAATGGGATCGTCTGGTTGCAGTAACACAAGCTCAGGGCTCCCACTGATTCTAAATTAAGGTAAGTTGTATAATTTCTATTACAATATTATAACTTAATAATAATAGAAATGTAAATTGTGTATAAAATTGCCCTGCAAACCTGCCCTGAATCCTCAACCCCCCCTACCCGGTCCCTGGAAAAATTTGCTTCTAGTAAAGTGGTCCTTGGTGTCAAAAAAGTTGGGGACCACTATTTTAAAACACACATTACATCTCTTTTCCATCTTAAAATGTTGGAAAATTAAGACAGTTTTTGAATATGAAGGCTATTGAAAAATAAATGAATGCATTTATTTCTAGTAGGGTTGACTACTGCACTGTGTTATTCACTGGATGTTCAAATAATTCTTTATGCAGTTTTTATTTAATTTAAAATGCTGCTGCAAGAGTTATTGCAAGAACTAGCGTGTGCAACCATATCATCACTGTTCTGTTGTCTTCATATTTGCTCCATTTAAACTTAGGGCTGATTTCAAACTGCATTTAACATAAAAAGTCCTAAATGACCAGGGTCCTGTTTACCTATTAGAACTTATCATTATTTACAAACCAGAGAGCACATTGAGATCACAAGATGCTGGCCTACTAAAGTAGGAGGTTGAGCTTTTAGTTATAGGACAAAAATCATTATGCTGTGTCAGAAAAACTCTGCATTTAGTGTACAGCGTCTAAGAAATATGAGCAAAATAGTCATTTTCTTCAATAATTCAGCACAAGAAACTAGTTCCACCTTTTCAATGGGGAAGGCTGCTCTATAATTTGTTTAGGTTTTATTTTTCTAAACAGTTTATATAGTGTATGTTAGTGAATGCATACTATATCTACTGAAAATAAAAATACGTTAGATACATTTTAAAAAGTAAAGAAATAAGACATAACAGATTTAATGAGCTTTAAATGTTGTACTCTATGAATTGTGTACAACTAAAGGGTAAAAAAGGTCTTGGCAGAATTGAATGCAAGATGGCACAGATGGCCAAAGCCCCAGTAGAGCTCTTCCTACATGCAGGTTCTGTGTCATTTCTGAGGTGCTGGGGTGGGCAATTAGAAAAGCCTCATATGTCACCTCAGTCAACCTGAATTACTTTGGGTGGGAAAAGTCAAAAAGGTTAAAGTAGCTTATGTAGTGTGCAATGAATATACAGTAAGATAATTCAAGGAGACCTAATGAATTTTTTTCTTATGAATATTCTTCATGATTAATCATCTACTAACATTATGGGAGAAACACTGCAAATTGTTTTAATCTGTACAGAGCACAAAAGACTGTAAAATAAAAATCAGTAATGTTCTATTGACTATGACTGCAAATGTAACAAGCTTTAATCATATTCTATGTTTGAAGAGTCACATTACATCTTCCCTTGGACTACTGAACCATTAGTTTATTAAGAAACCTGGTAATTAAGATTCAGGAATTACTCTTGAAATTAAGGAATGGCAGACAGCAAGAAGTTCATGACAAGTTTCATTTAATGTTTCGTATAGTACTCGGGAGTGATGTCGATGTAAAGCCAATAAAAAATTTTAATTATGAATTTACTGGCAACTTGTGAATATATTGTGAAGGGAAAGACAATTTCATTGACTAAGTAATCATTAAAGCTGAAATCACTTGCCTTAATAGTATGAGTATTAGAAACAAAACAGATTCAATAAAATTACACTGATGTACATGCAATTGTTAGAACGGTAGCAGAAATCTGAATAATACTTAGAGATTGGACATGAATGTATTTGGTCTCATCCATTGCGAGAGATGGATGTCTGAAATGGAGCTCCGTTAGCAGTGGTGTTATTTTTTATATTATTTCTTTATTATCCTGAGATATCCTGTATTTATCCAACTCGAGGGTTCTACTACAGTATATGCAGGCATATATAAACATGGTCAGCAAGAAAGGGGCTCAGAAAGAAATGGAAAAGAAAACTAAAGCTACATCCAAGCCCAGACCAACAAGTTCAAGCTCAAGGTACGACCTTTCAGAGACTGACCTGGAACAGACGGGCGAAAGCCCAGACTCCTCGAGACCACGGTCCACTGCATTGTCTCCAGTTGAGAGCGAAATGGAGAGCGAATGTGCAAGTGGCGCAGGTCAGGACAGCTCCCTGATTGGAGAAGATCATTTGAAACTGGAAAAGGCCTTGCAGTCCGCGCTTTCACCTACTCCACACAAGCCGGGTACATCGGCTGTAATAGAGCCAGTCGCTTCGCCCATGGTGCACGAAAGCAGAAATGATCTGTCCGAACTGAAGGTGATGATCACTGAGCTCAAGCAAGCGTCTAAACTGAGCATACTTGCCGATCAGCTGGAGGATGTTAAGCAGTCATTCACAACACGAATTGAAATAACCAAAAGTCTAGCATCCACCGCTGATGGAAAAGCGACAGCTGCCAATTACAAATGCAAAAAACTCGGAGACAGACTTGCTGCTCTGGAATATGGAAGCAGAAGGAATAATATTTTAACTGAAGGTGTACCTGAGAATCGTGAAAGTCCAAACCCAGTGAAATTTGCAGTTAAACTAAACTCTAAAATATTTGGAGAGGACTTTAAATCAGATACCGAGATTGTAAGAGCCATTTTCCTAGTTCTATAAAATGTATGAATATTTACTAGATGTTAATGCATAAAATATGGGAAGTTCCTATAACCCCCGTGAATAGAATTGAGTTGGTATTTTCCTGTCATTTTTTAACAGTTTTGAGTAAACAATGTTCTTCAGTTAGTGTTTAGCCTTGCCTTGTGTAAGGTACAGAGGCATACGGTTTTTTAACCGCGTTCTTGTTCGTGCTCGCATTCGTGCTTGCGCACGTGACCGTGCCTGGGCGCATGCCTATGTGCCAATGGCCTAAGGGCCTTTTGAGTGTGAAGTAACACGTAAAATAAAAGATTTAAGTGTTGAACCGTATGTTTAAGGCATACAGAAGAAGAAATAAATAACCTTTAAGTATAGAAATAACCAAAGCTTCTTAAGAAAAGCTAAGTTTATAGAAGATACATTTTTTCTTTTTTTTGCCTTTATTCTATGTGTGTAACTATTTTTCTTTTTATTCTTGTGTGGATTATTTGCTTTTAACTTTCACTAAATATTTTAAAACAAACTTTTGGACTGTGAGATTTCTTTGACACGCGTCTTACCCGTGCCTGACTTCACCTTATACATCGGCGGCTACAGAGATAGCAGCAGCTTATCGCATACGCGGATCAAATACCTTTAGACCTAGGTCTTTTATTGTCAGCTTCGAGAGATTATTAAGTAAGCTAGATGTGATGGCACTCCTCAGACACAAGCAAGAGATTATATTTAAAAATAACAACATTCGTATTTTCCGACACTATTCTGAAACACAATAGTGAGTCGCATCCTGTCGTGGCATAGCAAGGAGATATCACCTGCTGTCTGATCCACTTGTAATGATACGGGTATTATAATTATACATTCTTTTCATTACTCGGACGCTTTCTGTTTATGTCTTAATTACAGTTATAGACGTGTTTGGAAAAAAAAATTTTTTTTTTTTTTTACTACTACTAAAGGTGACTGTTTAACATCATACCCTTGGTTTATTGTTATTGTTATTATTGCATTAGGATTTACAATGCATATCCCGGACCACTTTCTGACAGCATTCCCTGGGTTTATTATCTTAATACTTTAAAATAGCTGAAGAGTATATATTTTATGCTTATAGTTTGTTAATGGTTATATTTTAGACATATAGTATTTAGACTATATTGGCAATAGATATCTCTACTTTTTAATCCTCAAATGCCGCTGTGTGGGGGCTTGTTATGCTTTGGACATGCTCTGTCTCTAGGTATGTCAGAGGACCGGGACTTTGTGGGGTACAGCCTCACGTGGGGAGGCAAAATGGAGGGGTGGGGGATAAGAGGGGAGAGAAAGAAAGCAGGCTATATCTAATTTATCCTTTTAATCCTTATAATTATAACTACTAACATAACAATAGGCGTCATGGCAATAACCCGTTGGGAACTAGGAAATAGGAAATTAAGGTTAAAGCTGTCTCACTTCCAGTTAAGACTATAAAATGACACAAATCACAAATTCAGAATCAATGTCTCCATGATGGCACAGTTAACTTTGTGAGCTGGAATGTTAAAGGCTTGAATCACGAATTAAAGAGAAAGAAAATATTCTCTCACCTAACAGGTTTAAACACTAAAATAGTATTTTTACAGGAGACCCACTTACTAAGCAAGGATCAGTTCCGGCTGCAAAAGGACTGGACTGGCCAAATGTTGCATTCTAGCTTTACAAAGAAAACTAGAAGTGTGGGAATCCTCATACATAGAACATTTGTCTCATTTGTAACATCAGATGTAGTATCTGATCCTGAAGGGAGATATGTGATGGTCATGGGCAACTTATTTAACTGTAAAATGATTTTGATAAATGTTTATGCACCTAATGTCGATGATAAGGAATTCATGCAAAATGTATTTGCATCCATTCCCAATGTGAACACTCATAAAATTATAATGACTGGGGACTTTGTGTTTTAAATCCACTCTTAGATAGGACTCCTGTCACAGGGGGGATGACATCTAACACTGCAAAGTCAATTACACAGTTTGTAACTGACCACAACTTATCAGACCCCTGGAGGTTTCTAAACCCAAACTCAAGAACATATTCTTTCTACTCACCAGTACATCTTTGCTACTCAAGAATTGATTATTTCTTTATAGATAATAATTTCTTCCCTACGATTAAATCTTGCAAGTACGATGCTATTGTTACTTCTGACCATGCACCTCTGATCTTGGAGCTAAAGTCACTATGCCCCACACACTCATCTCGCAGATGGCATCTTAAGTTTTATTAGCAGACGAGAACTTTACTGAATTTATATCCAAACAAATCAGTTTCTTCCTAGAGACAAATACATCCTCAGAGGTTTCTGCAGGAATACTCTGGGAAACTCTAAAGGCCTTTTTAAGAGGACAGATTATTTCATATCTTTCCTACAGGAATAAATTAGAAACCAAGAAAGTGTCAAAGCTAAAAAACGAAATTACTAGAGTAGATGAAGAACATGCCAGGCTTCCAAGCGAGGCTTTACATAGGAAAAGGCAGGCTCTGCATTCAGAACTGAACCTCTTGACAACTAAAGAAACTGAACAACTAATACAACTCATTTATAAATCCAGGCATCATTACTATGAACATGGAGAGAAAGCTAATAAGCTTTTAGCTCAACAAATCCACAAGCAAGAAGTTCGCAATGCAATCCCAGTGATCACCAACACGAAAGGAGATGAAATCAATGACCATAAAAATATAATGCACACATTTAGAGACTACTATAAATCCTTATATTCTACTGAGTTTAAAGAAGACAACACACAATCTAATGCATTTCTGGATATATTACAAAGGCCACAAATAGATACTTTTAGTGTGGAGGAACTGGATAAACCTCTGGCGCTATCAGAATTACTATATGCTATAAAGTCACTTCAAGGCGGGAAAGAAGCAGGCCCTGATGGCTACCCTGCGAATTTTATAAGAAATTATCTGCTAAGTTAGCTACCCTCCTATTAGCAACAGTTACAGAAGCTAGAGACAATCAAATTCTACCTCAAACTTTTCGCCAAGCATTAATGACCGTCTTTCTTAAACAAAATAAGGACTTATTACAATGTGCATCTTACAGACCAATTTCACTTCTGAATAATGATGTTAAGATATTCTCAAAAATCATAGCTAGAAGGATGGAGAAAGTGCTCCCTTTGGTAATATCACAATATCAAACTGGATTTACAGTATCAAGGGTCGACACTAATTTTCCAATCATCAATGCCTGTTTAATGTAATACACTCATCAACAAAGTCAAACACCCCAGAAATATTATTATCACTGGATACAGAAAAAGCATTTGACATGATTGAATGGAAATACCTTTTCACTACATTGGAGAAATTTGGGTTTGGCCTGAACATTTCTGCATGGATCAAACTACTGTATACCAATCCAGAAGCCTCAGTTTGTATTAACAATTTTGTTCAGACTACTTTAAACTAGAACGTGGTACCAGACAAGGATGCCCCTATTTGCAATCGCCATTGAACCATTGGCGGTTCATTGTCAAAATTCTTATCAGATAAAGGGGATTATCAGAGAAGGACTGGAACAGAAAATTTCTCTATATGCAGATGATATGGTACTGTATACGAGGTGTGGCAGAAAAGTAATGAGACTGATTTTTTATTTTCCAAAGTTATTTTTTTCAAACATCAATGTTATCCCCTTCAAAGTAGTTCCCTTGGGCAGCTACACACCGATGGAGACGTTGTTCCCACTGTTGGTATCAGCGCTGAAAGTCTTCAACCGGTATGGTCTTCAGCATGTCCGTTACACTCTTTTTAGTGTTTTCTAAAGTCCCGAAATGACGTCCTTTGAGGACATTTTTCAGTTTAGGAAAAAGGAAAAAGTCACATGGACTGAGGTCAGGTGAATAAGGGAGCTGGGGAACCACAGGAATGCCTTTTGAGGTCAAAAATTCTGTTATGGAGAGGGCAGTGTGACATGGGCCGTTGTCATGATGGAGCATCCATTTGTCTGCAATGTCTGGTCTCATGCGAATGACCCTTTTTCTGAGCCTTTCAAGGACGTCTTTATAAAAAAACTTGGTTGACAGTTTGTCCTGGAGGAACAAATTCTTTGTGGACAATTCCCCTTTTGTCAAAAAAACAAATCAGCATTGATTTGATCTTCGATTTGCTCATTCGAGCTTTCTTTGGTCGAGGAGAGTTTGCAGTGTGCCACTCCTGACTTTGCCTCTTGGTCTCAGGATCGTATTCAAAAATCCATGATTCATCACCTGTGATCACACGACTAAAGAAATCTTGCTCATTAGCGATTCTGTCAAGAAGAACAAGACACTTGTTTTTTCGATTGTCCTTCTGCTCAATTGTGAGGTTTTTCGGCACCATTTTGGCACAGACCTTTCGCATGTGCAAATGTTCAGTCAAAATTTGATGAGCGGTAAATCTGTTCAAATTTAATTGTTCACTCAACATTCTTAATGTTAAATGACGGTCTGATCTCACAAGAGTGTTCACATGTTCGATGTTTTCATTGGTTTTCGAAGTTGAAGGCCTCCCTGAATGGTGTTCATCTTCAACGTGTTTTCTGCCTTCCAAAAATGATTTGTGCCAGCGAAAAACTTGAGCTCGGGATAAAGAATGTTCCCCATAGGCCTGTTTTAACTTTTCAAACGTCATACTTGCCGATTCTCCAAGCTTAACACAAAATTTAATGGCACAACGTTGCTCCAAATTCCGATGTTCCATTTTGCGTGACGCACAACCAAAAACACAACTTCGCTAATAGCAGTCACAAAAATCACGTAGTTAACGGAAGGAGTTGAAACTCGCACTGAGCTATGGGAGGGTACTGATACACGTGCTCTATCAAGGACAACAGCGCAGCGTTGCCAGATCGCTTGCAGTGTTGCCAGTCTCATTACTTTTCTGCCACACCTTGTATATAAGATCCACAAAATTCTTTGCCTGCAGTATTAATAGCACTTATAGAATTTCAAAAGATCTCTGGTCTCAGAATTAATTTGAATAAAAGTGTGCTCTTTCCAGTGAATTCTTAAGCACACAATATTAGATTGGACACCTTCCCTTTTAAGGCAGAAGGTGGCATGGCTCTTCCTAATATTCAGTTTTATTACTGGGCAGCAAACATACAAGCTATAAAAACCTGGACACAAATAGATGAACATACACAGGCTTGGTCCACAATAGAAGTAAAATCCTGCAGTACTTTATATTCCTTGCTTTGTGCCCCAATGAATGCATGTTATCGGTAATATACTAATAAGCCAATTGTGCTTCACTCACTCAGAACATGGAACCAATGTAGAAAGCATTTTAAGATGGAGAATCTTTTATCTGTGGCCCCTCTGCAAGAGAACCACCTCTTTCAACCCTCACAAACATATGCAGTTTTTAATATCTGGAAAAGATTTGGGATTAAATTATTTAGTGATCTTTATATCTTTGCATCCTATGAACAATTACATTCCAAATTTAACTTTACAGCTACACATTTCTTTCACTATCTTCAAATTAGGAACTTTGTTAAACAGAACCTGCCCGATTTTCCTCATCTTGCACCCTCCTCCATGCCGGAAAAAATATTGCTCAATTATAAGGACTTAGACACCATCTCTACAGTCCCTCCCTTTTAAAGATCCAAGAGGACAATAGGAAAAAGATCTCTTAATCAATATATCAGAAAAGGAATGGAAAATAGAAATGCAGAGACTTCACTCAAGCTCAATATGCGCAAAGCATACAATTAATCAACTCAAAATTATATAATCGAGCACATCTGTCTCGCTTAAAACTGTCCAAAATGTTGCCAGGGCAAGATCCAACCTTCAAACGCTTCAATCAAATCCCAGCCTCACTGGGTCACATGTTTTGGGCCTGCACCAAATTAACATCATTTTGGACCAAATTTTTAAGTGCCTTTCAGACAGCCTTGGTGTCACAATCCCTCCTAACCCATTAACAGATGTGTTAGGTGTTCTTCCAGATGGGTTTAAAGTGCAGAAGGACAAACAAACTGTGATTGCCTTCACTACACTTTTGGCACGCAGACTTATTTTGCTAAATTGGAAGAATCCTAACTTTTTAAGTCAGTGGAAAACCCATGTTTTATACTATTTGAAATTGGAAAAAATCAAATATTCAGTTAGAGAATCTGTACAGAATTTTTTCAAAACCTGGCAGGATCTAATAAATAATATTTTAGAATATGCTCTTAATGCACCGAGGAAGCAATTATCTCCACATTTCTTTTTCTTCTCCATTCATCTCTATTGCCCTATTAAACTCATCAATTTAGGTATGTTTACAAGCCTTAAGTTTTACTCCGTTAGCCATGCCCTCTCTCTCAGGGGTGGGGGGTGACTTGTTTTCAATCTTATTTTTTGTAAAAATTGATCTATTTGTATGGAATGATTACAATAAAATTAATAAAATTTAAAAAAAAGAGAGATTGGCGATGAATATAACATATTTGTATACATGTTATTTAGAAGGGGCAGACAAGATGAAAACAGTTTAGGGGTGTCCATTTACATAATTTAAGTGAGTCTATTTTAGATGGGAGAGGAGTCAGATCTTTGTGAAGGTGTTTGGATTCAAATCTAAATAGTGGAGTGTTTGACAGACTTCTACAATTCAGATGGCAGTGGCAATATACAGTGCCTAAGCAAAGTATTCAACCACTTGAATGTTTTCACACAGATCTCCTACCTGTAGTCAGGAGGTTTCAGTTGACCGAAGTGTAAATGCACCTTATCTGGAAAGGTCCACCTTGTGGTGAGTTAGCATCAAGGCCTAAAGTACACAATGAAGACAAAAGAAAATTCCAAGTAACTCAAAAAAACTGAAGTCAGTGGATCGGTGTCATTGAATATCCAGTTAAATCATTCATTCTGAAATGGAAAGAGTATGGCACAGTTGTAACTTTGCTTAAAGGAGAAACTAAATGACTGCACAAGAGGAAGACTAGTGAGGGTATGAAGACACCTATGAGATCTCTATAGGAGATACAAGCAATATTGGATGAGATTGGAGAGTCTGTGCATACAACAATTGCTGCCCGGGCCTTCAACAGTTGCAGCTTTATGGGAGAGCAGCAAAGAGAAAGCAAGTGTTAAAAAACATATGCTATCTCAGCTAGAGTTTTCCAAGGGGAATATGGAAGACTAAAGTCAGGTGGATAAAGGTTCTTTAGTCTGATGAGACCAAAAATGAGCTTTTTGGCCATAAGACACCTTTTTTGGAGTAAGCCAAACATGGCATATTATCTAAAACTCACCATCTCACCATGAGGCATAGTTGTGGCCAAATTACACTGTGGGATAAAGGGGAACTAACAGCACTGAACCCAGATGTAGAAGCTTCATTTTGTAGGCTTATGAGAGGCTCCCTCCACAGTCCAGCCACTCTCTTATTACCATGTGTCTCAGCCATGTCAGCATTCTGCATTCGTCTTGTTAGCACATTACGGCAACACCGGTCCTGTTGGCTAATTGATTAGATCTTGAGTGACTGTCTCAGACTGTTTTCCTCAGCCATGCCTTCCGTTTTCTAGAGAGCTGTGATTGGACAGTGATTACATTTCCCGGTGGCATAATTTCAGCGTGTACTTTATGAAAAAGATAATGAGCCCCCTTTTGATAAAGAAGATGAGTGAAAGACACCTATTGTATCTTAGTGTGGCACACACGATTTCATCATTAAATTATGTGTAATGTAATCCCTTCACATTGCATTTCAGGTCAGTGAATGAACAAGATACAAAACAACAAAATGATGGCTTTGCTTTTCACTGAGACAAGTTTTCTTAAAATCATACAGTAAAAAACAGGGACTGATATGCATTGCATCACATTTCCTCATGGCACAGTTTCTGCGTGCTGCTCACTGTGAAATGATTGTTTTTCCCCTCGTCCTAAAGTTGCATTTGAATTTCAAGGTGGTATTAAATTCTCTCCATATGTCTACCCTGTATAATTAAAATCAAAAAATAAATTGGTCATTTTAAAGGAAGATATTACTTTGCTAGCATTTCAACCATGCATTAATTATAAAGCTCCAGATAAAAAATAACACTCTAAAAAAATTTAAAGAGTAAATGTAATCTTAAGAAGGCTCTTAAATCTAACTTTGTTATTACATTTACTCTGCCTATAATGTTTTAATTTGTTTCCTGTATTAGTATATATGGTTTTAGTTATAATTGATGTTTCTTTCTTAGTCAGAGGACTAAGCTGTAAACAACATATGACATGTTATCTCCTTATAAGCACAAAGTTGCCTTTTAACACATCCATCAAATGCTGAGCAGTGTTATTATTCATTTAAAATTGTATTTCTGGCTGTGTGTCAAATTTAATTCCAATAATTACTTCCGGTAAAACTGAACCAGCACAGCACCACTCATAGCTTGGAATATTGTCATGATAAACTAACACAACGTCACCCACTAGAAAAAACTGGATTTTTTATTTGAAATTAACTATGTTACAGTGATTCATAAATCTAGCAGCATGTTCCTTATTCACTGAATATTCATTTTTGCAGCCCCTCCTCATGAGGACATTATTTTCAGGGAGTACTGGTCAGCAGTGCTGGTACAAGTGATGTCAAGATGTACTACTTGAGCAGACAATTAAAAACAAATTTCTTAACATTCAGTTTTAAAAAACATTTTGGATGTATCTCAAATGAGTTACATCATTAAGTTTTATCAAAGATATACTATTATAACAGTCAAATATTGCTAGGCTTAAAGAAGAAGACCATTGATCTCAGGTAGAACATAAAACATAAGAGATATCCCATCCCAAATGTGTATATGGAATCCAAACTGTGAGGCAGGTTTATTAACAAAAAGTGGCTATTTTTGCTGTAGATGTTGTGTTAATAAATATTATAGATATTGTTGCGCATGTGCATCAGGGGATCACTCTCCAGGCTCATCTGAGGTATGCACTATCACCCCGGGTCGAGAGGTGGTGTTGGCCCTACCTATGTCCTCTTTTATGCACTGTGAAGACACCCAGTGAGGGCATTTGACTCCGCCCCTTCCAGTCCTCCAGCTATATATCCTGTGGCCATTGAAATGCAGTGTCACTCTGTGAAAAGGACAGAAGGACAGTGCTCCTACCTGGTGGCTGAAACGAGGCACCCCAAGCCTAACGCAGCTTTTGAGTTCCGAAAGCTTTTTGTTCCATCTTGCACCACAGACCATGTATTTTTGTTCATTGTTTTTTATTTTGATTAAGTGGGGATGACCGGGTTGGCTACCAAACATTTCTCCTTTACATTTGCAGGCCCTCATTTGACCACAGTATATTAAATATCTCTATTTTAACGTTTTGCCTGCGAACTGAAAATAATATTTTTATTTACATTATCATTTTTGAACTAAGTTATTCAGGTACAATGTATTAAATATCAAAATTAATAAAAAGAAAAAGGATCAGAAGTGAAACAATTCTAATCATTTTCACTGTCATATATTTAATGCAAACAAAGAGGAAAAAAAACAACCCTTTGATTCACATTTGCAAAAGTTTTAAAGAGGAGAAACACAAAATTGTCAGTTTTGCTTTAGCTAAATTAATAGTAAAAACAGAGAAAGGTATTAATATGCAAAACAGCCGTCACATAATCTGTTGCCCTTGACAGAAAAATTCACAATGAAGTGATTTGTGTGTGTGTGTGTGATTCTTTTAAGTTGTTCTGTATGTTTGCTTATTCTTTTTATCTTCATTTTATTTCTCCAAATGTTTGGATCTCACAACAAAAGATGGGTGTACATTGAAAGCAATTCAATAAAAGATCTGTTGTGTTACTGAGGCAGCGGATCATCTTCAGGTACGTTCAACACGTACTGTTAGCTGGGACAGATGACTTGCTTCAAAGCTATATCATCCATTTTTCTCATAAGTACTCCTTTGGTTGGAAATGGTCAGGCTTCTATCAAGTTTAAATGCTGACCCACTTTCAAATTTTGTAAAGGTTTTTTTTTTTATATATATTGATGAAGGGAATACATTGTGGAAATGACATCTAACTTTTTGTCTTTTGCAAGTAGGATTCTGATACAACCGTTAAACGACTACGCTTTCAAAATCAACAAATCTTGCTTCATCACATCTTTGTAAGATAATTAATTTGTACTGTGTGTACCCACCATAAATCATTCTGTTGTTGTATGAAGTTATTAACTAACAATGCACATGAAGAATTCTGGATAAAAACAGCTGCAAATTGTGCATATTCTACAAAAGCATTCAGTAGGATAAGAAATCCCATAAAGCATCCCTCAAAAATAACAGATGTCACATACAGTTTCAAATCGAAGGAGCAAACTGATAACCCAGATCACAACATCAGAAAAGTTTCAGGCGCATTCATCTCAAAGACTCCGGCAGCAGTCTCTGGCAGTGAAGAGAGCATGTTATTTGTAAAAAAGTCACGTAAATCTGCCACTTTCAGGTAGATATGTTCATGTTATGGCCTGGGACAATAGAAAAAAGGTGCAATTAATTCTTTATTTATAACAAGCTCCAAACTCAAAAGATTCCAAACACAGGTAAAACAAATACAAAAAGGATGCACAAACCTTAACCAGATAGAATGTTGTTAATAAAAGACACTTCACCTCCTATTATGGAAACAGGGTTTATCTTGTAAAATGCACAAAGTAGCTGACAAAAATGACATTGTTCAAATGGGCATAAGTAACAGTTTGGAAGTATACTGCAATATCAATAAGAGTTTGTGAAACTTTTAAGGAATGCATTCACATTAATACTTAGTTCTACAGACTGCAATAGAAGAGCCATCACGTATGGTGTGTTATTTCTCATTCTTTATATAGCACACTGGAGTTAAAGTCACCCTGAGCATTAATTTAAAATTTGTCTGAGGTTGAGTTTAACCTGCTTTTGTGACTGCTAAACTATACAAGGAGGGATTTTCACTCATGAGCATACTATGATAAGACGGCACCTGTAACCCTCCAACATCTCCTTGAGTGGACTCAATCGCCATACTTAACAAACATAAAGAGGGTATCTTACTGCAGCGGCAATGTAGAGGTGAACTAACTGTGAGTCTGACATTTCCAAAACTGTTTTCACTCGTAAATGACATACATTTATTGGATGTTTACATTTACATGTATTTTCGTAGGTGATGCTTTTACCCAAAGCAACTTACAAAAGATGTCAACGTAATAAAGTAAGTCTGATAGACTGTTTGAGAGCAAGTTCTACAGGACAGGTTACAAAATAGATCACCACACGTGAAGAGCTCAGAGCAAAATGCAAGCTAGTTACACTTCTCTGGTTAAAAGAACCTATCAAAGCCATTATCAATTAGACAGAAATTCACAGAATAAGAAGAGTCTTCAAATGCTTCTTAAGCACATTGAGGGAATCAGCAGTTTGAATGGAAGTGGGTACTTCACCCTGCTACCTAGGGGCTACACGTGAAAAAAGTCTGGATTGAAATTTGATACTAAATAGGGGTGGCATTGCCAGATGCTATTCATCAATAGACCAGAGTGTGCAAAAAGGAGCAAAGGACCTCTCAAATGTCTTCATATATATAGCTGATAATCCATTGACAACTAATTAGGAAAGCATCCAGGATTTGGACTTAATATGTGCTGCTTTAGGGAGTCAATGTAGTGATTCGAAAAGAAGAGTGAGATGTGCCCTCTGCGTTGGGAATTATCTGCAGTGGGTTAGTGACACATGCCAGTACTCCTACCAGCAGAGAGTTGCAGTTATCCTGATGTGACAAAACCAAAGTCTGGACCAGGAGTTGTGCTGCATAAGCCAGAAGATACTGTCTGATCTTGTGGATGCTATATATAGAATAAATCAGCAAGACTGAGAAAGAGCTATAACATGGTCAGTAAAGGATAGCTGGTCATCAATCACCATCCGAAGGTTGTGTTCGGATTGTGTGAGTGTTCATGATAGTAAACTGAGCTGAACAGAGATTGTGCTGAAAAAAGGATTTTGAGAAATGTCTCAATATACATGAGAATTGAATCAAAAGAAAGTAGTTCAGCAAAATGTGTGACAAGCACATGCAAGAGAGCGAAGCTCTCAAATGTATTTCAAATGTATATACTGTATATGAGGCGGCACGGTGGCGCAATGGTAGCACTGCTGCCTCGCAGTTAGGAGACCCAGGTTCGCTTCCCGGGTCCTCCCTGCGTGGAGTTTGCATGTTCTCCCCGTGTCTGAGTGGTTTTCTTCCGGGTACTCCAGTTTCCTCCCACAGTCCAAAGACATGCAGGTTAGGTGTATTGGTGATCCTAAATTGTCCCTAGTGTGTTTGTGTGTGCCCTGCAGTGGGCTGGCACCCTGCCCAGGGTTTGTTCCCTGCCATGTGCCCTGCGTTGGCTGGGATTGGCTCTAGCAGAATCCCGTGACCCTGTAGTTAGGATATAGCGGGTTGGATAATGGATGGATGGATACTGTATATGACCATTTATCCACTTTTCTTACCCACTACAGGTCAAATCTCATTACAATAAATACAGTTATAACAAAATTCTCAGTTCATCAATTGTTTTTCTGGGTACCACAAGAAGCCCCATAGACATGACACTAAGTGAATCTCATTAGAATGAAGTTCAGCTGTTGCAAATACTCAGGGTAACAAAATGTACGGAATTTTGATGCCAAACCTGATGAGAAGTACCAGATCAAGCATATTATCCTATTAGACAGAAAACTGGTGACCCCATGTATAAAAAAAAACAAAATTAGACCGCAGTTTAAATTGGAGAAAGGGCTTGAATTCATTTCAGCAGTGGACTCTGGAAAAAGAAAAAGGATCTGGTTGACGAGTTTGGCATTTCACAATTAACACTGAAGGCATTCTTGGAAGACTATGGTAAAACTGAAGAAAAGGTGCTTGGAGTGAACGTTTCACCTCTTTGAAAGCTGCATTTGAAGACATCAACAAGGCAATGTTCATGTGATTTCAAGACACTGACAGTGGAAGTGGTCCTGACGATGTGGTTATGAGTGGCGCTGAAGAAAAGCCTAGCATTTCCAAAGGTTTCCAAATTGTGAAAAATTACCTGTCTTGCTCGTCTTTGGCTAACGATGAAGTTTTTTGTTTGTTAAAGCAGCTGGAAAGCCATCTTGTAAACTTCTATGACTAAGAGTGCTATACATTTCAGAATTTCTGAATTTTTCAAGAAATAACTTCTGAGTTAAATTATCTTCCATGGTTTCAAAGTTTTTTTAATAATGTATGATCATTGTGGTCATTGTGGTTACCTGTTAATGCAGGTAACAAATCAGTTTAACAAATATTTTTTGTCCCCAGCACTTTGTTCTAGTGAGATTCAAACTTTTAATATATTTTGTAAATATAAAAGGTATTAACTCATTTACCTGTGTTACCAAGAAGGATAACCAGGAGGCCAGATTTTCAAAAATAGTGTCTATTACTAGCAAAATATTTCAGAGGTGGTACACAAAAGAAAGTCCTTGATGTATATAGTAAAACAGAGTAGAAAAAAAAACATTTTACTGCCTCTCTGGACTTACATCTACAGGGTCTGAAACAATGTGCACTTGATTAGATGGCTTGCCAACTTATTTATTTAAGCACTGCCCAAAGCAAACATCCTTTCTCTCTCTATCTCTCTCACGTTATCGAGGCCATTCTTCATCTTTTCAGTTTGATTTTTGCTCACATATATCTCCTCACGTCCACCAACAGGCTACTGGCAGGAATCCTCACATAAAAAATTCTTTTGCATTCAGGAATAGACTCCCAATATTCAAGCACCCTTTTTCCAGAGCTTTTTTCTACCAGACACATCTCTGTATCCCTAATCCTAAATCATAATTATACACTCTCCATAGTATACAGCACAGCTGAGATCTGCATTTCCTTGCTGCCACCTTTCTCTAAAATCAGTAACCACATTTTAGATGAGCAGGTCACATCAAACATGATGGGGTCCTTATTTTCACACTGACATGATGATGATGCATGCAAGTTTCAGCCATAGAAGGGGTCCACTCACACACAAACATACACACACAGGATAAAACACACACGCACATCGGAACAACGTGCAGTCTCCACATGAATGAAGATTGTGTGCAGGATTCAAACCCAGGCCACTGAATTCATGAGGCAGCAGCACTAACCACTGGACCACTATGCTGCCAACAGAATAAGTAAATATGCACAGAAAGTAAAATATATAGGAAAAGAGGTAAAATAATTGCACTTGCATGCCCTTCTTTGTGAAACAGTAGAAAGTCTCTTGCAGTCATTGTAAATAGTAAATATAAATAATTGTCATTTCCATCTTCAACAGAAACGTCTCCTAGCCCTGTCAAGATAGCTAAATGCTTCACCAAAAATAATTTGTAATGTTATTTGGGTAATCAATGTATATCTTTTCTGGATATTTGAATGCAAAGTAATATGAAACATGCATCACTATTTTTTTCATTTTCAAAAATGCTCCCATGGTTCCCACAGTAATTGTTTCACAACCTGGAATTTTTATAAAAACATGTGGTCATTTTTATCACTGATAACATCAGTCATTTTTTAATAAATGGAATAATCTAAAATCAGGTGCAAAGAGAAATACAGCATAGTGCTGTGATGTTTATCTTGTAATGGGAAAGAGACCAAGGCACCAACTAAGCTAAAAGTCCGCCCACTAAACTATCCACTTAAAGTATAAAAAATAAGCATTCAAACCTGTATTTTCTAGTATAAGCCATTAAACATAAAATAATTCATATCTGAAAAAAAGTTTCACTTTAGCTGGTTCTAATTCTATTAAAAAAAAGTATTTTAAAATATAATTACACTTTTCAGAGTAAGTGGTGGCAAATTAATTACTTATAATAGCTGTGCTGGCAAGAATGTTTTCTCAGCTAGAATGGAAATAAATAAACTTCAATCTTTGGAAGATTATCTGTTCTCTGAGAAAACTCTAAATGAAGTTTGAAATTGCCTTGTAAGAGTTTTTATTTGCCTTTTCCAGTACGTTTATACTGTTCACATGGTTGCTGAGAGTGCCCACTGTCTTACTGTAAGAAAGCAGATTAGGAGTAATAGTAGTGGAAGTAAAATTCTTAATTGCATGTCTAACGAACACGCAACAAATTGTGACTCACTAGCTCCATGATAAACAAAAATGTATCTAAATATGACGATTTAATAAACTGAAAAAACAAATGAGCTTATCCGATCATCTCCTTACTACATTAGACCTTGTGAAAAACCCTGTAATATGGTTATTAAGGGACAATCCCCCCATAAAAAATGACGTCTGGCAAGGCGACACCAGTAGCAGACATGAGTCCTCATGTGAGTGCTGTTGGTATGTAGAGATTAATTGACGTGTCATCCAGCCTTTCCCAACACAACATATCAATGCGACAGACAGCGACTTTGGTGGATATTATTTAGTAAATTTGGTAAATTAACTTATGTGCACACACTAATGGAAATGTGAACATTCAATTGTTTATAGCAATGTGAAACTTTTAGAGTTTTGAATGGTTATGTTATGTTACATTAAAACCTGTATTGTGCTTTGTCGATTGTGTAAGTGAGCACAAGGCAAAAGTTAACCCGGGATGAGATGTCATCGGACACTCATGCACAATCATTTTTGCCTAAACTGGAACAATAAAGAAAAGCCATTTAATCAATTTTGTATATTTTTGCAATGTGAAATGAAACCTGACAACTAATAAAAAGACAAAAGAGACTGAGAAAAACTGTAAAAAAAAGGTGATTTTGTAGAATAATTGAGCCAATCCCTATAAATTGTGTTTTTTATGACTTTAAATAATATAACACAGCCCTAATCCAATTATTAAATGGATGGTACTACATTACACTTCCAGTGAAGGAAAACATGTGTAAGTCTAACACTGTACCAAGGACAACTGCAATAAAGTTAGTGTTGACTGGAGGTGCCTCATTTATGATAGCTCTGAAACAGCTATAAATAGCAGATGGTCGATTAAGAATCAAATGTCGCCTGACTAGAACGTACAAATAGATGTCCTGCAAACTCTGAGGTGAGGGCACACAAAACATGGCCAGAAGATGTTGGTGACTAGCTGCGTCCTTGACAGAAGGTGTTTTCCCACTGCAGAAACTTTGTTTTCAAGAAAAAGTACCAGGAACTAAAAATGGCCCAGGTTCCTGCGTTGGGAAAGCTACAAAAGTTCCTGAGTCTCTAAAAAGTCCCTGGTTCCTGAAAAAAGTTGCTGCGGTGGGTAACTGCCTACGTAGACTGTGTAAAACTGAAGATATGAATGCAGCATATGATTTGAAATTGTATTATATCATGTGTCTTCTTGGGGAGCAGGCTTTCCCCTCATTGTTTGTGAATGTCATTGTAAGATCTTCCTCCAAGTATTTATTAAGTCTGAAGGGCAAGATATCTTATAGATGTTAAAAGAATTTATAAACTACTCCTTTATCTACAGGTTTATTTAATAATAGATTGCCTGTGTCGAGTGGGTGGATTTGGAAACTGAGCAAAATGTGTAATTTACTCTATATATATATATAAAATCCTAAGCTTAAAAGTACAACAATTTTGTGCAACGATTTTATGTGACTTTTTATGTGACATTTTTTGTCAAACTTTAAATCTGGCTTATTTTAAAACCTACATATATATGTTTGGTATCATTCTTTTCAGAATTTATTGATCTTTATTGTGATGTTGCTAGATTTTCAGATTCTTATTCTGTTTTTAAATTCTAAACTAAAAATTATCAAGAACTCACGTCCTGTGGGACAAGACTTTCTGCCAAGAGATTTAACCATGCCCGGGCCGGAAATAAAAGACAAAGAGTAGGACAGCTGCTGTATAGGCTTTTAAATGTTTGAAGCACCGTGCGAGATGCAGATCACGCAGCAAAGCAGCAACAGCAAGCCAGCAGCTGATTGAGCAAAAAACTGTATTTGTTTTTTGAGGGGGTTTCGGAGGAGTGACCGCGTCTCCTTAAGGTGCGTTCAGCCCTCCTCTTCACGATGTGAGTGGCAGAGACGCAAAGTGGCTGGCAAATAGCGCAGGCCCATGGCGAGCGAAGAAAGCAGAGGGGAACTCCCTAGTTTACATATAATTAAATGAACATTTGGTAACACTTTAGTTTAGGTATTGCAAAAATGCATTTATTACTCATTTACGCTTATGTAGCAAGACCTTCACAGAGGCGTTTTTGGTTTTAAAAAAACTTGCATAGCATCAATAATGTGGTTAGTTATCTATTGTGGTTGAGTGAGGAAACAGAAGTCCATTCAATAAATGTTAGGGTGCCAACCCAGCTTTCCCTGTTTACTTCAAACTGAAAATCAAACAAGCACTCTATGGTGCAGAGTTAGTGAAAAGAAACAGAAAATTAAGGATAGCCAAATAAGGTCTTCAAGGTTAGGGTTCCTTCTGGAAGGTCAGGTATGCAAGAGTTCCATCCTGTGGTGTGCTCTGCTCACAGAGTGATGCCTTCTTCCATCAACCCCATGATTTATAGGCAGGAGAATTGAAGTTGTGGAGACAGGTGCCCTCATTGGATGTCTCCTTAGTGCTGTGGAGGGAATAGGAGAGGGCATGATTAGCGCTAGTGGCCTCTCTCGTCCCAGGGTGGTACCACATACCTTAGACCAGGGGTTCTCAAACTCAGTCCTGGGGACCCTCTGTGGCTGCAAGTTTTTGTTCCAGTCCGTTTCTGTTGTTAACTCCCGGACTAATTAAGTGAACTTTTATTTCCCAGATTCTGTGTTTCGGGGACAAAGTTTTGTAAAAAAAAAAAAAAATTATTAAAATGTACGAAGCAGTTGCATGGGAATAATGTATTTTTTTTTTATTTTTAACAATATTTTCATCCTGATTTTCCAGAAGTTGTAATTGTTTAATTAATCCATTATTTCCTAATTAGTGATTCTGACACTAAAGAAGTTGCAGCCTTTCACCATGAAGTGTTGTTTGCCTGGGGGTCTGTTCTGCTCATTTTTAATTATCATTATCTTATATATGAACGTCTATGCATGGAAGTGTGTGTGTGTCTCTCCAGCCCGGAAGTGAGAGGTGGAGTCCGAGTAAGGGCTCCACCTCTGAGGATATACAAGCGAGTCCAGCATGTCGGCAAAACAAAACCTCCGAAGAATGACAAAGTCGCTTAGCTGCTAATGCACAAATGATGCGAGCCCATTGGCAAAACGAATCCTTCTAGGACAGAGATGCCCAGAGTATTTCCTTTCAATTACCTGATATCTCTACATTTCAATTTTCTTCTGACAATTTCAATAGTTTCTAGGACCCCGGTCTCTTTACAACACAGGCTTGTTAATATACAATGAACAACAACAACATTTACATATATAGCACATTTTTTTTAATACAAATTATGCAGCTCAAAGTGCTTTACATGATGAAGAAAGAGAAAAAAGACAAAATAAATAAAAATTAGAATAAGGGAACACTAATTAACAAAGAAAAAAAAGTAAGGTCTGATGGCCAGGGAGGACAGAAAAAACAAAAAAAAAACTCCAGACGGCTGGAGAAAAAAACAAAATCTGCAGGGGTTCCAGGCCATGAGACTGCCCAGCCCCCGCTAGGCATTCTACCTAACATAAATGATCTCAGTCAGTCCTCGTGGTATTCAGGGTTCTCATGGAAGAACTTGATGATGACGGTCATGTGGACTTCTGGCCTTTAATCCACCAATGTAGGGACATCACAGTGCTTTGATTAGGTGGTGGTGGCACAGATTGCCACCACAGAAAATCAGAAAAAGAACAGAAGAGAAAGTAGGGGTTAGTACGGATTTTGGAGCCACCATGAATAATCATGATAATTAATTGAATATACAGAGCATCAGGATTAAACTATTGGCAAGCTATTCCAGATTTTACGGTCTGAACGGAGCAAACGGCACAAAGAAAGGACAAAATTTAATTAAATCAAAAAATGAGGATTAAACATTTAAATCTATAGCAAAAATAGAAATATTTCTAAATGTCTTATAAATTTAGAAATCATGCTGCTGTGCTTTTCTGAATGTAGAATTAGAGATGAGGGGAAAAAAACAGCTAATTAAATCAGAGTTATCAGGTGTTGTCACTGATTATTAATCTGGTTGGAACAAAAACCTGAAGCCACAGTGGGCCCCCAGGACTGAGTTTGAGAACCCATGAGGGTGATCCACTGACACACATGTGTAACACTATGCAAAGTGGCCAGCTAAAATAAGTTCACTTTCAAATGGTCAGAGGTGGTTTCAAGTCAACCATATTTCTCTTGATATAGCATACTTCAGTATCAGACCTGTGAATCTGTCACTGTGATTGGCCCCTTTACTGATGCTTTGTAAGTGTTATTAAGACCAATAGAAGCCTGTGTTCAAGTCTTATTATTTAACAGGATTTGAGTAATCGAATATATTTGACAGAACTTGTATCTCACAAAGTTGGTTAGATGATGCAAGACCGCTGCTATCTAAGCTTAATACTGGTATTGATACCATACTTATACCAGAATATAAAGTTGAGGTTTACAATCACGGGAAAAACAAATTATTTGGTTTTAGCAGAACTATTGATGTTTAAACCACCAGTACTAAGGGAAAATTCTTAATGAATTAAATTTTTTGAAATAACTATGGCTGTTTGTGATGCTCACTGGACAACATACACAGAAGAATAAATAACTGATTGCCTTTTCATAGTTGTCCATATTGGTACAGAATAAGGGAGATTCTAGACTGGTAGCATCAATACTCCTTCTTTTTTAAATCTCCAAAGGACAAAGTGGCTCCAATTAGGTGTTTGGCTATTTTAGATATATGTAGATTTAATTCCACCTAAATTAAACAAAGACTTAGCTGTATTGACGGGAATACATTTTTAACACACTTCTTCCGAGACAGAATTGTGGGGAGCCAGAGGCACACTTAGGCACATACCCACTGTCATTCATCCTCGGCTAAATTAAAAATACCACATAATGAACACGGAGCTGCACATTTGGGATGTGAAGGGAAACCACAGTACAGACAGAACATATATGTAGACATGGGCAAATGTGCAAAGTCCACACCAATAAAGATTACACACTAAAGCAAGTGAAGGCACCTGGGGGTGTGAGGCAGAAGCATTAAACTCTACAAGGTGTTTATCCACCATTACACTTCTTCCTCAGTGCTGGTAAGACAGTGGTCATTAATCCACAAGGCTGCTGGTTTTATCTTACAGTGACACACTGTGCATAATGAAAAAGGCACTAACCAGTCAGTGATCTGGGTGAAACAAAGATATATACAGTGTGGAAACTTATAAGTCACCTTGGGTAAATGTGTCTGGCCAAATGCAGAATAATACTTTCTTCTGTAACTTCGTAACTGCTGATTTTGACCACAGTAAAATGATTCAACTTTGTCAATCTTGAATGTTTTCTTTGCAAACAGGTGCAGCCTTATTATTGTTTAACATATATATCATTACAAAGTCATTTTTTGTAGGCATTTGCACTCAGGAAATATATAATGAAAATGTATTCTGAAGAAATGAACTTAGGTCTTAAACATCAAGCAGAGTGAAAATCATCAGTTCAATTCAGGCATGTAACATCCTATTATATAGATTCTAAATTTAAAACTTTATGTGTACAGTAGCATGATCTAGCTTGCATTTCAGTTAAGATGCAGTGAAGCTTGTGTAGCTGCTGTGCCTTACGTTTGAAAAAATAAATAGCATGTTGTGTGGGGGGATGCATCTGTCTATAGGGTAATGAGCTAAATTTTTTTAATTAACTGTAATTAGCCTGATAAATTACTATGTATAAAAGACAGGGCAGTACTCTAACCTAATAAAGATCTGAGTGAACTCAGGTGGGCAAGCTGCCCATTAAAAGAGAAATCATGTGAAGGAAAATGTCAGCTTCAGACTGAGACGTGCTTGTGAAATAGAAGGGGCTTTTGGAGCCTGTAAAGGCACCGCTGAGGGTTTTAGCTGACTGAAGGTTTTTCGTACATAGAGAAGGGTTCAAGCAAGGGAACCCCAAAGAATTACAATTTAGCTTAATAGCTAAACAGACCCTGTGGAAGGTTCATTTGATTTTTATATTTATACTATGCATCCATTGATAAAATTAATGTAATTTATTGACTTACCATTTGCTTCTTTGCCAATAATTCTGCAGAAGACGGTACGTCCTATTATAAAAATGTATAAAATATGCAGTATTTAAAAATATGCATACATTATTAGTGATTATACCAGGAATAGGAAACTGCTGTATTATTTTGAAATTCTTAAGTTATACTATAATAGTTCAATTTTTTAGTTAAATAAACATACTTTTTTATCAAGCAATATATACATGCTTTTATCTTTACTTTGCATGCAACTGATGAAAGGCTAATAATGAACACATGAGTAACCTAAACACAATTTCTAACATTTGCCTTGGCTAAAGTTAAGCCATTCTCGTTAAACAAATATAACTATCAATGGAAATTAGATAAATGGACACACCCATAAGGCTATGCTCCACTTAGAACAACTGAAGTAAATAGTAAATGTTCGTTTTAGTAAACCTAGTTATTCTAAATATTGTTCAACAAATTTATCATAAGCATAATGGATATCTAGTGAAGCCATGTAAATATTTACCCTAAGGATTTAACTTAATTTCATCTGTCAGATGACAAATGTTTAGGTGTTTTTTTTTGCTCAGATTTTTCAATCTTTCATTTTTTTTCATTTGTCATTGCTAGCTATTGTCCCACCTGTCTTTTGGATTCATAGACCTGTACTTGACAGATGTGCTGTGTAACCTAACATCCTAGCGATCCTCTTAAAGGCTTCTGTGTGCTGTCTTGATGTGAACAGTGATGAGCCCACTTTGGTACTATGGCTCATAAGCTGGTCTTTTGACATTTACTTCCTAGTGTTATACTTTATGTTTACTTAAAGTCAGCTTATTCTTCCATAAATTCTATTCAGGACCATCTGAAATGATTAGACTGATACTAGGTTTTCTACCATTCCATCTAGTATAGTATCATCTGCAAAATTAAGCAGCTTACTATTTATTTTGCTATCATGACTGTTTATATATTCTAGAAAGAGTTCTGGGCCAAGGACTAATATCTGAGGAACAGCTCTGTTAACATCACCTCATTTGGAAAAGATTTATTACACCAGAAACCTCTGTTTACATGATTAAAGATAAGTGCACAGTTTGCCATGAACTCCCACTAGTTTTAGTTCGATCACCTCACTTAAAATCAAAATAAATAATATAAAAAATTTCTGATCATATCCTTCTGCCTCATAAAGTTCTGGTGAATTATTCATATATGATCTCTCTCATCCAAACCCTTATTAACTTGTTTTTGACATATATTGTACAATATTTGCCTTAGTTATTGCTTCCATCAGTTTGCTAATGATAAATCTTTAGCATACTTGCCTATAGTTACTTGAATTGACCCAATCTTCTTAATTCAGAATGGGACAATATTCGCTAGCTTCCAATCTTCAGGAATATCCCCAATGTGCAGTAATTTATAGAAAATCATAGGTAGGTATACATACATTTTAACTTCTTTAAACACTCAAGGATACATATTATCTGATCCATATGATTTACTTAATTTCAACTTTTTTAATCTAGGCTGCACTTCTCTCTCAATAATTTCCTAAGCACTAAATACCTGCTTTGCAGTCTCTGTAGCAGCAGGGAGGTGATTGACCCCTTCACCCATGAAAAATTTACTTATAGTATTCAAAATTTAATAATCTGTTATAAAGAACAGTATGCCTGACACCCTGGCTGGAATGGCTGGTCATTCTGCCTTCCCTGGAAGGGAAGCTAGAAAAACAGGAGAACAGCAAGATCCTGTTTCTTAGAACAATTTTTTTCTCCTGTACAGAATATGTATTCTGAATTGCCAGCCCTGTTGGGGTCCTTTGAAGCCATTGGGGGAAGCTTCCCTGTTATCAAAGAACTCTGTCTGATCATACAAGTGTCAGGGGTACTTCCATGACGTATTGGAAGTCTCTCCTTCTTAGTTGAGGGAGTAGGGGAAACTAGGAAAATGCAGAAGAGACGTGTTGGGAAAAATGTTACTATTGTGAAAAGCAGTGTGCTGTGGAGGTATTTAAGAAACTTGTGTTTAATTGTTGTGTTCAGAGGTTGAGGTGCAGGATGTCCTCTACCAGTTACACAGTATGTTTAAATTCATCCATACTGTTGCTGATACAGCTTACCTCCTCCTTGACTATATTTATATGACTAAAATACCCAAATAATTTCTTTGGATCATCTTTTGCCTTTTTTTGCAATTATTCTCTCTTAACTGCCTTCTAGGTCTCTAATATCCCTGTTTAGTCATTGCTCTTATGTGTTCATAAGCCCTATCATTACCACTAGAGCAAGTTGTTTTTACATATTTTATATATATTATATATATTGTGGACTATGCCCGGCAGTTTATCCCGGCCAAGTCCCCCAAGCCGCCAGATGGAACTCTCCCGGCAATGTGGAGATGCCCCGAATTCCAGCAGGGCATCATGGACTTTGGAGTTGTAGTGCACAGCCCTGCTGGATAACGTCGGGGCCGCCAGGGGACGCTGCAGGAAGACACAGAAACATTGGCTTTTCCTACAGCCCGGAAGTACTTGCCAGTCACGAGGACGGAAGGAATAAAGTGCTTCCGGGCTGACAAAGAAAGAAGAGTTTTGATTTGACCCGGAAGTGCTAGGAAGTCACATGGACTGCAGGTCAAGGAGCACTTCCAGGTCGTGGACTATAAAAGGACAATGAAAAATTCAGAGCGTTGAGCTGAGCTGGGTGGTAGGAGGGCAATGCGTCTGGGAGTCGGAGGATTGGTTTATTGTAATTATTGTATTTGTGATTGATTTATGAGTAGTGTAGAGTGGAGGGTGCTTGGTGCACTTAATTATTATAATAAAAATAATTATTGTAGCACTTTTACCTGGTGTTTGGCGTGGTACCTGAGGGTTCAAGGGAGCAATAGCGCCCCCTACTGCTACAATATATACAGTATATATATGTATATATACTGTGTATATATATATACTCAGCAAAAAAAGAAACGTCCCCTGACTTTCAACTGTTTTTACTTTCAGTAGACTTAATGTGTAAATATTTGTATGAACACTAAAAGAGTCAACACAATAAGACATAAACTAAAAATGTTTCACAATGTGTCCCTGAATGAAGGGAGGCTCAAAATCAAAAGTACCAGTCAGTATCTGGTGTGGCCACCAGCTGCTTGAAGTACTGCAGTGCATCTCCTCCTCATGGACTGGACCAGATTTGTCAGTTCTTGCTGTGAGATGTTACCCCACTCTTCCACCAAGGCACCTGCAAGTTCCTGGACATTTCTGGGGTGAATGGCCCTAGCCCTCACCCTGCGATCCAACAGGTCCCAGACGTGCTCAATGGGATTGAGATCTGGGCTCTTCGCTGGCCATGGCAGAACACTGACATTGCTGTCATGCAGAAACTCACGCACTTTTTGCCACTCCTGTCTGGTCCAGCGAAGGTGGGTTTGTGCCCATAGGCGGCGTTGTTGCTGGTGATGTCTGGTAAGGACCTGCCTTACAACAGGCCTGCAAGCCCTCAGTCCAGCCTCTCTCAGCCTATTGCGGACAGTCTGAGCACTGATGGAGGGATTGTGTGTTCCTGGTGTGACTCGGGCAGTTGTTGTGGCCATCCTGTACCTGTCACGCAGGTGTGATATTCGGATGTACCGATCCTGTGCAGGTGTTGTTACACGTG
>JANRMT010062792.1:21433690-21452795 GCA_026402145.1 Polypterus bichir lapradei | reverse complement strand
TGTGTGTGCTTTCCTTTGTAGATTTTAGCTTTTTATTTATTATGAATATGGGGTTCTCTTTAAATTCTAAATGCTTCTGGATAACAGTTTCATTGACGTGCTGGGTTACAGCCTTTGGTTCTCTTCATGGGTTGTTTTTAGCCATTTTGTATTTCAAAAAGATAGTTTTTGCAGGTTTATTTTTATCCAGATCTTTTCTGAGAAATATATGGGTACTAAAGAAGTGTATGGTGTTGGCAAGATACAGAAGCAATGCTCTTGTCGTTCTATTCCCAATAATTCCTAACCATCATTTTAAATGACTGTTGCAAAATTTATTAAGAAATGAAGTTTAGCATTCATTTTGGGAAACTGTATGCAAAAGGAACCTCAAGCAATTTTGCTCAAAACTATGTCATATTTTGTGGTGTTATATGTTACACAGCCTATGGCAGGAGAATCATGCCTCTAGACAAGAACGGTGGTATTGTGGTATGTGCTGGTCAAGCGCACAGACAGGAATGTATGGTTGTGGTGAGAGAGGACATGCAGTTGGTAGGTGTAACAGAGCAAGATGCAGAAGACAGGACGATATGGAAGAAGATGATCCGCTGTGGCAACCCCTAAAGGGAGCAGCCGAAAGAAGAAGAAGAAAGTGCTCATGTGACAATAAATATGAAATGAACTGATGATCCTGTATTTTGTATCAAAGCAAAACCATACATTTTTGAAGACACCTCCATGATGTTACAAAGTGTGATAGAGATAAGCCACAATGAAACAGAATGATTTTTTTGGCACATGTGGTGTCACTGTTCAGAATATGGCATAAGAGAATGACTGAGGATGCCAGTGACTGTTTCTGTTTCTTGTTGCTGCACACTTATTCAAGACTATGTTATGATAAGGCAGTTATAATTTTAGGCTGTTGTGTCAATACAGAGTCATGATTTGTAGTAATTCTAAGTCAATGTTGAATCATCTGTATAACATTATAACATACTGCTACTAGAGCTGTCTTCTGCAATAATACAGAGACCTGCAGCAATGTCTGTGAACCCCAATCTCACCCTTTTTCCCTTACTCTAAAAATCCATGGATTTAATTATTCAACATGTTATTCAGTTTATTAATGTGGGATTAAACATCTATGTGTAAAAACATACTAAACCATTAAATGTAAAGAAGTAACATTCATGTTTTTAGGGAGCAGTGAGTTACCATAATTATGGAATCCAGTCATACACAAAAAGAACAAATTCTCTACTCATGAGGGCAGAGAAGAAAAAAAAATCAGACATTTAGAAAAAGGCAACTTAAATGCCATAGAATAGCTAAGGCATGTGCAAAGGACAACTATCGCCCATGCAAGAATGCACCTTCCACATCCCAGAGATGAGGCAGATTCAAAAGGTTGAGTAGTCCAGAATATCAAAACAGAAATACAGAAAACATCATCTGCTGCTAAAAAATGTGCAATAAATGATGAAATCAAGGGGTATACACTTTTATCAGAAAGGTTCATTTGTGTGTGTAAAGGTGAAACAAGGTTATTGTAATGTAGACCCCAACTTAAGACCCCACCAAATTGCATACATTTTACTTTTACTTTTTAGATGTTTTACATTTTTTTCCCCAGAACAGCATTGTAATTTTTTCCAGGCTATGTCTCCAAGATACCATGCAAGTACTCATCCATCCTTTAAATATTATAGTTAACTCTGTGTATAAAATGCCAACCAAATATGTCATACTGTAGCTATAAGAAAAAAAACTGTTAAGTTTACCAGAAATGTAATTTCTAAAGGTCTTAATTTTCTCTCAAGACATAATTTTCACGACTTTAAATTAGACTTAAAATTGTCATCCATGATCTGGACTACATTCAAGGTTGATACATTTTATCACTCTGATTATCGGAGAGACACTGTTGACTTTATAAATTGCTTTTCAAACCCGCTGTACAGTTTCTTTCCAGGATTATTTTGTGGAATTGACATTTTACCTTGTGTTCCTTTGTGTTTTCCATATTCCTGCTTCTTCACCTTGTATTCTATTGGAATATATTGTGTTTTCTTGTCATTTATTTAGAACTGCAGTTCAAAAAGAATGCCTTAAATATTTTACCATCATTAAGTACAGATTTGTTTGACTTTCTTTTTCAAATTTCTGGTTGTATAATTGGGCATTTATTTCATTCCCTATTGCAGTCAGGTTTATCCTTGATTTTCTTTCATCTTGGTTCTCTTATGAATCATCACTATCTCCTGCATACACTTTAAGATTTATTGTTTTCAGCCACTCCAGTCAACTCATATAAATTGCATTTTGGGCCCCATTGTCTCATGTGCTCTTCACATCTGGCACTTAGAATAAAAAGAAAAACCATTGCTTTTCTCCTTAAATGCCATTTGCAATCTTTTGTCTTAATAATTTCTCTTTTTTATACAGAGGCCAACCCTGTTTTAAGCTCATTGGTCCTCCCTGCAGATTTGTGCTTTCATAAATATATATATCTAACAGAAAAGGTCTATAATAAGTGAACTCAGCCTTTTGTATTGCAGTTGATTAGAAAATTAAAATAAAAGGGCCTTGAAGAGGAAATCAAGTTCAAAACCAGCTCCATTAATGTCTTCTTTTGCTGCAAGCTTCCCTAAACTGTTGAATCTTATGTTTATTTCTCTGATACACAATCTGGAGGATTAGGATAACAAAACTACTCTGAAACAAAATATAAGCTGGACTTTGAACAAACAGTTTAAAAAAGTCTATTGTTCAAATGTAAGGATTTTTGTAAAATATTCAGCAAAGAATTTGTCAATAAATCAGCAGTTAGGTTGTCGGCAAATAGGGTAATTGTGTGCCATGGCACAGTCTCAATCAATCCTATATCTGTTTGTGCACTTCCTGGACCCACTTTATCCATTTCAGAGGATGTAGTGAGACAGTGCAGGAGTAAAATCTGGTAGTGATGCCATCCCTTTACAGAGCACACCATCTGCACTGTCAATTTAACATCTTCTGGATATCAATGGAGACCAGGCATTAAAAAAATAAATAAACCAGAGCATAAAACTTCACAATAACAAATCCTCAAGCCAGAATTAGGAGACAGGACCCACAGCTAACTGCTGTGCCACTCCTGTGATATTCACCATGGCCACTTTAAAGCTCAAGCACTATTTTTTTATTCTTCACTCTCTAGCCCTGAGGCTATACTTTTCACTTTCTTTCAACACAAAGTGAGCCCCTTTCTGAAGTCCTAGCTGGCTAAATTTTATCAGAATGAAGTGAGTAAATAAGGGAACAGAACTTCACACAAAGACAATGCTGATGATTACATGAAATGCAGTAACTCATAACCAGGGTGGATCTACCATCAGACCATTCCGTGTGCTCATCCAGGGCCCATGACGGCAAGGGGCCTTTTCCAGCCCCATTGTACAATGAAACGATCAAGTCTCTACGTGCTGCACGTACGAATGAGAAATACCCCGCAGCATTAAACTACCAGGTGTATGCTTGTTGGATTGTTAAAAGCACGATCAACCCAGGGGCCTGTGGCAGTCTTAGTCTGGGCTTGCTCATAACGAATATTAGGCAAACAGGTTCGGACAGTTTGTTGAATGAAATTCACATGGTAAATGAAAAACATTGTCAATCAAAGAAGGATTAGCATACAAAAGAAAAACCCATAAGTAGATTGTCAAAGACTATTACCTCTGCCTACATTTAAAGTGATCATCAGTAGTGTATTTGGAATGAAAATTCTGGTGGGGCTATTCCAGTATTTATCTTTCTTTGTGCAGACAAATCAAGCATTGACAGTAACTTACCTACATAATAATGTCTGTCTCTCTTTTGCTAATGATTAGCGAGATGTGCAAGTTAATACACCTTTTGTGTTCCAAAAATAATCAATGAAACAATGGGATGCTGATGCCTGGTCTGTGTTATTTGAAAGAAGATCATTGTAATATCTTCTGATATTGTCTTGATCTGACAAAATACAGAGATATACAGTAGATTCAAAGATTAAGAAAAGTGACAACGTCAAAACCAACCAATACCAGAATAATCTTCTTGTTCTTTCGGCTATTGGCTAAGAATTACCTAAACAGAACAAGCTGCACCTCAAGTTTAAAATCAAATGACTTTGAGGTGAAAAAGGACATGCCACGATAACATGGAAAGAACATGCAGATTACTGACACTGCCATTGCTAAATATTATTCAGCCAGTATTTGCACCAGGACTGTGCATTTCTTTGAAATGGGAGCATCAGACTGCTGGCTTCTTTCCAAGTAGTGAAAAATGCATGTGTAAGGTTTCCTTGATGGCTTTCTCAAATGTGCTATCGAGCAATCCTTCTTAATGATGTGTGAAGCTCAAGAGCCAGTCAGTCCCATTAGCATAATGCCTTGTGCTCGATGCCTTTTTGATACTGAACAACCTGTGTTTCTATTTTTTGTCTTCAAATCACTTTGGATACTTTTTGGGAAGAAAATCAGCCTGGATTTTTCCTACTACTTCGGTAGCGCACATTGCATAGACTAGACTGGAGAAAAACTCAAACCAAAAGTGCAAATACATGATTCATTTTAATACTGAGAATAAGAGACTGGGACTAAAGCTATCAAGCCTCATATGGAAAGTTCAGGTCACAAATGAGCACTCACACACACCCAAATATAAATTTAGAACACTGCAGGGCCAATTGATCCAAGCCAGTCAAATCAGCCAAAAATCAGCTTGTGGCACCGATCAATGTTTCAGGCTGGGTGGAGCACATCCTTAAACCTCTTGCCTGCAATACAACCAGCTACATCCAGAACACCACTGATTTCTTAAAAAAAAAACTGTCTGCTATAGGCCCCCTACCTGAGGGAACCTTACTGGCCACAATGGATGTTGAGGCACTTTACACAAATATCCCCCATGATGATGGCATATTGGCATGTGAAACGTACCTCAAGCAACATGATTTACCCACAGAGTCGATTATCTATACTAATAACCGGCAAAGCCCTCACTGACTCACTGACTCACTCACTGACTGACTCATCACTAATTCTCCAACTTCCCGTGTAGGTAGAAGGCTGAAATTTGGCAGGCTCATTCCTTACAGCTTCCTTACAAAAGTTGGGCAGGTTTCATTTCGAAATTCTACGCGTAATGGTCATAACTGGAAGGTATTTTTCTCCATTTACTGTAATGGAGTTGAGCTTGAAAGCCGTGGGGGCGGAGTTTCGTGTGACATCATCACGCCGCCCATGTAATCATGTGAACTGACTGTCAACGCACTATGTAGAAAACCAGGAAGAGCTCCAAAATACGCTGAAGAAAACATGCATTATATAATTGAGAAGGCAGCGAAACAATAAGAAGCGAGCGAGTGACATATACTACCATATTCATCAGTGCAGCTACTTCGGAAACAAAGCAAGGTATAAACCTAAACTTTAAATTAAGTTAATAGACAGGCTGCCGCTGGCGTTTTTCATGCCCACGGGTAATGCGGGATACAAGTTTAATGAGAGGACGCAGGATATAAACGAGAGTTTTGATCACTTTGTAATTAAGTTAAAATTGCAGGTGAAGGGGTGTGCTTATGCAAATTCCGAGAGACTGTGTTTGTGGGGGATTGACAGTTAAGGCGGGTGGAGGAGTCACGTCATCATATCCCCTCCCATTTACCTCATTTCGCTCTGAGCTGAGCTCCGCGGCTAACGCCGTCTTCCGAAGCAACTTCGTCACACTGCCACCTAAAGTCAAAACTTAAATATATAAAGTCAGCGTCGGAATATATAAAGTCAGCGTCGGAATATATTGTCACGCTTGGGTCACAGATTTGCACAGAGACACAGGAGGTCGTAGAAACAAGAAGGATTTTTATTCAAACACTGCAAACACATGAGCTTAAACGTGCTCCATGACAAGTCAGAGATGACAGTTCCGCTAGGAGCAGAGAGAGAGAGAGCGATAAAAGCAAGCAAACAATCAATTTTCAACTGACAGGCGCTGCACAAGGCTTTTAAGTTAGTGTAGTATCGCGCGAGGTTTGCATTACGCGTTATAGCGCAAGTGAGAAAGTAAGGAGCAATGTGAGGGTAGTCTGTGTTTCAGGGGTTGTGGTTTTCCCAGAGGCGTCTGTATCTTCTGGGGTGCGATCAGCCCTCCAGCTCACACCCTCCCATTCAGCTTTATTCACATTTCCGTGAATCAAGCGACTCTCTGTACCAGGTTCATTTAGTCTTGATAATACGTCTGCGTTGACGTGTTCAGAACCTGGTCGATGTTTTACTGTGAAACGGTAAAAGTTGTAAGCCCAGAAACCATCTCATGAGGCGAGAGTTTGTATCTTTCTGTCGGTATGACCATTAAAGTGGAGCATGATCAGTTACCAAAGTGAAGTTTCGTCCCCACACGTAATAGCGAAGCCCTCCAGCTCACAATATAAAGTAAGCGTTGGAATATATAAAGTCAAAACTTCAATATATAAAGTCATCGTCGGAATATACAAAGTCAGTGCTGCAATATCCATCCATTTCCCAACCCGTTGAATCCGACCACAGGGTCACGGGGGTCTGCTGGAGCCAATCCCAGCCAACACTGGGTGCAAGGCAGGAACCAATCCTGGGCAGGGCAAATGCATCATTTTCAAAACATTAACCGAACAGTGTTTTTTTAATTTATTTTTCTGAATACGTTTTTGTTAACTTACTTCAGTTCAGAGTCGTTTCAATCAATATATTTTGACTTTGAGTTTATATATTCAGGAATGAGTTTATATACTCCGATGTTGACTATATATAATCAGGAATGACTTTATAAATTCCGACGCTGACTTTATATATTCAGGTTTTCACTTTATAGATAGATATATATAAATATGACAACAACACTCATGTCAATGACAAAACAATTACATTAACAATCATGTTACGTTATTTTTAAAATTTTTCCTTTTCTTTTTCATAACTTCTTTTATACACTACTTCTCCGCTGCAAAGCGCGGGTATTTTGCTAGTACAAATAATAAAATTCACTGTGACACATAACTTATTTTCATTTGGAGAAGAATTCTAATTGCAACAAATGGGGACTGCAATAGGCTGTAGGTTTGCACCTTACTATGCAAACCTATTTATGGCAAAATTGGAGGAAGATTTTATGTCAACCTGCATCTTAAAACCAATGCTGTATCTCTGTTACATAGATGATATCTTCATAATTTGGACTGCCAGTGAGAAGGACCTCATCCATTTTCGTAATGAATATAATTATTTCCACCCCAACATAAAGTTGAAGCTGAATTATTCAAAAACAGAGGCCAGCTTCCTTGACACCATCATTCAACTGAACTTTTGTTTTTCACAAACCAACAGACAGACGGACCTACCTGAGAAGTGACAGCTTCCAGCCCAAGCATATAAGGCGCTCCATTATTTTCAGCCAAGCAATACAATACAACCGTATTTGTTCAGACCCAACAGACCGCGATAAACAACTGTAGGAGCTTAGACAAGATTTCATCAGATAAGGTTATACCCCCAAAACAACAGACACCAAAATAAGAAGAGCTACTGTCATACCCAGAGACAACCTTCTGGAATATAAAAACAAAGACAACAAGAATCGCATCCCCCTTGTTGTCACCTATCACCCACATCTTGAAGCACTTCAATATAAAAGAACTTCAGCAAATGCTACACAATGATGAAACGCTGAATAATGTATTTCCAGAACTTCCCCTCCTGGCATACAGACAGCCGCCAAACCTGCAGTAACTAATTGTCCAAAGCTCTCTAACTGAACCAACAGAAAATGGCACATCTCCCTGCCTACAGAAAATATGTAAAATGTGTGCTCATATTTATAATACAGACCGTGTAGTTATACCACACCGCCGACTAGAACATCTCATAAAGTGATCATTTTCCTGCGGATCGTCTAATGTGGTCAACCTAATTCTCTGTATGAAATGTCCTGACACTGCACTCTATGCGGGAGAAACAGGACAAACACTCTGCCAGAGAATTAATTTGAAAATGTTCCACATCAAGCATGGCAACACAGATGTTCCTGTAGGAGCCCACATCAACAGCCATGGACACTGTAAGAGGGACTCTAAACTCACAGTGCTTATGGGCAACTTCAGAACACAGCAAGATTGAAAAGAATGGAAAGTTAAACTCATGCTAAACTTTAACACATTACAACATGGTTTGAATAGAGACAAGAGTTTTATGGCCAGATATGAGGATTGTTTGCATCTCACAGTCTGACACAGACAACCTGTCTACAGGCAAACATTATATTGAAAAACTCATCAGAAACTTCAAAAGACTTTGTTGGACAGTTATCTTATCCAAAGATCTTGACTATACATTGTTCTCCTCTTTTGCCAAATGAATCTTAGCCTGAAGAGGTCTATTATTTTTTTACATTTAAGATGTCTCACTTAAAGGTTTTCCAATGTTGTATCTGTCCTAGTGTCTGTATAAACACAGGGAACTCCAGTTTCTGTTTTACATCTTGACTGAAGTATCTTTTTAGTTAGCCAATAAAATGTGTCATTTTGCTTGACTTCTCACTATATTCATAATGGCTAACACGGTTCAACACCCTAGTACTATTGGCATCCATCAAAAAAGAAAACTTTACATACAACAAAAATAAACATTTTTCTATAAAAGAAATTACATTTAGCATATGATAAAAAATTGAACAAGTAATAATGTTTTAGTAATTATTAATTTATTGTTATGTATTTTGCACAACACCTGGTGAGATTGGACCTCACTAATCCGTAAGACAGAAATGCTACTGTTAATCATATAATTAAACTTCTAAGAGCATGCGTTTCAGTTAAAATTATTTATGGAATTTAAAAAACTGTCCTAATGTATTATTTTTTTAGTGATTTTAATTTTAATTAGAAACAGATAACATTCCATACAATTAAGTCAAACTTAACAAAGCAAACAAACAAAGCAAAATCTAACCCCCACCCAAGAGAAAGAGAGGAGAGCCAACATCCAGAGCTACTCTATAAAAAGAAACAAGAAAGGAAGGGTACAGTTTCCCCAAAATGGAAGCTTATTGTAAATTGTTATTGATTAAATCCTGCCATGTTTTCAAAAAAGTTTTGAACAGATTCTCTAAGTGAGAATTTGAATTTTTCCAATTTCAAGTAGTATAGAACATCAGTTATCTACTTACTTAAAAGTGGTGGAGTGGGATTCTTCCAGTTGAGCAAGATAAGTCCACCTAATCTTAATGTATTATTAATGGTGGACACTCCATGAGTTGTCATTGCTTTTACTGAAAAGAGGACCCCTTAAATTATGTGTTTATAGCTAAAGTTTTAGTTAAGTCACCGGTGTAATACCAGATGGCAGATGGGTGCCTCTTCTTAAAACCACCAGTCTTTAACAAACGTTTAATAAAATGTCAGTCAGTCATTGTCCAGCCCGCTATATCCTAACACAGGGTCACGGGGGTTTGCTGGAGCCAATCCCAGACAACACAGGGCGCAAGGCAGGAACAAACCCCGGGCAGGGCGCAAGCCCACGGCAGGGCACACACACCCACACACCAAGCACAATGCACCTAACCTGCATGTCTTTGGACTGTGGGAGAAAAACGGAGCACCCGGAGGAAACCCACGCAGGCATGGGGAGAACATGCAAACTCCACACAGGGAGCACCCGGGAAGCGAACCCAGGCCTCCTAACTGCGAGGCAGCAGCACTACCACTGTGCCACCGTGCCACCCTTAATAAAATGTGTCCAGTGAAATGTAAATAGGAACATTTGTGAGTGAAGAACAATGTTGGTGTCAATCATGGGTAAAGGAACTTCAGACATGAACTAAAACACAGTCTAGGACTATTATGTTATGTTGTAGTTTCACTTTAAAGAGGAGTCTCCACTTCCAGAGTCTTGTATGACACCCCATAAGTGCTGGCTTAATTTGGTAACTCAGACTGGTATTTCCATCTTGAACTGGAGAGATACACACTTCAGATGAATTGTCGCTAAAGTACAAAACAATTCAGCCTGGCACTTCATACTTTAATTAAAATGCCTCTTCAAAACTATAAAGAAGCTGCCATTTTGTTGCAAATGGCAACAGTTTACGTTTGTTACATAAAAAACATTCTATTTTAATGTGTTTTTTGCTCTTGAACATAGCTAATTCAGATAACTTTTTAATTTAAATGTCAAAATAATACACTGCAGTAATGCAAAAAACAATTGTCAATATCCTTCCATCCATTTATTGCTGAACTTGCTTAATTCATTTCAGGCCAATAGAATCTTGAGCCCACCTCAACAGCATTGGATGCAAGCTAGTAGGAAACCCAGCAGGGAATGACTAAATAATTTCTGCATTAATATATATATATATATATATATATATATATATATATACATAAACATTCATTTTGAACTTTGTTTATCCCATTTCAAACTTGCTTAATCCTGTTTGGGTGTCATAGGTGCTGAAGCTTATCCTCTGTTTCTGTGTTTGCCTTTGGATTCTAGATTGGGGCGATGTTGGCTTTGGATTGCATTGCCATCTCAAGCAAATCCATTCATTTTTTAAAGATTCTTCAAGGCCCTTTCTGTGTCTAGTTAGGGTATTGATGGTATATCCTTCCCTAGTGGGAAATTGTGGAAGTATTTATTGGACTCCCAACTCACTACACCTTCGTATCCTGTATAAGAGATGTGAAGTCCATCTTCATGAGTTAATGTTGAATTGTATTGCCAGTGTGCGATACAAAATGCTGCAAAAGTCCGGCTCTTGTGCTTCTCAAGGACTGTCAGGAAAAAAATAAACACAACAGTTTTACGGTTTGGTAAACAAAATCTCAGGTGGCGCATGATCAGTTCTCCCATAACAACATTACCACTGCTTGCTGGCACAGTGAAGGGACTGGAGAGGTTCGAAGTGGTTGTGAATAGTGATGACTGCTTAAGTTGAATGTCCTATGCTTAATCCCCTGCTTGCATTGCCAAAGCCCGGGGTATGAGTGGCATGGCATGGAGCCGAAGACGTAATTTTGATCTTGGATACCGATGAAGTCTATAAAATTTGAGCTTTTGTCTGGTAAGGAGCTATTGGTTCTGTATCTCAAGTGACTACAGCTCTTCCACCCAATGTACTGTAGTTCACAGTTAGCCATCTTCAAACAGGAAATCTCAAATGCGTAAAATTTAAACAAATTGTGCTCTGTTTACCTGCCATTATCCTAAGAGTTCTGTTATATGCTAATAGTAGTGTTTTTCTTGCTTCTTACAATTTTTTGATGATTTCTTTGTTCTTTGTATCCATCAGTTTTGTCCACACTTTACATTTTGCTTATCTGTATTTGGATACATATGCATTTGCATTCATAGTAAGATTTAACCTGAGAACTCAAGTGTCTGGGGCTTAACACGCAGAATCTTTTGGTTTTTTTAGATAATGGACGCATGCAATTCACAATGTGTTCAATCCATTAGTGCAAATGGCACACAGTGACTGCCCTGAGAAATGGCAGCAGTGCATCACATTGTTCTACTGCAATACTCTATAAAAACAAGCAATATTTCAGTTTGTTAACCATCAATGTTTAATACAAATAATAGTAGATTGGGTCAGGTTAGGTTTTGTTAACAGTTACACCACCTATGCAGTTGTTTTCAGGAGACTAGACCCATTTGATTGAATTCTTCCCACTAAAGCCTTGAATGTAGGCAGCTGCATCACAACTACTCCACAATCCAATGGATCAGAGATACTACAGCAATCACTCATTCCTTTTTTTACATAATAAAAATGCCTATAGCAAAGATAAAAATAGCTAAACGGCACAAGATACTGAAAGTATCCCTGAAGAAGATTCTGAGGAGCCCTTCTTCTGGTCTGTGACCAGCCATGTGGATAGACCTGAACCAGCATGACAGAATGACCTGCAGCCAGAGTTACAAACCATAAAAGACCGCAATACAGAAAATAAAAAAATGAAATTAACTTTCTTGGGATGGAACTGTCAGAACAAACCAGGGTTATGACCAGAACACAGATTGAAGAATTAGAGCAAAGAATATTAGTTGTAGATGACAAGGATGCCGCAAACTAAAATCAAGCAAATGTGAGCATGACTTACATTGACTGCTTACAAAATGAGGCCACAACATTTATAAAAATATACAATATACAATATATTCATTCCCTTGTATTACTTTTCTAAATCAATATCAATTGTTTGACTGGTACTCCAGAGAGAAGTCAAAATGATCTGTATTCCAAAAATTTAAATAAACTGCACATTTTCTTAGTTACTTCTTACACACACACACACATATACATATATATATACACAAGAGTTTCTGATAAGAATTAAAACCTTTTCCTATACTGATTGTTTTCTGCTGTTACACAAAAATAGCTGGACCCCTTCTGCCAGCCTGATCTGGCCTGTCCTGCTCGACGCTATGAGCTTTTAATGCAGTCTGACAGATAACAGAGGGGTTGTGATATGTGTGCAATGTGAAATCACTTTGTATTTGTACAAAACGAAAAGAACCAAGCAATTACAGAAAATGTGAATAGCATGGTATTTATTTTTCTTTTCACACTGTTCTCAACTAAAGATGTGTACTCGATCCTTTGGAGCTAATATTACAATATACAACGTGTATTGTATGTAGCTATTTCTTTATATTGATCACAATGATGCCAAACTGGCTTAGACACAGAAAGCAAAGAGTTTTGGTAAGAGGAACTTTTTCTGAGTTTAGTAATGTGATTAGTGGTTGGATCATTGCTCTTTATAATTTATATAAATGATCTTGATAAGAATATAAATAACAAGCTGGCTACTTCTGCAGTGCAGATGACACTAAACAAGGTGGAATCGTGGATATCCTAGAGTCAGCAGAGTCATTACAGATGGAGCTGGATAGAATTCAGACATGGGCAGACTTGTAGCAGAGGACATTTAATACGTATATGTAAATGTAAACTGGTACATATAGCAAATAAACATGTTAGATGTGAATACACAATGGGAGGCTGGGAATTTGGGAATTAGCAATCATATAGTCAGTGCACTGAATCAAAAAGTTTAATAAAAAGTTAGGTTACATAGCACAATGTGTAAATTACAAAGCAAGCTATAAAACATTTGTCTGGAATACTGTATGTGTGTCAACATATCCTTAGAGAATATTCAGCGAAGAGCAGCTACACAAATTCCAAGACTATAGGGTATGAGCTACTATGGGAAGACTGAAGTACTGCTGGTAATTCTTACTTCTTTGACTTCCCACCATTCCTATTGTTTGCTTTTTAATATAATAACTGATTTGCAAAACTCTTAGACATTTTGTTCCGGTTTTCCACATATCAACTTTTGCCATTTTAACAATGTCTCAGCTTTTCGCAGCATTACTTATCAGCTTTATATGCATTTTGACCTCCAAACCTTACTCAGACAACCAACAAGGAAAATCATGCCAAAGCTTGCTTTACAAGAGAAATGCTGCTCCTATGTTTATTATGGTGAGAACTAGCTGTCCCTCCATCTTGACCTTATTAAAAAAGGGAGACACATTGCCCCCAAATGCAATGTCTTCTCTTTTTTGACTTACCCCATGTGAAGACCTGGGGCCTTATGCATAATGCCGTGTGTAGAATTCGCACTATAATATGACGTAAGCACAAAAGCGGAAATGTGCTTACGCACAAAAAAATCCAGCTGCATAAATCTGTGCGAACACCAGCTTCTACATCCGCTACATAAATCCCGGTCAGCATCAAAATTAAAGCACATGCACATCAACTTTAATCTCGAAACTTCCACTTTAATCACGTAGTTTATTTTGTCATTAAAGTAGAACATCATAAACTTCATCTTAAAATTGTTGAATTTACTAGTTTCTCAAATCTCATCGTAACTAAAGTAGCACGTTAAATGCTTTGTTTTGTATTTGATCTTCTATGTGCTCTATGTGTGTGAATCACTACGTGCTTCCGGGCTTTCTCTTCCTCCGACAGGACACAGAATCCATTATATTCGTGATATTACGGCTCTCTGAATAATTAAAATACTGAGATGTATACGTGATATCATTTTCATGATGATAGGAGTTAAAGCATGTTATTAAACATGGGAACACGGTGGTGCAGTGATTGTTCATACCTCACAGAAGATGCTTGTTTCTTCTTTGTGCGACTTTCGATGAAATACTTTATTGCAGCAGTACTGTCTCTTTCAAACGTACTAACCTCCAATTCCTGTCCTTACTATTCTTTCTCCAAATACCCAGTCGCCATACAATCAGCTCTGTAATAGATGTTAAGCCATCTGTAAGTTTAGAACGCCAATTCTTCAAAACTTTTAAGGAACATTCAAATATTTTCATAGTACATGTTTAATTATTCTATCCATCTATCCTTCCAGTGTTGCGTTAGCACCATCAAGGCAGGAACAATCCATGAATGCGGCACCGTGTCCTCACATGTTTAATTATTAAAACTAGCAAAATACCTGCGCTTTGCAGCGGAGAAGTAGTGTGTTAAAGAAGTTATGAAAAAGAAAAGGAAACATTTAAAAAATAACGTAACATGATTGTCAATGTAATTGTTTTGTGACTGTTATGAGTGTTGCTGTCATCAAGGATTTGATTATCATTATTTCTTTCAATCAGGTTCGTATTTGGAGGATGCGTTGTGTTTAAGTTATATTCCGTGTTTGTCAACCGTTGTAAAGATAACAGGTTTCATTCATCGAAGTGTTCACTACCCAAATTGGTACTTGTGAATCTAAGATGTTTAACAGGCATTCCCGGTATTAAGTTGTGGATTTGCCTGAGAATATTTAGCGTCAGCGTGTCTATGAACTTAATTTAAACTTAAGCTTTACACTTTGCTTTCCTATTGATATGTCTACAAAGGCTTGTTCAGATTCAGAGGGTTGTTCCTTTCTTACTGCATCAATAAACAGCTCGTCTTCCTCTTTATCTGAGACATCACACACTGCATGCACAGGTTTACTGTACCTTTCCCAGTCCTGCAAACTTTAGCAAAGTGGTTCAATTTACCACATTTTTTACACTGTCTTCCTTTAGCTGGACATTGACTTTTTCCACCGTGTGCTTTGTTTCTGCAGTACCTGCACTTAGGAATATGCTTGTATGCGTCAAATGTTTCATATTCTTTTGCTGCCTTCTCAATTGTGTAATGCGTTTTTTGTTCAGCGCTCTTTGGAGCTCTTGCTTTTTGTTTCTCTCGCACTTTCGCTGAGTTTGTGCCAAACACTATTCTATCCCTGACCATCTCATCTTCTTTTGCATAAGCACAGTCCTTTACCATCAATTTTAACTCCGTTAGAAAGTGATCAAAAGTCTCGTTTATATACCTTGTGTCTTTTATTAAACTTGTATCTCGCGAATATCTCGGGCGATCTTGCAATGTCCACGGCTTTATTTAATGTTAGCTCAGACCTTAAAAGTTTCTCTTGCACTTTCGCTGAGTTTGTGCCAAACACTATTCTATCCCTGACCATTTCATCTTCGGTTGCACTGTCTTCCTTTAGCTGGACATTGACTTTTTTCACCGTGTGTTTTGTTTCCGCAGTAGCTGCTCTTATGAATATGCTTGTATGCATCACTCGATTCATATTCTTTTGCTGCCTTCTCAATTGTGTAATGCGTTTTTTGTTCAGCGCTCTTTGGAGCTTTTGCTTGTTGTCTGCGTACTGCGTTCACAGTCAGTTCACGTGAGCCGCTCGGAGTACATGCATCGAAGGTTTGCTATCTCTTGCGATGTCCACGGCTTTATTTAATGTTAGCTCAGACCCGGCACTTAAACGTTTCTCTCGCACTTTTGCTCAGTTTGTGCCAAACACTATTCTATCCCTGACCATCTCATCTTCGTTTGCATAAGCAGAGTCCTTCACCAGCAATTTTAACTCTGTTACAAAGTGATCAAAAGTCTCGTTTATATCTTCTGTCTTCTCACTAAACTTGTATCGTATTCGTCTTAGGCATGACAAACGCCTCGTAGCGGCAGCGTGTCCACTGGATTGCTGCTGACAGATGGCCTTATATGGGCAGGCACTCAATTACGTATGGGGGACACAATACAGGCAGGCAGCCAACTACGTGGGAGGCGTGGTGATGGGTGACGCAACTCCGCCTCACACGGGGATTGAGCTGCAGGCTATGGCCATATATATGTACATAAGTAGGATTCAGTTATGACCGTTACACATATAATTTCGAAATGAAACCTGCTTAACTTTTGTAAGTAAGCTGTAAGGAATGAGCCTGCCAAATTTCAGCCTTCTACCTACACGGGAAGTTAGAGAATTAGTGATGAGTCAGTGAGTCAATGAGGGCTTTGCCTTTTATTAGTATAGATATAGATTATTTAAATGAAGTTAAAGTTTTATCTGTATAGTATAATAAACATATTTTGCTGCATTTCATCTTAAAAATGATATCGTCATCATATGTAAATATACGCTTTATAAAGTGGCTCAGGTTGTGCAATATTATAACTGTGTCGCAATTACGTTTACAGTGAGGTAATTGTACTTATAAGTACAAACAGTTCTACAAGGAGCACTTGATGGACTGATTGAGTGCATTTATAGTTCTTGGGATGAAACTGTTTCTGAACCGTGAGGTCTGTACAGGAAAGGCTCTGAAGCATTTGCCATGTGAGTGCAGTTCAATAAACAGCATGGTCGAGGCAGCGTGTGCTTGATGCTGTATACCGATAATTGTCTTTCCAATCAGCTGCTGTACAGCTGTGATTCACACTCAGATACAGTGATATAAATACTCCGTGTGGTGCAGTGAAAGTAATATGGAAAAAGATGATCTGATGTGGCAAACCCCAATGGGAGCAGCTGAAAGAAGAAGAAGGTGCAGTGAGAGTAACAACCATTACATTGTTTCTGGTTAATTACAATCAGATATATTAAACTACTAGCAAAATAACTGTGCTTCGCATCGGTGAAGTACTGCCTTAAAATTTTTATTAAGAAGAAAATGAAACCTTTTTAAACTGAGGGAAAATATACCAATAATTATTTGTTAAGGATCTCTTTGTATACCACATTGTCAGTTCGGCCCTCCGGTTGTAATATGACCAAGCTGTGCGCTGAGCTTACTCTTGAGAATGCAACTTACAGTTGGCCATGTGAACAGTAATCTTGTTTCAAATCTCACAGCTTGGATTGCTGCTGTCATAATCGGTTTGAGTTTCATGGTTTGTTTCAATTACGACAGTATTTGTAGGACTTGTATTGAAGAGACATTCTGCATCTGTCAAGCGTTGTAAGTATACAACCGGTTTCATCGATAACTTCACATCCAGCTTTTGAGAGTTTAAACATTCATAAACATCAAAGTGTCCACTACTAAAATCGTCACCTGTCAATGTAAGATGTTTAAGAGGCATTGGCGGTTGTCGAAAGGTGTAAAATATTTGGCCATTTCAGTACACTTGAAAGCGACAACCGAACAATTCAGCAGCAGCCATCAACTCACATGCAGATGCATAGGTGAAGGGCTTAAGCATTTCACTCTTATAGTGCTCCTGTGTAGTATAATTATCTCCTGTACCGTCATCAGTCCACACCTTGAACCTGTCCCAGTCATTCGATACATAGGACACAATGTTCCTCCGGATATCAAGAGTGAGCCTGATGTGGCCGTGCAATATGTAACAAAGAGAATGGAAAAGGCAGGTGCCATCTCTGGGCATGGAAACCACTCGGTAAGTGACAGTTCTTTGATCGATGGTGATCACCTCGATAGACATGTTAATGGGGGTATGGTTGGAATGATAAAGGAAATGGGTACCTGAACAATGTAAAGTAAGTCTAAAATACCTAAACAATAACTATAATCGTAATAAATGAACAGTAAAACGGCGGAGAAGCCGTGGATTAAATAAAAGGGCTATAGTTATCAGCAGGGAGACGTGAATCCCGTGGCGAAGCAAGGAAGGGAATGTAGAGACTGGAGCGATGGACGGCCTTATATAGGCAGGCAGCCAACAACGTGGGAGGCGTTGGGATGGGGGACCCAACGGCGCCTCACACGGTGACCGAGCTGCAGGCTATGGACGTATATATGTACGTAAGTAGGATTCAGTTAGCGTTGGGAACCCGCGTACCAAATTTCTTGAAGATGGGCCCATAAGTAACAAAGACCGCTGAAAAGTTCAATATGGCGGCCAACAGTGGTATCATACCACCGAAATAAGTACCAAATTTCAGCCTTCTACCTACACGGGAAGTTGGAGAATTAGTGACGTTGGAAAGTTCAATATGGCGGCTGACAGTGGCGTCATACCACTGAAATAAGTACGTACATTGGTTTTGGTTAGCACAGGGAAGCCACCTACCAAATTTCGTGAAGATGGGGCCATGAATAAGAAAGTTCAACATGGCGGACGTTGTTGACCATTATGACCGCTACGCGTAGAATTTCGAAATGAAACCTGCTTAACTTTTGTAAGTAAGCTGTAAGGAATGAGCCTGCTAAATTTCAGCCTTCTACCTACACAGGAAGGAAGAATTAGTGACGTTGGAAAGTTCAATATGGCGGCTGACAGTGGCGTCATACCACCGAAATAAGTACGTACATTGGTTTTGGTTAGCGCAGGGAAGCCACCTACCAAATTTCGTGAAGATGGGGTCAGCCTTCTACCTACACTGGAAGTTGGAAAATTAGTGACGTTGGAAAGTTCAATATGGCGGCCAACAGTGGCGTCATACCATCGAAATAAGTATGTACATCGGTTTCGGTTAGCGCAGGGAAGCCGCCTACCAAATTTCGTGAAGATGGGGCCATAAATAAGAAAGTTCAACATGGCGGATGTTGTTGACCGTTATCGACCATTATGACCGTTTTGTGTAGAATTTCGAAATGAAACCTGCTTAACTTTTGTAAGTAAGCTATAGGGAATAAGCCTGCCAAATTTCAGCCTTCTACCTACACGGGAAGTTGGAGAATTAGTGATGAGTGAGTGAGTGAGTGAGTGAGTGAGTGAGTGAGTGAGTGAGTCAGTCAGTCAGTCAGTCAGTCAGTCAGTCAGTCAGTCAGTCAGT